>BLSH010388657.1:337637-356253 GCA_018402905.1 Glandirana rugosa | reverse complement strand
ATACACACAGTGCAGCACACATACAGCTCAGTACACAGTTCATACATGTTAGTATACACAGTGCAGCACACATACAGCTCAGTACACAGTTCATACATGTTAGTATACACAGTGCAGCACACATACAGCTCAGTACACAGTTCATACATGTTAGTATACACACAGTGCAGCACACATACAGCTCAGTACACAGTTCATACATGTTAGTATACACACAGTGCAGCACACATACAGCTCAGTACACAGTTCACACATGTTAGTATACACACAGTGCAGCACACATACAGCTCAGTACACCATCCATACATGCCAGTATGTGCCTGAGAACTTGTAAATGTGAAAGTGTGAGGCGCAATGCCTCATGGGCCATGTAGTGCTGGGAAAAAGAAGGAAGGGATTTAAAGTAATTATAAAGTCAGAAGGTTTTTTATTTTTAATGGATTTTATGCATTCTATTCTATTTGTTAAGATTCTGGCCAGGGCCCTGGCTACCAGAATAAATAATGTCATGCACAAGTTAATACACCCGGACAAATCTGTCCGAGTGTATTAACTTTATATTAGACTTTTTCCCTTTATTTAGAGGCACTAGGCAGGGGTGCCCATTATCCCCATTGCTGTTTGCATTGGCTATAGAACCGTTGGCGATAGCAATTAGGCAAGCACAAACTAGGGGTTTAAGTGAGGAGAAAGGGAGGATAAACTCTCCCTGTATGCTGATGATGCTCTATTGTTCTTAGGAGACATGGACCAATCTTTGACCTCTATTATGACATTGATAGAAACTTTTGGCTTGTTTTCGGGCTTTGCTATAAACTGGGATAGATCTGTATTATTTCCAGTAGATGAGCCCTCTCTAACTTTACTGCAGATTGCCCACCAGATTAAAATAATGAGGTCTTTTAAATATCTTGGCATATGGGTGTGTGCTATAATAGAGGAATACTCATGTTTTAATATGACTCCTATATTAGATAAGATGAAGAGTAAGGTATGGACCAAACTGCCCCTATATGTGATAGGACGTGCACATTTAATAAAAAATGTTTTGAGCACCTCAGTTACTTTATGTTCTGAAAAACTCACCACTGTGGATACCTCTTAAGTGGTTTAAATAAATACATTCTTTATTTCATGAGGACTGAACCCTAGAATTAAACTTTCAACACTACAGCTTCCTAAAGATATGGGGTGATTGGCAGTGCTTATTGCCAAACTGTATTTTTTAGCAGCCCAACTCCAACAGGTTGCAGGGTGGGGGATGAAAGACTGGGCAGATCCTGTTCAGTGTTTACTTCTCCGTAGATCTGCTCACTACCACGAAATAGCTCAACTTGAATCTGGGTCCTTTGCACATGCTTCCCAAAGCCCTACCCTAGTACTCATACACAAAGTGTGGCAGGAAATGAGACATATTATGCAATATGAGAATATATCGGTCTATTCACCATTATGGGGAAATTTAACCACTTCAGCCCCGGAGCTCTTTTTTACACTTGTTGTTTACAAGTTAAAATCAGTATTTTTTGCTAGAAAATTTCTTAGAACCCAAAAACATTATATATATAAATATATATATATATTTTAGCAAAGACTCTGGTGAATAAAATGGCGGTCATTGCAATATTTTATGTCACACAGTATTTCAAACACAATTTTTTTTTTAAAAATAAACTTTTTTGAATTCAAAAATAAGAAAACAGTAAAGCTAGCTGAATCTTGTTGTACATTGTGAAAGAGGATGTTATGCCGAGTAAATAGACACCAAACATGATAAGGTTGAAAAATGCACACACTCATGGAATGGCGACAAACGACGGTACTTAAAAATCTCCATAGGTGACGCTTTCTCACTCATTTTGCTCTCACTCTGGTGATCGTGGAGATACCTCACATGTGTGATTTGAACACCATTTACATTTGCGGGCGCGACTTACGTATGCGTTTCTTTGCTGCGCAAGCTCGCGGGGATGGTGGCACTTTAAAAATATGTTTTTTTAATTTATTTTATTTTATTTTTTTAGCACTGTTCCTTAAAAAAAAATTGATCACTTTTATTGCTGTCACAAGGAATGTCAACATCCCTTGTGACAGTAATAGTCAGTGACAGGTTCTCTTTATGGAGATATCGGAGGTCTAAAAGACACCCAATCCCTCCTTTGCACTTAAAAGTATTCAGATCGCCAAAACAGTGATTGTGAATACTGTCACTTTTTTAAAATCGGTGCCATTGGCAGCTGAGTAAAGCGGAAGTGACGTTGTGACGTCGCTTCCGGAATTTCATGAAGGAGATTGTTTCCGGCTTCTATCGGGACTCCACATAGCTGGTGGATGCGCTGGATGGACGCTCCGGTCTCCCGGTGGGACGGGAGACTGGGGAAGAGCGGCGGACTGCGGCAGGAGGGGGGATGTCCCCTCCCGCTGCCTGAGATAATGGCTGAGTGGCTGCCAAGCGATTTTTATCAGGACTGTGATATTGCAGCAGACATGTCGAACATTTTTTACACTTTTTGGAACAAATGACATTTATACAGAGATCAAAAATTTAAATATCCAGTGATTACTATGTAAATGCCATTGGCAGTGAAAGGGTTAACTTGCAGGGGGCGATCTAGGGGTTAACTGTGTTCCCTAGGTGTGTTCTAACTGTGAGGGGGCTGGGCTGCCAAGGGCATAAGAGATCTAACTGATGCTGAGGAGAGGGATCAGTAGATCTCTTACATGCCGCCTGACAGAGCAGGGAACCGCTGTGTTTACATCGTAGGTTCCCTGTTTTTCTTCTCCACCAGGCCATACTGCTACAGAGTGCGGCACGCATGAGTGAGCCGCCGTTTATAGACAGCGATTAGCAGGATTGTGCCACTCTGCAGCAGTAAATGTACGCGAGCCGGTCTGGAACCGGTTAAGCTCACCTTTTTTTTTTTCTTCTTTTTTGTGACGTATTTGAGTGTGTTTTGTTTTTTATGACTTTAAAATTGAAAAAGGTTGTCAATAAACAGACGAAATGTGAAAAGATAAAAAGCCTTCTGTGTGTAGCAGCCCCCTCAGCCTCCTAATACTTACCTGAGCCCCATCTCTGTCCAGCGATGTCCATGTGTGTCTTGGCTGTCCGGGACTCTCTCTCCTGATTGTCAGCAGCACACAGCAGACACAGCAGCGGCGCCAGACACAGTAGTGGTGCCATTGGCTCCCGCTGATGTAATCAAAGTCAGTTAGTCAATCAGGAAAGAGAGGGGACAGGGGCGAACTGCATTTTCATGTCTGAATGGACACACACAGCTGCAGCTCAGCTCAGGAGCCCCCATAGCTTGCTGTGGGGGCACTGAACAGGAAGGACAAGCCAGGAGCACAGAAGAGGGACGCAAGAAGAGGAGGATCTGGGCTGCTCTGTGCAAAACCACTGCAAAAGAGCAAGTAAGTATAATATGCTTGTTATTTTTATAGAAAAAAAAACTAGACTTTACAATCACTTTAATGCATTCAATGCATTAAGGTAAAAAAAACCTTCTGTGGCAAGCTTGTAGGGCAGGTGGCTAGCACTTCCTCCCTGTTCCCCTCCTCGTTGGGTGCCAAGCAAAGGTCACATCAGACGCCTACCCCGGGGTAGGCCATGCTCATGACCTGGTGGGTGACTAACATGAATAAACTCTTGTAAACTCTCTTGATGTCATATACATTAACACGGTCACTTGTTCATTTAGTAGGGAAATGCAACGTGAATGCCTTCTCCATCTGTCCAGTGTATCACTGCTACCTCACTCCCATGAACTGTATGGGGTCCCACCATACACCTGTGCACTTCACTTCACTGAACTCTTTCTCTTCCGTACCTGTGTACAGGATGGGGGTCCCAGCATTGGAGATCAGCTCCCATTGCTATGGGAGACGAATCGTGACTGAAGGAGTGCCATCTCCCTCTCTGCAAGAGGGTATCTCATCAGCCACATGTACATGCTTAATGACAGGCTGCTAGAGAAACCTTTGTTACCCTTGGTAACCACTTATGTCTTTACACTGTATTAACTCTTGTATTTATTTCTTTATACCCCAATGTGTCTAGTGACCTCAGCTGTAGACTATATGGGGTTGATTTACTAAAGCTGGAGAGTGCAAAATCTGGTGCAGCTTTACATGCTAGCCAATCAGCTTCTAACCTCAGCCTGTTCAATCAAGCTTTGACAATAAAACCTTGAAGCTGATTGGATTCTGTGTGGAGCTGCACCAAATTTTGCACTTTCAAGCTTTAGTAAATCAACCCCTATGTGTCCCAGTTACTTGCATTACACCCCTTTTAATACTTTCAGACTGTCGAAGGCAATGTTTCAAACACCTTACTGAGTAGATTAACATAGTGACAAACAACTGTACAAAAATGAGTGCAAACATGTTGCTAACATCCTTGTTCCCTAACTAAGGTTTGCTGCTGCCCCAGCATACCTGCTTAGGTTAAGTCCATAATTGGATGAGCCCATAGTGTGTTAAACTCCAATTTTGGCAATTTTTTTGGTCTTCCAGGCTCAGTTAACAGCATAGCAGTGTTCCCAGCTGTTTCCTTTTTCTTCAGGCTCAGGCTCCCTTGGATGTGGTTCCCTTGCTCCTTTTATATCAGATGAAACCAGCTGGACCCAGCAGAAAAAATAATGAAAATTAATCAAATGTTATTTGGCTATTTTTGCTTCAGGTTAAATGTTCTTCATTCATACAGAATGGACTAAATCAAGAAAATACTGCAATATTGCCAGTACATATTGCTTATTATTATAGGAAATATAATCAGCTCCGTCTAATGGTCATAATGCCGTATTTTCCTGCTTTACTATAAGAAGAACATGTCCATAGTGGGTAAAACTCCAATTTTGCCAATTTTCTCATCCTCCAGGCTCTGTTAACAGCATAGCAGTGTTTCCAGCCCCCACATTCCTGGGCTCCATCCAATTACGGCTGTTTCCTTTTTCTTTTCTTTTTTCAGGCTCATGCTCCCTGGGATGAGGACCCCCCTGTTCCTTTTATATAACATGAAACCAGCAGAAACCTGGGAACACAATTAACTCCCAATTGGGGCAGTGTAAATGGGCAGTCATAACCTCTATCTGCCTACAAGCTCCCCCAAGCCCCCCTGTATATTTACCTCATTCTGTTCTTGATCCAGCGATGTGCCTGAGAGCAGCAGCACTGCTCTCTCTCTCTCTCCCTTCTCAAAGGACTCAGATCCAGCAGTGGGAGCCATCGGCTCCTGCTGTTGTCAATCACAGCTTGTGAGGAGGGAGCGGAGGACATAGCCGAGCCGCATTGCATGCGTCAACAGAAGCACACAGTGTGGCTAGGGATCAAGGCCTCACGAGTACCCCCAAAGCAAATGGCTTCCTATGGGTGCACTCTGAAGGCAGGAGGAGCCAGGAGTGCCGGCAGGGGACCCCAGAAGAGGAAGATCGGTGCTGTTCTGTGCAAAAGAACTGCAGAGAGCAGGCAAGTATAACATGCTTTTTTATAAAAAAAAGAAAAAAAAAAGAAAAATCAGTTTGCAATCACTTTAAGTGCTCTGTGCAGGGAAGATCAGCATCTGAACTCAGAGAAGCTGGAGGCTGATAGACTGGAGGAAATATAAGGCATTACAATTAAATTTAAAGTACAATTTTACCAGTATTGTGCATTATTTAAAAATGATTATATCCATGCAAAAAAGTCTCAGTTTTCAGTACTACTATAATATAAATGATTTATATTATTATTACTTTCACAGTTTCACAGTATAAACTAACCCCTTATAGTACTATAAAACACCATACTTTTTTGAAGTTTTTATCCGATTAATAGAAACAATAATCGGCCAACTAATTGATTATGAAAATAATCATTAGCTGCAGCTCTACATAACAATATATTGTTCATAAACATCTCATCATAAAAAAACAATAAAATAAACTGTGGGTATAAGCCACATCTAACCATGTATACCTTTTATATTATTAGTGCAATTTAGTGTCCAACCATTGCATTATATATCTCTCTTGATCCTTGAGATTTATCTGTCTATTTATCAGTTGAGGATGCACTGGTTTCAGCTTGGCATTCACTCCTCTGCCACATTTCCATGTGTATCTCTCATTGTGATTGCCTCCAAAATTCTGACCATGTTACTATTCACTGCAGTGGCAGAACTACCAGAGTCGTAGCAGTTGCACTTGAGACTGGGCCCTGGTGTTCCGCCACTGTGGGGCCCCCAAGACCCCGCATCTCCCCCTATACCTCTGGCTGGCAGTTAACTATGCAGTGGAGGGGGCGGGAGGGGTTGATCGGCAGGCCTGTGATGTCTGCGGGATGTCCCTGCGGCGACAATGCTGGAGGGTAATGCCGGGCTTACCTTATAGGAGAAGCTTAGATCAAGAAGCAGTAGCCTTGTACAAGGCTCAAGGCTATCCATAGGGGTGGTGGGTTATCATGAATAGTGAGTATAGCATATCCATATCAGTCATGATTAAGTTATGGTTATTTATTTGTCACCCTTATTATCATATGCCCATATATGCATTTCTTACAGTACATTTTTTTCACCACCATTTCTGTTTCATTAGTGTATATATATATATATACACATTTTAACATTTTTATTTTTAATGGTACCTCATGAAAGAAAAATATTTCCCATGTTACACACTATGGTATTCGTTATCTCAGTGTGGCGTCCCTTCACTTTCTATGTCATTTATTAATCATCGCCAAATATATAATTATGTATTGTAACTTCTCTTTTATATAATTTTATATGACTGTAATATTGTCCATGCCTATACATAATAGTTGTCTTCCATATATTCCCCATTGCCATCTATTTTTAGCCCATTAACAATTTTTCTTTAGTCCAATCATGTCTCAGAGGTTTCTGAGATCATGGGCTACAAATGATGGCCGCACATTGCTCCCATATGCCTGATGAAAGAGCGTGAGTGCCATTACATCGCAGGACGGATGCTCTGAAATGCGTTGCATATTGATGACCTCATCACATTCCTACTCTGCCTCGCTTTGGTGCTCTCCTTGCCGGCTTTGAGATGCCAGCTTACCATCGATGAGTCACGCTGGACACTGCTCTGCGGACGGAGACTGCCTCAGAATCTAAAATTGATCCCACCCACCAGCATTTGCCACTGATCCCACCCCCCCCAGCATCTTCCACTGATACCATCTTCCAGCATCTGCCACTGATATCACCCTCCCAGCATATGCCACTGAACCCACCCCCTCCAGCATCTGTGTTATGTATTTAGTGTGTTATACTGCTCTCCATCCAGTAGGGGGCAGCATTGTAACATATTTTCACTTCTCTATTGTTCTTGGTAGAGCTATGAATATTTAGACATCTATTGTGTCCTTTTTCCTGTTCCAGCATTCCTGTATGTGTGTATTGCATTGAGTAAAGAAGGTGTGTAATGCCTGTCCATTTCTATGGTGCAAATACATTTTATATACACAAAACTGGCGACGAAGATGGGATTTCAGTGAATGGACACTGCAGAAAACACAGGTAATCAGCTTGAAGAATCAGAACTTGTGTTTTAGAGACATATCTATAAATTTCTCCAGCATGGCTTCTCTGGGACACATGGAGGAATTTGATGTGGCTAATCCATCCTCATGGGACTCTTATGCTGACAGGTTAGAGTTTTTCCTGGAAGCTAATTAGTGCCTGATGCTGTGCAGAAAAGAGCTGTGTTACTGAGTGCCAGTGAAATATGGAAATTTCAGAGGATGCTTACGCTTAATAATTACTAAGGGACAAAG
This sequence comes from Glandirana rugosa, assembly GCA_018402905.1. NCBI lineage: Eukaryota > Metazoa > Chordata > Amphibia > Anura > Ranidae > Glandirana > Glandirana rugosa. Next base: position 348,474 of record BLSH010388657.1, on the reverse strand, counting down.
AGCAAGTTTGCTGGGTAGAGAGTGATTTGAACCCCTTGGAATTTCTTTATCGGGAGTTCATAATGTATCTCCAGTTACGAGGACTTTAGTGCAGTTTTTGAAGAAGGCCCTCCTGTTTCTTTCACATTAGACCCTACAGTAACCCCAATTCGTATGAAACTGTGCAAAGTTGTATTAGCTCTCAGATCAAAAATTGATGCTGAACCATGTCAACCCACCCATTATGCTCCACCTAAAGCCTCAGTACATCCCTGGGAAGTGACTAGGACACCTTGGTCACAGTTGCATATAGATTTTGCGGGGCCTTTTCAAGGACAGGTCGTTTTTTTAGTCGTTGATTCCTTCTCAAAATGGCTGGAAGTTGTATCAGTTACATCCCTCACCTCAACCACTGTCATAAGAGTTTTAAGTTTGCTACACATGGGTTGCCAGATACAGTCATGTCTGATAATGGAACACAATTTACCTCCTTAGAATTCAAAACCTTTAAGGAAAGCAATCTTATTCGACATGTTACGATTGCACTATTTCACCCATCATCAAATGGTCAAACTGAATGTATGGTCCAGACCACCAAAGACTCATTGAAGAGAATTGTTCAAGGAGATTGGAATCTGAGACTTGCAAATTTCCTTCTGCAACAACATGTGACACCATGTTTAAGCACTGGTTGTAGCCCAGCAGAACTCCTAATGAACCGTCATCTAAAAACATGTTTGGATCGTTTACACCCTGATCTGACATCGGAGTTACAATAAAAGTAAGAAATGCATTTTAAAAAGGATGATAATGTATCTGTGAGTGTGTTTGAGACAGTGCTGTCCTTGTTAGAAACTATGCGGCTGGGCCTCGTTGGATACCGGCAAAGGTACTTGTGGCTACAGGACCTTTGTCATACAAAGTACAAATTACTGATGGTAGAATATTACAAAGGCACGTTGATCAGATCCAGGAAAGAAGTGGTGAAATTGTACCTGCTGCTGGTTCTAGTGGTACTGGGTTTCCAGTGATGCCAGATCATGGTGAACCATTGGCTGATACAGGTGCAATTCCTCCAGGAAATGAGCCAGTTTCTCTAAGTCCCTCTGACACAGCACAAGAAGAAGAATTGCACCCAACTGAGGGTCCCAGTGAACCGTCTCAAACAGGCATCCAAGGAGAAATATTCACCCTCCCAGTTATCTCAAAGACTTTGAGGTCTAGGGTAAGGAGTGTTATGCGGATCCCCCACTTCCTCTTTACACCAATATTGTGCACTCCCAGATAGCAAGCAATTGTGCTGCAAGTTTAAAAATGACTTGCTAAGCTATTGCTAGAAGTCAATAAAGATACCGTGCTAATGTTTTAAAAGAGACAGCAGCAACCCAAAACCCACAACAAGGTACAGACACAAATAAGTAAAAGTTTTAACTAGGAAGAGGCGCATTAAGCGTTACAGAGCTTAAACATGCATGTATATTGGGGGGAGGGAGAGAAGGAGGGGAACAAGCCGAACCAGTCTCTGTATGAGGGTAGGTAATGTAAGTAAAGTCCACTGTAGGAGGCTGCACTCCGGTGGGGAAGCCAGGGGCCAGTGTAGGAAAAAGCACAAGGAGAACAGGCGTCTCTAAGGGTAGACTGTAAACACTTGAAAATGATTAAAAGATCATAAATTGGCAACTCACATAAGAATGAGTGTAGCAGGTATCCCGTAGGGAGAAGAAGTCAGCAGCCCACAGTCCGTGATGTAAGTCCGGTCTCCGCAGGTGATCCTGCACTCTGAGCCTCGGTCTGGTGTCTTTGCCGGCTATGGACGCTGATTCAACATCCCCTACGGAGACCGGACTTACATCACGGACTGCGGGCTGCTGACTTTTCCTCCCTACGGGATACCTTTCTTGATTCATGTGCCTGTTACACTCGTTCTTATGTGAGTTGCCAATTTATGATCTTTTAATAAATTCCAAGTGTTTACAGTCTACCCTTAGAGGCACCTCTTCTCCATGTACAAATAAGTAAAAGAAGGGGGTGTGCTAGTGTTGAAATGCACCATATACAAATTACTTGTATATATAGCTCAATATTGAACAAATGAAAACTGGTGATTAACATAAGTTCATATTTGATCGCAGTCCACAATATAGCATTTAGATGAGATAAGTTGATAGATGAAAAGATAAGTTGATCACAGTCCACAATATAGCAAATAGATGAGATAAGTTGATAGATGAATAGATGACACCAGGTGCTTCTGGTAACAGACAGGTGCGCGAAAAGCCACCACCCAGCAAATAAAGCCGCTAACCAGATGTAAGCACAAGAAACGCCTTTGGTTCTCATCCGGCCAGGGTCCCACTAGGGGATGTGATGGACTTCACCCCAGAGAGTGTATCTCTAACACCAGCTCCATCCCAAGGGTCGATCCCCAGTCATGTAGAGACAAACTCACAGTAGTGTAATACAGCTTTAAAAATGGTTTAATGGTAAAAGTAATGCACTTACAAAAATTTCAGAAGAAAACCGAATAAAAGAGAAAAGCCGGCCGGCTCAGCATGCAGAATCCTATGGCAGTGATATCAGTGCCTCCAGACGTACGTTTTGTCTCCCAACAGACGTTGTCACAGTGATAGGGCGGGCAGCCATCTGCCATCTTACTGGGGGGAAAATGCCAGTAGCCAACAAAGGGGGGCAAAGTGCTTATGGATAGATGTATTAAGTTCCACACCTAAGATTCTATGATACCCCAAGTTTAAAGGAGCGCCAGATAAATCAAAATTAAAAAAATAAACTATATACAAACCGCACTCATAAACATCTAGTGGTTAGACTTCCACTAGTTAGCCAGAGCCACCAGGTGGAGCCAAACAAGAAGGAACTCATTATAAAGCTCATTGGACTTATATTAAAAACCAGCCTGCGCTCATGTCATATTCTGGTCAAAAATAGCATAATAAAATTAAATACATTTTAAAATTGCAAATGTATAAATGAGGTTAATATTAAGTACCACTGACCGCCCCACAACTTAAATTTCGCCGCATTCTATTCCGCAACAGGAGTGAAAGGGCAGTGGTGTCACACTATAGTACCTTTTAAATTAAATAGAATTTATATTTAGGTTCAAAGTGACATAAAAAAGGTAATGTCTGAACACCCCAGCCAAATTATGGGGTTCAGACCAAACAGTGAGCATCTTCTAGACTAATCCCACCAAGAATAATAAAATATTAATATCTAAAAAATGAAAAATAACCTATATCTCAAACATTTTAAGCAGATCCCATAGAGCAACACAAAGGAATAGGAACCGGATGCTCATCAGGTGAATAGCACACTGGCCAAAAGGTGATGATCAAAAAATATGAACCTAACAATAGGAGATAAACCTAGTATGATGAAAAGTGATACATTTTAATTTAATTAAACTGTCTGCCTGGTCTGACACCCAGATCAAGTTCCCAAGAGAGGGGGAAAAGAAGGGGGGACTGAATATTTAAGCTGGCAAAAATGAACAGAAATTTAGGAATTATCAATAAAAGCATATTGAGTACCACCGTAGAACATGTATCATCCATGATGAGAGAGGATCTTTTAAGAGAAAGATCAGATGCAGAGAGGGGAGTAACAGCTCCAGTGGTACCGTTCATCACTACTTATTCTTGTCAAACCAAGATGATCAAGCGGATGATTTCCCACCATTGGCACATATTAAAGAATGACAGAATTCCTGGTGATGGTTTACCAGATGGCCCCTCTGTCATCTTTAAGGGAGCTCCACCTCTAAGGAATAGAATAGCTCCCAATGTATTCAAACCTCCAACAAAAAAGATTAGTTTTTTCCACAAGCTGACCAGTTTTTATAAATGCAAGAGGTGCAGAGTGCGCCCCTTTAACAGTTGAACAGGAAGGAAGATCGATAGATTTGTCTCTATCACCACCTCACATGAGTTTAAGATCAAGTCCTTCGTCACCTGTTGTACAAAGGGGTGGTATATTTGTTACAGTGCCCCTGTGGGCTCCAATATATGGTATATATGGTAGGATTAAAAGCCCACTCCAAGTTAGACTGAATGAACATATTACCAACATTCTTACAGGGTTCAAAAATCCAATTCTGTCTCTAAACACTATCAATATGTACACCGTTGTGACCCTTCCAATACCCTTTTTGCTGAGATAGACAAATATGAGCCTCATTGGAGGGGTAGTTCTTTGGTTAGAGAAGTTTCAAGACTTGAAAAGTCATGGATTCATAGGATCAAATGCTACGCCCCCTTTGGATTCAATATTGATGTAGACGCCAATGCTTTTATTGATAATTCTTACATTTCTCTTATTTTTTGCCAGTTTAAGTACTCAAGCCCGCTTCTTTTCTCCCCTCTCTTGTGAACTTGATCTGAGTGTCAGACCAGGCAGACGCCAGGTTTATTTAAATTAAAATGTATCACTTTTTATCACACTAGGTTTATCTCCTATTTTTAGGTTCATATTTTTTGATCACCTTTTGGCCAGTGTGCTGTTCACCCGATGAGCATCCAGTTCCTATTCCTTTGTGGTTCTCTATGGGATCTGGTTATAATGTTTATGATATAGGGCATTTTTCATTTTTTTAGATAATAATATTTTATTATTTTTGGTGGGATTAGTCTAGAAGATGCTCACTATTTGGTCTGAACCCCATAATTTGGCTGGGGTGTTCAGACATTACCTTTTTTATGTCCCTTTGAACCTAAATATAAATTATTTTTAATTTAAATTTTCACATTATGACTTTAGAGCACTGACTTCTCATGAGACATTAACCCTGGAGTCTTTCACTTTTTTATAAGTTATTATAGGGTGGCACCACTGCCCATTCACTCCTGCTGCAGAATTCATTGCAGCGTGATTTAGGTGTTGGGGGTCAGTTTGTGCCATTTAGTGCTACATCCAGCCCTATTGAATCATTCACTACTCATTTTTCACTTTAAGTATATGAGATATGATTTAAAGCACTGAATTCTCATGAGCCATTTACTCTGGAGACTTTTCACATATTTCTAGTAGTTTATTTACATGGTACTATAGTGTGACACCATTGCCCTTTCACTCCTGGTGCTGAATAGAATGCAGTGAAATTTAAGTTGGGGACGGTCAGTGTTATTTAATATTAACCTGATTTATACGTTTGTAATTTTAAAATTTATTTAATTTTATTGTGCTATTTTTGTCCAGAATATGACACAAGAGCAGGCTGTTTTTTAATATAAGCCCAATGAGGTTTTATAACGAGTTCCTTCTTATATGGCTCCACCTGGCTGCTCTGGCTAACTAGTGGAAGTCGAACCACCAGATGTTTATGAGCGCGGTTTTTATATAGTTTATTTTTTGAATTTTGATTTATCCAGTGCTCCTTTAAACCTGGGGTATCATAGAATCTCAGGTGTGGGACTTAATACATCTATCCATAAGCACATAGCCCCCCTTTGTTGGATACTTTCATTTTCTCCCCAGTAAGATGGCAGACAGCTGCCGGTCTGACACACAGAGGGAAGCTGTGACACTTCATAAGAGGCAGTGTGTCAGTGCGCACTCTTTCCCTGTGACGACATCTGTTTGGAGACGAAACGTATGTCGGGAGGGCACGCTGACATCACTACCATAGGATTGTGCATGCTGAGCCGACTGACTTTTCTCTTTCGAGCGTTTTTCTTTTGAAATTTTTGTAAGTGCATTACTTTTACCATTAAACCCTTTTTAAAGCTGTATTATGCTATTGTGAGTTGTCTCCACATGACTGGGGATCGACCCTTGGGACGGAACTGGTGTTAGAGATACACTCTCTGGGGTGAAGTCCATCACATTCCCTAGTGGGATCCTGGCTGGGTGAGAGCCAAAGGCATTTCTTGTGCTTACATCTGGTAAGCGGCTTTATTTGCTGGGTGGTGGCTTTTCGTGCACCTGTCTGTTACCAGAAGTACCTGGTGTCATCTGTTCATCAACTTATCTCATCTATATGCTATATTGTGGACTGTGATCAACTTATCTTTTCATCTATCAACTTATCTCATCTAAATGCTATATTGTGGACTGTGATCAAATATGAACTTATGTTAATCACCAGTTTTCATTTGTTCAATATTGAGCTGTACATACAAGTAATTTGTATATGGTGCATTTCAACACTAGCACAGCCCCTTCTTTTACTTTTTCTAAAGTAAGCTATTGCTAAACTTGCCATGCTTCACAAGTTTGTTGCACAATGTTGAACAAATGTACAGCAAATTAACAGACTTACAATTCAACCCTATTTGGGCTCCCCCTATCTGCACACGCACTCACATTATAAAATACACTCACATTATCAACAAGAATATATAGCATGTAAGGTTACTATTATCCAGGACCCAGAAGTGCCACCACTGTGTGCGCTCCACGGGCCAGATGTGATGTTACCAGAACCGGAAATATGTGTGTATCTTCATGTTCAGGTTTTATGCAGCTGGCCATGCCCAACTTAGTTGATTAGTGCAATTATAAATGCACCTTATACCGATTTTATTTGAAACATAATTTATTATATATTTTTTAAATATATACATATCTGTGGACATTTATCTGGACATGTAAGGCTCTTTGAGACAGGAAGATGTGTATTTTTCATATTTCTCTAGCAATAGACTTACGGAGGGCACTGGAGAAAATGTTGATTCATTACTGCTTATTACTGAAAATTATTTACTCCAACTAGTGGATAAATATTATCTCTTTTCTGCTAAATACAGATATGCAAATAACATGCATACATATACTATGTTTAATAAACTGTTGTATTCCGAATAAAAAAGCTGCATAGAAAAGTACAAGTAAACTCTCCACAAAAAGAAAATGTAATTTTCCATTATTTTTATTATAATTACTATTATTATTTAGGATTAACTGTACATAGTGTTAACCGTTTGCATTTGTAATAAAAAGACAGACAATACAGTTACATTACAATTCAAGACAAAAGGGTTATGAGGACCCTGCCCCTGAGAGCTTACAAGTTATAAAAGTCGTTGGCTACTTGAAAAACCTTATTTGCTGTACATAAAGCCCTTAGTTCGGCTGGTGTCCCACCAGCAATAAAGCTTCTTGAATCTGAATTATCTGAGCCCTCGTCTCCTCACATATGCTGTGGCTGAACAGCGTATGTTACTTTGTAAAGAGCTCTCCAGTAACTGTACAATGAACATTTCCAGTTTTGTCTCATTTCTGTTTAGTTGGAATATGACTTAAAAAAGAAAACAATAATGATAGAGGAAAATGTGGGATTTTTAACACTGCCAAAACACAACACAAACACATATAAAAATATCAAAATTTATTGAACAATAGTTTAAAAGCCACATAATATCATCATACAGTGTCCATGTGATTATAGGAAACTGCAGTGACTCCAACTCCCTACAGGTTTCGCCATACAATGGCTTCTTCGGGATAATTTTAACAGGTACTGCATGGTAATCACTGGATAAAAAGATAATCTTAAAATCAATGAATTGGGCTCCAATGTCAGAAGGGCATTTAAAGAGAGATATTCGGTAAAACCACAGAGGAAAGCATTGGGACTCCAAAATGAGCCTGTATATCCAACACCGATGGGTCCCTAATTAGTGGAAGATGGAATCAATCCCAAAATATGATCTTATTTCCCAACTGAAAAAATGAGAATTAATCTCAAAAAGACCTGTTGCCAGACTGACATCCACCCTTTGTTCTCATAGGAACAATTCTCCTCTCTCCAGAACAAATTTCTACCAGCCAGCAGTACCCCCAGCAGTACAATCTGGCAGTACCCCCAGCAGTACCATCCAGCAGTACCGCCAACAGTACCATCCGGTAGTACCAGCCAGCAGTACCATCCGGCAGTACCCCCAGCAGTACCATCCGGCAGTTCCATCCGGCAGTACCATCTGGCAGTACCATCCAGCAGTACCCTCTACAGTACCATCCAGCAGTACCAGCCAGCAGTACCCCCTGCAGTACCAGCCAACAGTACCCCCAGCAGTACCAGCCAACAGGTATATACTGTATATCTGTGTGTGTATGTATATATATACAGTTGTGCTCATAAGTTTACATACCCTGGCAGAATTTATGATTTCTTGGCCATTTTTCAGAGAACATGAATGATAACATAAAAACATTTCTTTCACTCATGATTAGTGTGTGGCTGAAGCCATTTATTATCAATCAACTGTGTTTACTCTTTTTAAATCATAATGACAACAGAAACTACCCAAATGACCCTGATCAAAAGTTTACATACCATGGTGATTTTGGCCTGATAACATGCACACAAGTTGATACAAAGGGGTTTGAATGGCTATTAAAAGGTAACCATCCTCACCTGTTATCTTTTTGCTTGTAGTTAGCGTGTGTGTATAAAAGGTCAATGATTTTCTGGACTCCTGACAGACCCTTGCATCTTTCATCCAGTGCTGCACTGACGTTTCTGGATTCTGAGTCATGGGGAAAGCAAAAGAATTGTCAAAGGATCTGCAGGAAAAAGTAGTTGAACTGTATAAAACAGGAAAGGGATATAAAAAGATCTCCAAGGAATTGAGAATGCCAATCAGCAGTGTTCAAACTCTAATTAAGAAGTGGAAAATGAGGGTTCTGTTGAAACCAAAACCACGGTCAGATAGACCAGCTAAAGTTTCAGCCACAACTACCAGGAAAATTGTTCGGGATGCAAAGAAAAACCCACAACTTCAGGTGAAATACAGGACTCTCTGAAAACATGTGGTGTGGCTGTTTCAAGGTGTACAATAAGGAGGCACTTGAAGAAAGATGGGCTGCATGGTCGAGTCGCCAGAAGAAAGCCATTATTATTCAAATGCCACAAAGTATCCCACTCACAATAAGCCAAACAGCAGAGAGACAAGCCTCAAACCTTCTAGCACAAAGTCAGTTGGAGTGATGAGACCAAAATTTAACTTAATACCGTGTATTGCTCCATTTGACATCAATGAGAGCTTGAAGTCTTTTGTGGTATTTGTGGATGAGGCTCTTTATCTTCTCAGATGGTAAAGCTGCCCATTCCTCTTGGTAAAAAGCCCAGTTGTGGCTGAAATTGTAGTTGTTCTACCTGACCGTGGTTTGGTTTCAACAGAACCCCTCATTTTCCACTTCTTGATTAGAATTTGAACACTGCTGATTGGTATTCTCAATTCCTTGGATATTTTTTTACATCCCTTTCCTGTTTTATACAGTTCAACTACCTTTTCCCACAGATCCTTTGACAATTCTTTTGCTTTCCCCATGAATCCAGAAACGTCAGTGCAGCACTGGATGGATGATGCCATTGTCTGTCAGGAGTCCAGAAACTCATTGACCTTTTACACACACACACACACACACACACACACACACACACACTAATTTCAAGCAAACCGATCACAGATGAGGATGGTTACCTTTAATAGCCATTCAAACCCCTTTGTGTCAACTTGTGTGCATGTTATCAGGCCAAAATCACCAGGGTATGTAAACCTTTGATCAGGGTCATTTGGGTAGTTTCTGTTGTCATTATGATTTAAAAAGAGTAAACACAGTTGATTGACAATAAATGGCTTCAGCCATACACTATGAGTGAAAGAAATGTTTTTGTGTTATCACGCATATTCTCCTAAAAATGACCAAGAAATCATAAATTCTGCCAGGGTATGTAAACTTATGAGCAAAACTGTATACAGAATCTCACAAAAGGGAGTACATCCCTTACATTTTTGTTAATATTTTATTATATATTTTCATGTGACAACACTGAAGAAATGACACTTTGTTACAAAGTAAAATGGTGAGTGTACAGCTTGTATAACAGCGTAAAATTTGCTGTCCCCTCAAAATAACTCAACACACAGTCATTGATGTCTAAACCGCTGGCAACAAAAGTGAGTACACTCCTAAGTGAAAATGTCCAAATTGGGCGCAAAATGTCAATATTTTGTGTGCCACCATTATTTTTCAGCACTGCTTTAACCCTCTTGGGCATGGAGTTCACCAGAGCTTCACAGGTTGCCACTGGAGTCCTCTTCCACTCTTCCATGATGACATCACAGAGCTGGTGGATATTAGAGACCATGCACTCCTCCACCTTTCCGCTCAATAGGGTTTAGATCTGGAGACATGCTTGGCCAGTTCATCACCTTTACTCTCAAGTTCTTTAGCAAGGCAGTGGTCATTTTGGAGGTGTGTTTGGGGTCATTATCATGTTGGAATACTGCCCTGTGGTCCAGTCTCCCAAGGGAGGGGATCATGCTCTGCTTCAGTTTGGCAAAGTACATGTTGCCATTCATGGTTCCCTCAATGAACTGTACCCCCCCAGTGCTGACAGCACTCATGCAACCCCAGACCATGACACTCCCACCACCATGCATGACTAGGGTTGCCACCTTTTCTTCAAGCGAAACCCGAACACTTTAGCGGCGGCATTTTTTTGGGAGTATACGCTATAAAATTGTAAAAGACCTGCTGCTTGCGGGGGGGTTGGATGTGTGCTGGGGGATGGTTTGGGAGGGGAGAGGGCTGGTGCTGGGGGGGCTCAGATATATGCTATGTGGTGCTTTGGGAGGGGAGAGTGCTAGAGCTAGGGGGGACTTGGATATATGCTGGGGGTGCTTTTGGAGGGGAGAGGACTTGTGCTAGCAAGGGGGGTCAGATATGTGCTGGAGGGGTTCTTTGGGAGAGGAGAGGGCTAGTGCAAGGTGGGGTGGGGTGGATGTTAAACATGGGCTGGGGATGCTTTGAGAGGGATAGTGCTGGGGGGGGGGAGGGTGGGGGTTAGATGTGCTGGGGGTATTTTAAGAGGGATAGTGCTGGGGAGGTTAGA
>BLSH010388657.1:321179-332042 GCA_018402905.1 Glandirana rugosa | reverse complement strand
TATTTTATTATTTAACGAATTCGGTCCTTCACTTGGGACATGACACGATTATTCTCCGTTACTCTGTAGGGGACTAGTGACGTTGGCCCGAACCCATGCACGTGAACGCTTGTGTGGGCTCGGGTAGGAATTAAACCTCGTGTTCTCGTGAAAGAAGGACATAGGGGACAGACGTCACCCTTTAACCTGACACGTAACGGGCACCTTGTCCCACAGTAGGCAAAAAGAAATATTCAAAGAGGTAAGGGACACTGAGAAAATAAGATGAATGGAAAAGTAGCAAAACGTGTAGCTAGTTAAATAATAAAATATTAAAAAATAACGAATTAAACGTGATAAATATAACCGTGTGTATAAATATATATCTAACTTTTAATGTGAAACTAACAAGTAAGTGGTTCAACTTTAAAATCTCCGTCGCGACTATGTAAGAATACCTGTTCACAGACAAACGGTCCGACTTTGACTCTATGTAGGACCGTAAATCGCACAGCAGTGTAGGATCAAAGTAGGACCGTTTTTTTGTCGGATAGTGTGAACCCAGCCTTATTCACACCATCAGCTCAAATAAGAATGTATCAGCGCTGCCTCTAAAATTTCAACTTGGTGAATGAACAATCAAAGTGTAATTTTCAATCTATATATAAATATGTGTGCCAATATAAATAGTGCAAATTAAGCAATAAAAAATTATAAAATAATAAATTGATCGATGTGCAAAACGATGAAAAGGTAAGTAGAATAAAAGAGTCACAGGGAATGGAGAAACTTATAAAGAAAAACGGATGACACCCTGTTCCACGGGCAATGCACAGTCCAATTTCCCACTGCAGACAGGGGATACAGGAAGAAAGTGCTCTTGTGCTCCAAATTAAGGATGGGCTCGGGTGTGTTCGCAAGTGCACGTACCCAAGCCCGGTTGCAGTGATCAGGGGATGTCTCATTGCCTCTTATTAGCACAGTACAGGGTTCACTTCCTGGCTTAAGCAATAAAAAATGATAAAATAATAAATTGATTAGGACTTTTCCTGGTAGTTGGTCATCTTTTTCTTTTACAGCAGGTTCCTTAGCAGTGATTACTCTGGTGTGACCCCTGGAGGTCGAGTATTTGAGGGGAGCGTGCAATCTATCTGGTGATGGCTTGCCTATTGCACTTATATTTGGAGTAAGGATGGGCTGGGGCATATTCACAAGTGCACGTGCACTTATATTTGGAGCACCAGAGCACTTTCTTCCTGAATCCCCCAGATATTAGAGGAAAAACTTCACGTTTGTCGTGCGTTTCTTTTCATACTTTTCTCCATTCCCTGGGAGATGACCCATTCAGATGAACTTATCATATATGTAGTGACACTTTTATTCTATTTACGTTTTCATTGTTTTGCACATCGATCAATTTATTATTTTATCACTTTTTATTGCTTAACCACTTCCCGACCGCGCACTGCCTTTTTACGGCGACAGTGTGGCTCTATTCCGCGAATCGTCATAAATAAATGTTGAATCACGGATGCGCAGCTATGGGATGAGAGCGCGCCGCCGGTGGAGTAATCAGTGGATATTTAAATTTCTGATCGCTGTATAAATGTCATTGGTCCCAAAAAAAATGTCCGACATGTCCGCTGCAATATCAAAGTCCTGTTAAAAATCGCAGATCGCCGCCATTACTAGTAAAAAAAAAAAAAAATGTAAAAACGTCAGAAATTAATTCTCATGGTTTGTAAACGCGGCAACTTTTGCACAAAGCAATCAATAAATGCCAATTGCAATTTTTTTTACCAAAAATATGATGAAGAATACAAATCGGCCAAAACCGATGTATACATTTTTTATATTTTTTATGGTTTTGTATTTTAGCAAAAAGTAAGAGGTATTTTTTTTTTTTGCAAAATTGTCGCTCTTTCTTTGTTTATAGCGGCTATCAGAAATGATGCAGAGGTGACCAAATACCACCAAAAGAAAGCTCTATTTGTTGAAAAAAAAGGACGCTAGGGTACAACATTGCGGGATCGTGCAATTGTCAGTTAAAGCGACGCAGTGCCGAATCGCAAAAAGTGCTCTGGTCCTACAGTGGGAAATCCTGCCAGGGGTGAATTGGTTAATTTGCACTATTTGTATTGGCACACATATTTATATATAGAGTAAAGATTACACACTTTGATTGTTCATTCACCAAGTTGAAATTTTAGAGGCAGCGCTGATATATTCTTATTTGATCTGATTTGTTGAATGTGGGAACACATTTTAAGCCTCGTACACACGGTGCAACGCTTGTACAACCAAACGTCCAACTTTGGACCAAGTTGGATGTTGGCTGTTGTGTCTCGCGTACTGACATGCACTAAGTGATTGTACAACCAAGCCTAATGTAGTGACATGTTACGAGCGTATAACAAGGAAGTTCAGGTGAATGTGATTTGTGAATTAGGAATATAGGTTTCCCAGAATGGACACTTCTGGGCGTTCCTGACTTCTGAGCATGCCTGTTTTGCACGTACAACTTTGTTGGACCAACTTCTCTATACACACGGTACAACGGTTGTACAACCGCTTGTTGTACAACCAAAGTTTTCTAGTTTGCTAATCCAACTTCTGTTGTACAACCGTTGTACGATAAGCGTTAATAAGCGCTGCTGAGAACATTTGATTTAATTGGTTTTCAATATTAGCACTTTTTATTTTTCAGCAGCAGCAAAGACATTCTTATATTTTTTATTGAGCACTTTGATATTAGCGCGGTGGTTTACAGATATTACTTAAATGATAACTGTTACAGTTACCAGAGTACTTATGCTGGCTGTCAACTGAACTGTCAAGCCACTCAATGGCTAGTGTCACAGATGATCACATGTGCAGCACCATGACAAGTGCATATCAAACAGAGCCTAAGAAGCATCATCAGAATAAGTGAAGCTAAATAGGGGGGCATATATACTGTAAATATTTCACAATTAAAGTGACTCCAAAGCGAGCTAAGATGGAAGTCTAAGGCCCTATTCACACTTCGCATAGCGAGAACTTACGTTTCCGCTCGCAATTTTATTTGGGCAATGGGCTGCCCTAGGTGCGTCTGTCCCCCAAAAGAAGCTTCTGCTCCTTTTTGGGTGACAAGCTTCACATCATTGTTAAAGGCACATTTTTCTGCATTTGCAGTGCGCCAATTGCAGCAAAATTGCACCGCAGTTGGGGCGCCATTTAGAATGGATGGCAGCCAAACGTGCGTCACACGTTTTGCAGCGATTGCCACATGATTTGGATTTATGGGCAGATTTGCAGTGATTCTGCCTGCAATTCCAAATTGCCAAGTGTGAATGGGGCCTAAATAAAAGCTTGCCCTGTAATGAAGAGAGATTACTTATTCTATAGCATATTCCATGAATACCTCTACAACATAGAAAAATACCAGGGTGACTTTTTTTCAAAAACTGGCATATTTGAGTCAGTGGATCTCCTCATCCTCCACAGTATTCAGTATTTCCTGCCATGACCTCCATGCTAGTACAAGACACAGTCATGACCATAGGAGTGCGCACAGGGTGTGCCAGGTGTGCCCAGGCACACCCTAATCACCCTATGGGATGCAGACTCCCTCTACTGCCCTGGTTCCTCCCTGATGCTGGCTTCCCTCCTCTCCTCTCCCTCCAACTGTTGCTGTGGGGATGTTTTAGGAAGGGAAGCAGCATGGTAAATATGTGATTTACCGGCCCCTTCCCTTTTTGAATGAACATCGTTAATGATCAGTAGTGTGTGTTTGAACTTTGGGGTGCACACCCTAATGCAATAGGCTGCGCACACCTATGGTCATGACATAGGGATCAATGGAAGGATTACTGACTGTAATCTGAGGTGAAAGGAGGTGAAGTACGATGAAGTGGAGAAAAATGGGTCTGATGTACTAAACTATGAAGTAAGTAGAAGTGTTCACTATTCATTTTAAACAAAAGAGTGATTGGATGTTTGACATAAACACAAGTTCACTTTGCCTCACATTACACTTATAGTAAATTAGGCCCAGATCTACTTCACCTTCCCTACCACTTTAGCAAATCAGGCTCCTAGGCCTCATGATTGCTGAGAAGCATAGGCTCATTTATGACCAACTAATACACCAATACCTTGACTCGGAAAAAGACACTAAAGCTGATTAAGTTGGAAATTGGACAAGGCCACAGCTTTATTGAACTTTGCAAAAATTAACAACTTTCCAAATGTACCAAACAACAATGACAGTCACAGTTATACTGTGAGCACTCATAAAATATAAGCTCACATAGTCTAAGAGGCCTGTCCTTGGACTCCTTACCATCAGTGCCAGACAGGCATTAGACTGACCCCAAAATTTAACTTGAGGGCATAGCCCATAAAGCAACTTTAATTGCTGGAAAGCAATAAAGCTGTGCAGAGGCGGCTCTCTAATTAGGCAAACTAGGCGGTCGCCTAAGGCCTCACACTCACAGGGGCCTCGCATCCACCTAATTTGACAATGACACCAGCACCGAGATAGAGAGTACTGACACCAGCATTTAAAGCTCTTAATATATGCAATTTATAAACTTAATTTTTTTATCGTTTGAATTATTTTTCCCATTTTGGGCGGTGAGTGGGGCCTCATGCCTAGGTTTTGCCTAAGGCCTCACAAAGCCTAGAGCCGCCTCTGCCCTGAAGTGCGGTGCCCCTGTGCCCTGATGTGCTGTGCCCTGATGTGCTGTGCCCTGATGTGCTGTGCCCTGTGTCCTGATGTGCTGTGCCCCTGTGCTCTGATGTGTAGTGTCCCGATGTACGGTGCCCCGGTGCTCTGATGTGCAGTGCCCCTGTGCCCTGATGTGCTGTGCTCCTGTGCCCCACTCCTGAACCCCAAATAGTTTCCTTACCCATGCCCCAGTTAATTTCTATTGCTTCAATTACTTTTTTTCATAACGGGCGCGAGTGGGGCCTCAAGTCTAAGTTTTGCTTTTGCCTAAGGCCTCATAAAGCCTAGAGCCGCCTCTGAAGCTGTGACAAAACATCATAACAGGAAGGAGGGTGGGCAACTTGTGTGACATCTGAATCTCCCCAGAGCAGTTGGACATGCCCCTAAGTAGCCTTTTCCTAGAGTTAAGGCTCCATCCAATCACCTCAGGTCTTTGTAGCCAATCCTAAGGGAGCTTCTTAACTTCTCTTTTAGGTTCACATCCACAGTGATGCCATGCTTCCAGCAGTCAAGGCTCCCTTTCCATAAAGGAGGTTCAAGGGGCCTTTATCTACACTGGCAATGTCAAACCTACATTTGAAAGGCTACATTCACATGAAACTTTACTAACCTTATTATGCATGCTTTTTTTCTAGCACCAAAGTTTCTGGATAATGATCAATAAATACTTGCATGAAACCGTCCTATTTTTTTCCAATACCCACACTTGGCATACGTGTATGTGTATGTCCTTAGACTCAGATTTTTTGATTTTGTGCTATGGATTGGAACACAGTGAATGTTTACGCATCTGTGGGAATGGTGAATGTCTCCATTAAAAACAATGCAGCTACGTTCAGATCTGTAAATAAAAAAAACTCTTGTAAATGTGTTTTTTACAGCCGTGTCAATGAGGCCTATATGTTTAGAGGACAAATAAATACATGTAATAATTTTTCAACAGTGCCAATTACACTCAGCTTTTAGCTGCATTTAGGTGCAGTCAATTTAGCTGCATTTAGAGAAAATGGAATTCTGTGTATTCAGGATCCAATTAGAATCTATATGCTTTGGTTCACACTATAATTTGCTTGTGAATTGCACAAGAACCGCCTTGCATTCCTGTGCAATTCACATGTGATTCAGTGCAGTACGATTTGAGCCCATGCATTTCATGGGGCTCAAATCACACTGTATCGCACCAACATATTGCAGGCACTTTTTTTTGGAGCTGCACCACTACTGCATCACATGGTTGTTTTGCGGGCAAACTGCACTGCGTCTGTGATCCTTTTGGGGTGTTTTTAAATTTGTATTGACACCTGCTGTGGATCGCAAACACAGTGCGATGTCAATGCTGTGCAGAAAACAAATGTTTGTGATCCGGGGTTAAATGCGTTTAATTAAACAGGGCTAAACCTGTTTTGAAACAGTAATATCAAAAGGCTGGAAAAAGTGATCTGGGAAGTTTGCTGAAAGGAGCTAAAAAGCTGTTCATATTTCCCATATCACTTTTCCTGTATTAACAGCCAAATGCAAGAGTGCCAGTATGAAGGAGGTCGGTCTATAGTTTTATATCTTTATTTGATGCAGACTAAATTCTGGACCCCCTTGACCTCACTTGGACTTCATCTGCTGCATAGTTTGACACAGAAATTATTGAGGTCAGAGGGTTAACATGGCATCCTGACAATTAGCACGTTCAGAGGCTGGTCAGCAGTGGAAGCCAACACATTCTTATAGGTTTCATTTCCTTTAAAGTCTAAGCTTAGTTAAAAGTAAAAGAACAAAAAAACCACCGTACTTACATTCAGTAAGAGGTGTCCCTTATGCTGGTGACTGCTCCCTTCATTTAAATCTTCCATCCCCTGCCCCTCCTCACAATACCCTTGCATCAGTAATCTTCCAATGTTGCGGTGGTTAATATAGCCCTGGATCTGTCATAGGCACTCATCAAGAGTGCTTGACTATTCCTGTCCTTACTGCACGTTTTAGCTTTAGCTTCCATCAATGAAAGGTGCTCTATGAATGGAGGATGGGTGGATGTAAGAAAGATCCACCTCCTCCATTCATAGATCACATTTTATTGTTGGAAGCTTAAGAAAAAAATCTATTAGTAGAGAAGGGGGGCAGAAAGGGCAAGCAGAGTTGGCATTCTTGACAAGAGCTTATGACTGGCCCAAGGGCTCTTACTAAGTGGTTCTAAAGCTAAAACTCTTTTTACCTTAATGTATTCTCTGCAAGAAGCTAAAACACAGTTTTGCCACCCCCTGTCCCCCCTCCCCCTCAAAACACTTACCTGAGTCCTGAATGAATCCAGCACTGTGCCCATCTGCAAGTCTTCTTCCCTATCTTTTCTCAGCATAAGCCATTGGTGCTGCTGTGAAAATCAAATCCTGTGTGCAGTGAGCAGGGGGACGCACAAAGCCGGCTCAGGAGCAAGCCTGCACCTTTCCTCACATAAAAAGCGACTTGATTTTTTGACTGAAAAATACAATTAATGATGTCATTGCCTATACAAATTGTTGGTATTTTTATTTGTTTTCCATACTGCACAGAAATATGAAAGAAATATGAGAAAAAAATAAAATAAAAAAAAGAGAGAGAAAACAGTTTTGCCTTCTGAAACACAATGCTGAAAACCATCAGAAGAAGTTGGTCTGTCTAACTTTCATGCACACAGCACGTTAAAAAAAATCCTAAAAACGTCAGTAGCTTATCAGTGATTTTTTCAGCTTTTACCAGCATTATATTACCAGCGTTTTTGCGCATTTTTTTTGCATTTGTTTGCGTTTTTAAAGGGCGGCTTTTTTTTCCCTCTCAATTGATCCAAAACGTGCAAAAATGTTGCTGTGTTTTTGTGCGTTTTTGAGCATTTTTGAGCGTTGAATGTTTTTACAGCTGAAAACCGTGTTTCAGAACCCACTGGTCTTGGGTTTTTTTTACAACTCAAAAACATCACTGCTAAAAACAGCTGATAACAGCCTATGTGTGCATGAACACATAGGATAACATGATGGAGGGTTTATTGACTGTAGAAAAAAACATCTGCAGCTAAAAACAGCTGCTAAAAACAGTCAAAAACGTCCTGTGTGCATGAGGCCTCAAGATTGGCAAAGTTGATTCTATGTTTTACATTTAGACAAAAGGTAATAACACTGAAGGCACAAGATAAGGAGGATTGTAGGCCATGCAAACAGTGCTTGCAACTCCTGACCATGGTGATCACATCAGTATCAAAGGGTACAAGTGATCATGAAAGTGGTTAGAAAAATCTGTGATTAGCATATTTTTAGTTAACCTGTATATTTGCATGCCTCTTGGCCTGATCTTGCGAAAATTATGGATCTCTGAAATCCAGATAATTGGGATTCATCATTTTTATTACTTTCATCCAGACATATAAAAAGAATCACATTTAGCCAATCTGACTGATTTGCAAATCAGTTCTCCTATAACTAATACTGATGAATATACAAGCTAGATTCTTTTGTTTCCTCATATGTACCAGCTTGATCTGTCAGCATTTAGAATTTAAACTGATTTAGTTATGGCTAGGTAACAGTAGTTCTGTACCAAGTAAGAATGTTATTATCTATCCAACTTAAAGGGAATAACCATGGGGTCTACAAGTCATGTCTTTCTCCATAGAGAAGAGATGTAGATAAAACCAAACCCTGCAAAACTGGCAAATGTTTCAACTTGCAGCAACATTTACAAGGTATTTGTCATCTGGGCTACTTACAGACTTAACACCATGTCACACTATTGATCCTGTTGCTGGTGGCAACCCTCTAGGGATGGGATCTCTAAGACTCACTTGCTCCTATGACCAAACCAGTTAGGTGTTGCTCTGTTACCAATTCCTCGTTGACAAGCCATAATCTGCAGATCCTCATCCATAAAGACAGCAATGTCATAGGAGCAGGTGTGTGCTCTTTCACAATCCTGCTGTTACAAATTATCACCAGTGATAGAATCTCTAATGTGACATGCTTCTACGGCTGACCCCACACAGACTTATGTCTCACTTTGAATAAAGGGCAAAGAAACATCTGCCTAACCTCCACTACAATAGATATGCAACTAATTTTCAAAATCAGCATTGGACATTGTCAGCGCGTGTACAGTAAGAACATCATTCTGGTGTTTCAACTGAAATTAATCATTAAACATAATTAATATTAAAATATAATGAACATTCACATAGATTGGAAATCTCTTTAAAATATATGGAAGTCCTTGTGTTATAATGATTATTTCCAGGGATCAGAAGTATTTGTACAACACATTTAAAGATCCCAGAGATTGCATGTGAATTTTAAATCATTTGGCTCTCTTGAAGCCCAACTCCTGGATCAAGTTGTACCCATCTGTTGCCACTCTCACCCTTTTTAAAGCACCCCCAACAAGCCTAAAAGAAACCTTTACTATATACTTACCTTTTTGTAGGTGTCATTTGGCTGAGTCCAATGACACCCCAGGTCCTTTTCACCCTCTTGTTCCTGGTGGGTGGAACCTAAGAGAAGAGAATGGTCTTATGTCCCTACAGAAGGGCCCGCAGCAAATAAAAAAAAAAAAAAAATATTGCGCAGGGGCCACATGACAGGGTGCCATGGGCGCTACGGGGTTAAAGGAAGTTAGAAGGGGTGGGTAGGTAGCAGCAGTGGGCGGGACGGATATATAAGGCAAGGGCGCAGTCCACAAGGGGTCAGAGCGGGAACAATGGTGAATCATCTGGGGAGCTGCTCGTTCGGCTGCAGTACAGAGGGCCATGGAAGTGGAGGACATCCTGCGCCAGCTGCGGGCGGCAGCGGGCCATCGTGGAGCGGGATGGCTGCGGGAGCGGATGGCAGAAGTAGGTGTGGACCTGGCCGCGGAGGGAGAGCGGGCACCGGAGCACGCTCGGTGGTCACGGCCGCCGGAGCGGTACAGTCCGGCCGAATCTCCAGGAGCGAGGCGCCAAAATGGGAGCCGATCGTGGACCCTTTGGGAGGCCCGGCCCGGCCTCCTCAGTCACCGGCGGGCGGGTCTCCCAGGAGGAATCCCCGGCACAGGCGCGGCTCTGCCAGGCGGGGTAGGGCAGTGTCAGTTTCGCCCGCCCCGCCTGGGCGTCGAGGGAGATTGCAGAGTGCGGTGGCCCCAGCTGGTGAGGTACAGGTCAGGGGGCTGACTCGGCGAGGGAGTGAGAGGGCGGGTGCCTGTCAGTCGGGGGGAGCGACAGGCACCCCCACGCGGCGCACACGCAGTGCGGCCGGACCGGATGACGACACCAGGTGCAGCGGGATGAGTGAGTCCACCACGAAGAGGAGGCGGTCAGGACGCGGGAGGAGGCTTTCGGTGAGGCGGGTGGTGGCACAGCGGCCTGGCTCCCCAGTCGACGAGGTCAACTGCGCACGCCCACGGGGAGCGTCGCCTCGGTCGGAGGGCGAAAGGTCAAGTTCGGAGGACGCGGATACAGCGATGGAGTCCAGAGCAGCGGCTGTGGGGGCTCCGCCCGGACAGCCTGGTGAGTCTTTACAAAATTCTTTGTCTATTATGTATGATAGCTTGTGCTTACTACTAGGAGTGGATAGAGAGGCCCTAGCGGCCAGGGTGGCGGGTTCTGTCCCGGGTGTAGCAGGGACCCTGTCCGCTGCGCCGGGGGTAGCACCGGCGGATGCGTGGGTGCAGCCTCCCGCAGGGGCGGGTGGCTCCCCAGACGCGACACCCCCCCCTTCCAGTGCCGTTGGAGGGTGCAGGGGGGGGCCAGTGCTGCCGGCGGCAGCCGGCGTTTCGGAGTCTGCAAGGGGGGAGGTGTACGTTTGTTTTGAGGGCCCCCTTGGGGCTCACCTGAAGCAGGAAGTGAGGGACAGGATATGGAGAGGCGAGTACTTAGACATATTTTCCTTACTACCGTTAGAGCGTTTTAATCTTGATCGGCGGTCAGAGGAGTCGCGCCGCGAGGAAGAGGATCGGCGGCGTGCACGGTTTATTCCACGGACGTTTGCCAATTGGTTACAGGCGTTCGCTATTCTAGCCAGTGTGATAGGGGAGAAGCAACCAGAGTGTTGCTCACCCTTGTTCTGTTATTTGGATGCCATTAGCGAGGCGCACAGGGTTTACGGGGGTTTGGCTTGGCTCCGTTATGATGAGCAGTTCCGACAGCGGAAGGCTCTACGCCCTGCTATGAGGTGGGACCACAAGGATATTAG
>BLSH010388657.1:300335-316136 GCA_018402905.1 Glandirana rugosa | reverse complement strand
ATACTTAAAAGAGATAGAAGTGTATGGGTCGGCGTTATGCGGCCGAGTCCACTGTGGCAGAAGGTCAATTGTATACATTGACCCTGGTTTGGTAACTCCTGAGGTATGGAGGCTACCTAGGAAGGGTTGGTGTGGTTGAACAAGCAGGAGGACTCTGGTGAGGTGTCGAGTGCCCGCATTTCGGAATGTGGGCTCTCGGTGCGGTGAGGGCGTCCCGGGATAATTAGGGCAGGACGTTCGGGTTTGTGGTATTTAGTTACGGATGTCGTAAATTCACATGAGGTAGGGGAGAATTGGTGAAATTCTGGCTCGGAGTAAAACCTCAAACCTCCAATAGTCGAAAAAAAATATATAATGTTTGGGGGTTCTAAGTAATTTTATAGCAAAAAAACCTGTTTTTAGCTGATAACCTCCAAACTCCAAAATGAGGCTCGGTCTTAAAGTGGTTAAGAGGGGATGGAGTACACTTAAATGCTGTAGGCATTGATTTATGGTGTTTGGGCTTGCAGGACGGGATTAATAGGGCCCTGCGGGAGTGGCGTGGCTCTCGGGTGTAAGGCTTTACGCCCGTGAGCTGTGGAGTGGTCTCAGGAGGACGAACAAGTTGGTGTGGTTGGGAAGGATCCATCGGAGGTATGGAGTCCTCAATGGTTTGGTCCCAGTTACATATGTTAACTGGAAGACGGTGTCACCTGAGCCGGCGTATTGCGGCTGGGTATGTGAAGATAGAGAAAATTCATAAAATGGTTTGGGGCCTCCTGGGACCATCACCCGCCTAATAGAAATGTTATGTTTAAAATGTTTTCAAGTGTTTGGTTTTTAAATAAAAGGCCTAACGGCCATTTTCTCCAAAGCAGTGTGTGGTGTTGTTATTAACGGGTCAAGGGTTAAGAAGTAAGCATCAGCTATACCCAGGTCAAGAAGGGCCCGCAGCAAATAAAAAAAAAAAAAAAATATTGCGCAGGGGCCACATGACAGGGTGCCATGGGCGCTACGGGGTTAAAGGAAGTTAGAAGGGGTGGGTAGGTAGCAGCAGTGGGCGGGACGGATATATAAGGCAAGGGCGCGGTCCACAAGGGGTCAGAGCGGGAACAACGGTGAATCCCCACCCTCCCTCCCTATGGTGTGTGATTAATGTGTCTGGGCGTGGTCTCAGGAGGACGAACCAGTTGGTGTGGTTGGGAAGGAACCATCGGAGGTATGGAGTCCTCAATGGTTTGGTCCCAGTTACATAGGTTAACTGGAAGACGGTGTCACCTGAGCCGGCGTATTGCGGCTGGGTATGTGAAGATAGAGAAAATTCATAAAATGGTTTGGGGCCTCCTGGGACCATCACCCGCCTAATAGAAATGTTATGTTTAAAATGTTTTCAAGTGTTTGGTTTTTAAATAAAAGGCCTAACGGCCATTTTCTCCAAAGCAGTGTGTGGTGTTGTTATTAACGGGTCAAGGGTTAAGAAGTAAGCATCAGGTATACCCAGGTCAAGCATTCTTTCTGTGGATGGGAGTAAAGCCCTAACCCCCTGAGCTCACAGGAAGTGGGTTGAATGACATTGTGATCATTCAACCAGGAATAATATTTGGGAGACTGAGGGAGAAAGAGCCAGAAAGGAGGAAGGTATACTAGCTGGAGCTACTATTTTATTTTTATTTTTTAAATGCTGTAGAGCATTCATTTCTTTCACTTTTGCTAAAAGTAGAATTGGCCATCTTTAGCAAGAGTAAGGCCTTGTTCACACCATATATGTAGAAAAGCTGATGGAAAAAAATGCACAGATTTCACTTGCAGAGAAACGTGTTTACATCAGTTTTCATGCGCATTTCAGTGAGAAAAACTCACGTCTCTGCACCATGGTGTGAACGAGGCCTAAGATCACCAGTTATTATGAGCTAAGAAAAATTATGATTGAGCAAGCTGGAAGGTAATCAACCTAGTCATGGCTTTTACATATGTTGAATAAAATGTACTTGAATCACAAAGCAATATTTCTGATTCATTTTTAAAGTAGATAACATTAGGGCCAACACATAACTGGCAAAATGCATCTGTGAACTGTTTTGGAACTGTGGGAAACATGGTGGAAGTCAGGTGACATGGTGACAAAGTGACATGTTACTTTCTGTCTTTTACACTTAAAGAAACCAAACAGTGTAATTCTATTAGAAGTCCAATGTGAAAAGCTGTACTCCACAAGAACTTCAGCCACAGTGTCTGGTACCCAGTACCAAACTCACCTGTCTCAATTCTTCGGTTTCCTTCAGAAGCCAGTAATACGACCAAGTGACACAGGTAAGGTATAACCCTAACTAATTGTTACTACAATCTAAATATGCACTTTTAAGATAAGATTTACTCTAATTTTGGTAAGTTACATAGACAACTAGATTTAGTGAAAATGGTTTCAGAATTCACAGTAAATGCTTTTTTGTATGGACTGGTATTAGCTTTGATTTCTATTCAAATGATCTATTAATGATCTGGTGGAAAGAAAACTGAAAACCATTTTGGTGAACACATATCTTGTATAGAAATATTAAAGTGGTTGTAAAATTCAGACATGAAATATGAACAAAGCATATACCTCTTTAGTGTGTACTTTGTATTATATAGTACTATATATTTGTATTATATTTGTATTATATTTTATTCATTCTAGTGGTTTCTTTGGGGGGCTCACCTGTGTATATAAATGTATCGTCGCAATGCACACTGGAGAGGTTCAATAACCGCCAGCATTGGTGTTAGTGGCCTCAATAATAACTCCAAGCATTGGTGTCAGTACTATTAACATTAAGGCTGCTTTCACACTGGGGTGCGGGCCGCGGTAGCGGTAAAGCGCTGCTTGTTTTAGCGGCACTTTAGAGAGGCAGTTTTCAGGTGCTTTACAGGCGCTATTTCTTGTGCTAAAACGCTTGAAAACTGCCTCAGTGTGAAAGGGTCTAACACACATTGGTGGTCAGTGGTTGTGTAATTTAACCCCACCCACCATGCATTAATGGTCAGTGACAGTGAAAGTTAATCCCCTCTCATCATCACATTGTTAGTCATGGTAAGTTAACCCACCATCCCCATTGCGTTGGTGGTTATAGCAGTAAAAGTTAATCCCCTCCCCCTCTGCAAATTGTTAATTTTAATTTCAATAATTTTTTATTGTTTTCAGTGGAAATAACTACAACTTGTACAATGTTGTACATTTCAAGAAAAGTAGAAATATAACATAAATTTATAGTTTTCCAAGAGCATGTAAAGTAATTGAGCATTAGATATACATCACTCTCTTTAATACATCCAGAATACAGTTTAGGCAGGAATTAGGTTATGTGAGGACTGGGTGGTAGGAGTTGCGAGCAAACGCCACAGTGTTCCCCTCTATGTAGAAGGACAGCCAGGGAGTTATTCTATGTCTGAGTGCTAATTTGATGGTTGTTGATATGGTTCTTATTGATATGATGTTTAGGAGGGATGTACCATCCCTTCCCACCCGGGCAGCCCTCAGGGATCTAGCTGTGCCCGCAGTAGGAAAGAGGCCCACCCTCTTTTCGAAAATGTGTGACAATACTACGTTTATGTGTTAGAATTAGGTTTAGTGCGTGTTCTGGTTCATTTGAAGATGTTAGTGTTGGTAGCCTGTATTTGCGACTCCTCGTCCCCTCTAAGGCCTCTTTCTATTCATTAGTAATTGAGTAATTAGGCGAAGCTAACAGAATCAGGAGGACATTCATGTATATTGGTAGAGAAAAGGAGAGTAGTCCCTTCATAACAGTGGGTTTTCTTTGTCATACCATTCAGACCATGGGGTCCAGAGGTCATGGGTTTGTGAGTATTTACCTTGGGAGGAAGCAAATGCCATTTCGTATTTGTAGTGAGTGTGTGTTAGTTGGACTATTTCGTTTATGGAAGGTGTCTGGAGGGTTTTCTATTTCCTAACAATAGAAAGTCTGGTTGCGAGTAGTATATGGGTAACTATTATTCTGAAATTGTAGTGTATGTCTTCAATGCCTAAGTTTAGTAAAGCAAGCCCAGGAGACAGGTTTATTGGTACTCCTACTATCGTACTGATTATATGAAAAATCTTTGGCCATATCTTAGATAACTTTCTACAAGACCAGAGAATGTGTTGGAGAGTTCCAGTTTCCCCACATTGCCGCCAGCAATGTGCAGAGGTCATGGGATATATTTTTGCGATGCGAAAAGGAGTAAGATACCACCTCAGCATAATTTTGTGTGATAGTTCCCATAAGCCTGCGCACTTATTGGCTGTAAGGTTGGATGAAATGGCTATTTGCCATTGTTCTGTAGAGAAAGTGGAAGCTAGTTCTTCTTCCCATGCCAATATTGAGGACGTTTTAGTAAATGTGGTTTTGTCATTGATTAGCGTATAGAAGAGGGAGATACCTCCCTTGACATTACTCTCCGATTGTAGAAATATAGCTGCTTTGCTTGGGACTGTGCAATGTTTGTCAGTTAGTGTATGTAGAATAGAAGTCATCCGAAGATAGGTGTAGTATTCGGTATTCGCAAGTGAATATTCCTGTTTGAGCATCGGGAAGGGTTTTATGTTTCCATTTTGGTATAGGTCTGATATAGTAAGTATACCCTTTGCTTTCCATTGAGCTACTGAAAGTGCAGGGGATAGATTAGCCAGAGTTGTCAACGGGATTTGGAGGTCCCGAGTGGGGTTCTCTAGGTTCGTATGTGTAAGGAAGTACTTCCAAGCGAGCATCGTAGCTCGGATTGTAGGGGAGAGAGAACTAGGAGTAATGTTTATAGGGTTTTGTGTATGTAAGTAAGCCAGTAGATCTTGGTTGGGAGTTTCAAATTTTTCTAATTCACTCCAGCTAGCATCAGGTGTCTATGTGAACCAACATTTGGCTTGTGATAGAATGGCGGCTATGTAATAATCGTAGAGTACCACTTGTCCCAGACCTCCTGCCCTCCTTGTTTTAATTATTTTGCTAAAGGCACATCTGGCTTTCTTGCCTTGCAAAAGGTAGCAGTTGAGAATTGATTGCAGGGTTTTAAAAAAACTTTGCGGTACTAGTATAGTGGCCGTTCTAAAGAGGTATAGAATTTGGGGCAGTATTTGCATTTTGAAAGCCGCCATTCTACCTGACCAAGACAGTTCATGTTTAGATATGTTAGACAATTGAAGTTTTAGTTTAGTTATCCAAGGAGCATAGTTTGTGGTATATGTATCTTTGAGGGATTTTGTAAGTATAATTCCTAAATATGGGATACCTTCATCTTCTCAAGAGAAGGGGTATTGGGATTCTAGTGATCTTCTAACCAATGTTGGCACTCCAATGTCTAATATGTGTGACTTGGATTCATTCATTTTATAGTATGAGATCCCATTGAACTTTTGTAGGGTGTCATAGACAGCTGGAAGTGATTTCTCAGGTTGGGTTGGTATTAAAATAACGTCATCTGCAAACAGGCTGATGACATGTTTTTTTTTTGTCTCACAGTGATACCATGTATTTGAGGATTTTGTCTAATGCATGAAGCCAATGGTTCCATAAGTAAGTTAAATATTAAGGGTGAAAGCGGGCATCCTTGCCTCGTTCCATTGGTGATTTTAAATGGTTGTGACAGTGATCCTGAGGTGTACACTCTGGCTGAAGGGCATGTATATAAAGCTAGAATAGCAGATAATATCTGTCCTGAGAACCCAAACTTCGTTAGTGTTGCTTTGAGGTATCCCCAGTGTATCCTATCAAATGCCTTCTCTGCATCCAAGGCTAGGAGCAGAGGAGGTGTTTTAAGTTTGCCTGTTAAATATATGATATTCAGAAGTCTCGTGGTAGCGTCAGAGGATTGGCGGCCTTTGGTAAAGCCCGATTGGTCCCTATCTATCAATTCAGGTAGAATATTGTTTAATCTGAGGGCAATTATCTTTGCGTATAATTTGACATCGTTGTTTAACAATGAGATTGGACGATAATTTTGTGCTCTATCTGGCGCTTTCCCTGGTTTTGGCAGTGTAACCACCAAAGCTTCTAACATTTCTGAGGGAAAGGAGGAGGAGGTCGCGGCAGCCTTAATTACATTACATAGGTGTGGACTCAGTTGGTTTTGAAATACCTCATAATACTCACCCATGAGGCCATCTGGGCCTGGGGATTTGCTGTTGGGTAATGTATTGATGGTTTTAATGATTTCTGGAGTTGTAAAGGGAGCACTTAGGGTGTCACATTGTAGTTTTGTTAGGCTAGGAAGGTGTATTTGGTGAAGAAAGTTGGTTATGTCTTGAGGTGTAGGTTGGGGTGTATTTGCATCTTCATGTAAATTATAGAGAGAGCTGTAGTAGGAGCTAAAGGCATTAGCTATGCCTTTCGGGTCATAGATTGGCGTATTGGAGTCAGGGGGTAGTACTGAGGCTATTTTTGTTTTGGAATGGTGTCCTTGGAGTTTTTTAGCTAAAAGCTTTCCTGCTTTATCGTATGTAGAATAGTAGATCATTTTTAGTCTTTGGGTGGCTCGTTCGAATTGGTGCAGGAGTAGTTCCTTGAGCTCATATCGTAGTTCAGGTGGTTACTAGGGAGAGGGGTTTTTTTGTTGTCAGCTTCCAATTTGGCAATATTGGAAGTTACGGAACTAAACTGCCGCTGTCTCCTTCTCCTCTCCCTTGCGCCTAGTTGAATGCAAACCCCCCTAATAAATGCCTTATGGGCATTCCATAATACCATTGGGTTATTCACAGATTCAGTATTATTGTTGAAAAATTCTACAAGGTTTTCCTCAATATGCGTCCTCATCTGTGTGGTCTGGAGAAGTGAGGAATTCATCCTCCACACAAACGAGGAGTCTGAGGGGAAAGAATCAGCTAATGTCAGTGAGATTGAAGTGTGATCAGACCAGGTGATCACATTAATAGTGGATTTTAAGACCTTCTGTAGGAGCCACTGGTCTGACAAAAATAGTCTATGCGGCAATATGTTCCATGGCTTGTTGAAAAAAAGGAATAGTCCTTTTCACTGGCATGTTGGCATCTCCATATGTCGTATAGGTCGTGGGTTAACAGAAAGTCCCGTAGAGTCGCAGGGTTTCTAAATTTGGTGGCAGTTGAGTTCATTGTGGGATCAGCAATTATGTTGAGGTCCCCGCCAATGAGAAGAAAGCCCTTCTGGCATTTCTTTATTTTTCGTAGGAGGGAATTGAGGTATCGTAGTTGGTGTTGGTTGGGAACATACATATTCACCAATGTATAGGTGGTTGAATTGATATCGCAAACCAATATGATGAAGCAACCCTCTGGATCTACTATTGCTTCATGCAGCGTAAATGCCACTGTGTCTTTAATTGCAGTCATTACACCTCTTTTTTTTGCTACCATACAAGATTTGAAGATGTGTGGAAAGTTTTTGTTTGTGCATGAAGGAGGTTTCTGTTTATGGAAATGTGTCTCCTGTACGAAGAGAATGTCACTTTTATGGATTTCTGCTTCTTTCCATAATGAGGCCCTTTTAACGGGGTGGTTCAAACCCTTCGCATTTATGGAAAGTAGCTTGATTCCCATTGTGGAGTGTAGGATGTTTGCTTAAGAATTACTCACTGTTAGTTGAAGTGAAAGTCAAACGTAGCTCAGGAGCGACCCCTGGTGTCCTTAATTGGAAACACTGGATGTGCTGTTTACCTTGCTCAGTGTAGATTTTCAGTGGAGGAGATATATACTGCTCAATCAAACAAAAAAGAGAAAGATGAACAAGAACAAGTTCAACTGTAGGGATAAAAATGTATTCAGTTATTGGTATGAGCAATATAAAAGTTCCGGCTAGCAGTGATAGCATGGTGCAGAACAGGTGGGGAATATTGGATCATATTGAATCTGAAAGAAAAACTGATCAAGCCCATATTCGGATCAATGCAGTGAATGAGGTCATAGAGGTCCTTATCCTTCAGCTTGCTGTGATAAATTTTCCTGAGACCCCCTCGGGGTATTTTGTCTCCAGGCTTTTGGGCTGGATGGAGGGGTGCGTATCGGGATAATGTCCCACGTTTTCAGCAGCTTTAGGCCAAGGAGGTGATCATGTATTCCATTGAATAGCAAGCTTGGTGGGGAATTTCCATTGATAAGGAATATTATTATTCCGCAATGTTTTAGCGACTGTGTTCAGATTTTTCCTTAGCTGCATGGTATATTGGGAGAAGTCCATAAACAATTGCAGATTGTCGTATGGTTCTGGTAAGCTCCGTAACTTGCGGGATGTTTGCATTATCTGCTCCCTTATGTGAAAAAAATGCATCCTCAATATCACACCTTGGGGAACCTGATCTGGGATAAAGGATGGCTTAGGGAGACGATGGATTCTATCAATGATGAGGTCAGTAGGTGACAGGGTAGGCAGCATGGAAGAAAATAGCTCCTCTGCATATGCCTTTAATGCTTAGTTACCAAATGATTCTGGTACCCCTCTGATTTTAATGTTGTTTCGTCTGCTTCTATCTTCTAAACTTGCTAATTTCTCCTTAACCCATAAGTGGTTGGAATCTTGAACCTCATTAGTATCCACCAGATCGTTGATTGTGTCAGCAAATTCCCCCATTTTAGTTTCTATGCGTGAGACTATGTTTTCCACCACTGCAATTTCGTTTCCAAATTTTTGCATGCACGACAACATATCAGCATGAATGGTGCTCCTTAGTGATACTAGCATGTCTTTTAGTGTTGTGTCAAGTACAGGTTGGTTGCTAGTGGGAATGCTGTTATAGACTCATGAAATTCTCTGGTGTCATCTTGGGAATCACAGAATGGACTCACCTCAGGTTGGTCGCTTAATTTGAATATGGCTTTTTCTGGGCTACCAGAGATAGGGTTGGATGATTGCAATGCCGCTTGTTTGCGGAGTTGCTGGGACCGGTCAGCACTTCGTTTGTCCTTCTCTGTGGAAAGCCGCGTGTGCGGCGTGGAGAAGGAGCCAGCGCCATCTTGATTGTGTGCCTGTTGCTGGTTTCCAAAGAAGGCCATCAGCTTCTTCGGCTTGTGCGCGTCCTTCCTCTTGCGGGACATGGCTATCTTGACTCCTGGGGTTTGTTGTGAGTAGCAGGGAATAAAATCGTGGCTCTGGGAAGCCCTCATTGCTGGTATCCCGCCGTTCTGCTCCGGAGCTCTGTACTTAGTCGGCCATCTCTGCCGGCTGCTAGCCACGCCCCCCCCAAATTGTTAATTTTGATGTCAAATTTTGATTTATTTTTAATCACAGTTTCTTTTACTATATTGCCATTTTAGTTTTAGCCATAGTTTAACCATCTGAATTGATTTAGTTTTAGTCGTAGTTTAAATCTGCATTTTAGTTGACTGAAATAATTTTAGTCGACTAAAATCGAATGGGTTTAGTTAAATTGTAATGTATTATTTAAGCATTTCTCTAGAGTTTCCAAATGCATTATATACTGCTGGAGTAAAGATCTAATAACATGTTATTTCATTATGGTGTTTAGGTTTGAACTTGCACTACAGACACAGATTTAGATGCTGTGATATATAGCCAGTGTTATGTTTGATATCAAATTTTGATTTAGTTTTACTGATAGTCTTTTGACAAAAATGCCATTTTAGTTTTAGTGGTATTTTAGTTGGCTAAAATAGTGTTGATTTTGTCAACAAAATTAACACTGCTGCATTGGTAGTCTTGGAAGTACAAGTTAACCTCCCTAATTTGGTGGTTATGGCCGTGAAAGTTAACCCCTTTCCCATTTCCCCTGTATTGGGGTCATCAATGCAGGGTGGGTGGGGCTACATTGTTACTGCCACTGACCACAAATGTGTGTTAACTAGAGTTGATCGGACACCTGGATGTTCGGGTTCGGCAGGTCCGGCCGAACTTTGCGAAAAAGTTTGGGTTCGGTACCGAACTTGACCCGAACTTTACCCCGGACCCCGAACCCCATTGAAGTCAATGGGGACCCGAACTTTTCGGCACAAAAATGGCTGTAAAATAGGAACCTGACCCTATAGGAATAGGCAATGATTTTAGAACAATAATCTGTCCCTTACAGCAACAGCAGGAACTTGACCCTATAAGAGTAGGCAATGATTTTAGAACAATAATCTGTCCCTTACAGTAACAGCAGGAACCTGACCCTATAGGAGTAGGCAATGATTTTAGAACAATAATCTGTCCCTTACAGCAACAGCAGGAACCTGACCCTATAGGAGTAGGCGATGATTTTAGAACAATAATCTGTCCCTTATAGCAACAGCAGGAACCTGACCCTATAGAACTAGGAGATGATTTTAGAACAATAATCTGTCCCTCAAAGCAGTAGACTCTACCTAGTCCAGAATCAGATTGTTCTGTAATGCAGGATGAGATCTGCAATCTGTCCCTCAAAGCAGTAGTAGTAATCTCTACCTAGTCCAGAATCAGATTGTTCTGTAATGCAGGATGAGATGTTATTAATATCTGCAATTTGTCCCTCACAGCGCCGGCAGCATCCTCCCCCTAGAATAGCCTGAGAGCATGTGACATGCAGCACTACATGACTCCAGCTTATACAGAGGCTGGGTCACATGATGCACTGGCCAATCACAGCCATGCCATTAGTAGGCATGGCTGTGATGGCTTCTAAAGGCAAACCAGTGAAACGCTTGTTGATTGGCTGCCCTGCAGCTATTCAACATGCGTGATCAAATACCCGAACCCAAACTTTTTTTAAATGTCTGGGTTCGAGTCCGCGTCACAGACACCCCAAAGTTCAGTACGTACCTGAACTTTACAGTTCGGGTTCGCTCAACTCTAGTGTTAACGTTAATAGTACTGACACCAAATCTGCGAGTTATTATGGCGGCTGCTGACACCAATGCTAGGAGTTATGGTAAAACTTCTTCAGTGTGCAGTGTGATACTCTGCAAAAAAATGTATCAAAACCAAAATGTTTGAGTATTGAGGTGTGAAAATGAACTTCAATTATGCAGCCCTCTGGAGGTGTTGGGGGCTGCACTGCTATGTTTTGGGACTCAACCCCATCTTCCGGGTTCACAGGGGAATCTCTGACCTGGTACTCAACCCTGCCTTTTGTAGCTGCCCCCCGGCCCATGCGGGCTCTCCAGGAATTCCCCCAGCTGTTCTGTGCATAAACATGATTGCAAGTCCACACTGTAGGTGAGCAGGTCCTCCTCACTCGGCGTCAACCTTGTCAGCGGCTCTTTACAGTGCCCACCGGATCCAGGCACTGACCATGGCAGTGGGCCTCCTGCAGCCAGGACACAGCAGGCACAGCCCCTTCATTCCACCGATCAACCCAAGGGCGAATCCCCCTCGATGCTCCTGCCGCACGCCAGTAGTGACCAGCATCAGCTTTTGTAGTTAAGGCAGCCAGGTCAGCACTGGGTACACTCGTGCACTGTCCTCCATCTTGCTACTCTCTCTCTTTCTCGCTCTCTCAAAAAGTTGATCACCACTGATGTTAAGGTTTACCTGGCCATCTTTGATAAAACTGCAGGGTGTGAGGGCTGACTGAGGGAACAGTAAGATGACCTTGTAACTCCCTTTTTGTCTGTTGAGCCCCAGAAAACCTATTGCTATTTATATAAGAGTCTTGGAATTATGAGAAACTCCAACCCAAGATTATGGAACATTACCTTCTCAGTCCCTGACCGGGGTGTTTCTGGTTAAGATTATCAGGTAGGCAAGCGAACATGTTCCCAAATGTTTAACTTCATCCTTCTAACTAAAAAATGGCTGCAGCCTGAGACCTTGAGAGAACTTGAAAGAGTTGTCATGTACTGGGACTTGTGATCCTTTCATACTGCATGGTAGAAGCTGGTGAGCTATGTACATCCTCATACCACGGATCAGTTAGTAGAGGTGTTGGAATGTATATTACAGTCACAGTGAGTTTCTATGTTTTCTACATACCCAGATTCAGAAGATGGCACCTTTAGATGTGCCTGTTGAGCCCACTGGGAATGGCAGAAATGACTTACATCAAATGTCCAATTTGGGACATACAGATACAAACAATTATGACCCTTTGTAAAGGGATGCTGCATTTCTGCTTACCCAGCCAGAATATACTGGACAGGCTAAGCTAGACAGTAAAATGGCAAATGTATTGCTTAGGGTATTCAGGTGACTATTTTGTACAAATTAATAATTAGTGTGCTGACCTAATAGGGGCCTTTTTTCTACATATTAATATCACATGGTTAAATGGAGATGAAATCAGTTTGGTATACAGTAATAAATAATTTTGTTTCAGAATTAATCCAATTTAACATGTTGCCAGGCCAGTTCTTAGATATAGTACACTCACAATCTTGTCTGATATTTCTTTATTGAAGTAAGTTCCTAAACACAAAAGACAACAACGTGTGTGTTTCTGCCTACAGGGTCTTAGTTAAAGTCATAGAATATGACAAAAGCCCTGTAAGGCAGAAATGTGTAAGCTGTTGTTTTGTGTGTTTACTTTAATAAAGTGATGTCTAAGGAGATCACGACTACAGGGAATTGTTTCTTTGCAGCATATATTGCTCTGGGAAATATGGAACACCATGTCTGGAGTGTGGGACATAATGGAAGGTAGAGTTGTGTTACTTTTGCTTGATTAGACATGGTGGCTGAATTGGGTTTCATTTTCCAGACTAACATACTTTTCAGCAAGTACAGAAAATATCTGTTGATTTTGATAGAAATGTAATATCCTTGTCATTTGCTATGAGTTGCACTAAAAGCAAAAGACAATCTTATATTTCTTCTGTAAACTACTAATCTTATTCTCCCCAGTGTAATGTAAATAAAAGCAAAGGTAATGATATTTGTAGTCCAGCCTGGGAGATAATTATGGCTCACTCAATAGTTACAGTGGAGGAATGAGCATAGCTACCCTAGGATAGGGAGTATGTTATATGCAAGATTACCACATGAAAATAAAGGAGAAAGGCCTAAAAAAAATAAAAGGAATGAAGTCACCTCTGGTGCAGCTGCACATAGTAATCAATCAGCTTCTAGGTTGTATTCAAAGCCTTACTGAGCAAGCTGAAGTTAGAAGCTGATTGGTTACTAAGCACAGCTACACCAGATTCTGTGTTTTAGTAAATCTCCCCCACAGTCTACTCTTTATTGCCATTGATGTTTCTAACACAATACTCTATTGACGCTCATTCTAGTCCTTTACCTAGCCACTATATCCAAGATGCTATAAGTCAATTTGATTCTATGATCTGATTCATCAATACAATATGCAGTAGTGCAGCTATTATCATTATTTTAATATGTTTATTTGAACACATATTTACATACAGTATCTCACAAAAATGAGTACACCCCTCACATTTTTGTAAATATGTTATTTTATGTTTTCATGTGACAACACTGAAGAAATGACACTTTGCTACAATGTAAAGTAGTGAGTGTACAGCTTGTATAACAGTGTAAATTGGCTGTCATTTCAAAATAACTCAACACACAGCCATTAATGTTTAAATCGCTGGCAACAAAAGCGAGTACACCCTTAAGTGAAAATGTCCAAATTGAGCCCAATTAGCCATTTTCCCTGCCCGGTGTCATGTGACTCGTTAGTGTTCTCAGGTGTGAATGGGAAGCGGGTATGTTAAATTTGGTGTTATTAGCTCTCACTCTCTCATTCTGGTCACTGGAAGTTCAACATGGCACCTCATGGCAAATAATTCTCTGAGTATCTGAAAAAAAGAATTGTTGCTCTACATAAAGATAGCCTAGGCTATAAGAAGATTGCCAAGACCCTAAAACTGAGCTGCAGCACGGTGGCCAAGACTAGAGTTGAGCGAACCCGAACTGTAGAGTTCGGGTCCGTACCGAACTTTCGGGTGTCCGTGTACCGAACCCGAACCCGAACGTTTGAGAAAAATGTTCGGGTTCGGCTTCTGGTATTTTAATCACACATGTTGCATAGCTGCAGGGCAGCCAATCAACAAGCGTTTCACTGGTTTTCCCTAGAAGCCATCACAGCCATGCCTACTAATGGCATGGCTGTGATTGGCCAGTGCATCATGTGACCCAGCCTCTATATGAGGCTGGAGTCACAGTGCTGCATGTCACATGCTCTCGGGTTAGTGTTGGGAGAGGATGCTGCTGGCGCTGTTAGGGACAGATTGTGAGGGACGGATTCAGATCTAATAACTAGGTAGAGATTACTACTACTGCTGTGAGGGACAGATTGCAGTGATAATAACTAGGTAGAGATTACTACTACTGCTTTAAGGGACAGATTGTAGATCTATAACATCTCATCCTGCATTACAGAACAATCCCGCATTACAGAACGATCTGATTACAGAACGATCATTCAACCTGCATTACAGAACGATCTGATTACAGAACGATCTGATACTGGACTAGGTAGAGATTACTACTGCTTTGAGGGACAGATTGCAGATCTAATAACATCTCCCATTTTCTTCCCTTTTGCAGCCCTCTAGCACTTTCCAGTACTTTTTACAGTCTTTTTTTGTGCCGAAAAGTTCGGGTCCCCATTGACTTCAATGGGGTCCGGGGTAAAGTTCGGATAACGTTCGGTACCGAACCGGAACGTTTCCGAACCGGCCGAACCCGAACATCCAGGTGTTCACTCAACTCTAGCCAAGACCATACAGAGGTTTAACAGGACAGATTCCACTTAGAACAGGCTTTGCCATGGTCGACCAAAAAAGTTCAATGCACATGCTCAGCGTCATATCCACAGGTTGTCTTTGGGAAATAGACGTATGAGTGCTGCCAGCATTGCTGTGGAGGTTGAAGGGGTGGGGAGTCAGCTTGTCAGTGCTCAGACCATACGCAACACACTGCATCAAATTGGTCTGCATGGCTGTCGTCCCAGAAGGAAGCCTCTTCTAAAGATGATGCACAAGAAAGCCCGGAAACAGTTTGCTGAAGACAAGCAAACTAAGGATATGGATTACTGGAACCATGTCGTGTGGTCTGATGAGACCAAGATAAACATATTTGGTTCAGATGGTGTAAAGCGTGTGTGACGGCAACCAGGGGAGGTGTACAAAGACAAGTGTGTCTTGCCTACAGTCAAGCATGGTGGTGGGAGTGTCATGGTCTGGGGCTGCATGAGTGCTGCTGGCACTGGGGAGCCACAGTCCATTGAGGGAACCATGAATACCAACGTGTACTGTGACATACAGAAGCAGAGCATGATCCCCTCCCTTCGGAGACTGGGCCAAAGGGCAGTATTCCAACATGATAACGACCCCAAACACACCTCCAAGACGACCACTGCCTTGCTAAAGAAGCTGAGGGTAAAGGTGATGGACTGGCCAAGCATGTCTCTACACCTAAACCCTATTGAGCATATGTGGGGCATCCTCAAATGGAAGGTGGAGGAGCGCAAGGTCTCTAACATCAACTAGCTCTGTGATGTTGTCATGGAGGAGTGGAAGAGGACTTCAGTGGCAACCTGTGAAGCTCTGGTGAACTCCATGCCCAAGAGGGTTAAGGAAGTGCTGGAAAATAATGGTGACCACACAAAATATTGACACTTTGGGCCCAATTTTAACATTTTCACTTAGGGGTGTACTCACTTTTGTTGCCAGCAGTTTAGACATTAATGGCTGTGTGTTGAGTTATTTTGAGGGGACAGCAAATTTGCACTGTTATACAAGCTGTACACTTACTACTTTACATTGTAGCAAAGTGTAATTTCTTCAGTGTTGTCACATGAAAAGATATAATAAAATATTTACAAAAATGTGAGGGGTGTACTCACTTTTGTGAGATACTGTATATGTAAATGTAAACTGTCATGTTATTTTTTTGGCAGGAATAAAAATAAAAATTGCACTTCTTTTAGTAATGTTGGCCCTGCTGTAGATCG
>BLSH010388657.1:263464-293097 GCA_018402905.1 Glandirana rugosa | reverse complement strand
AGCGTCGACCGTTAAGGTCGTGATTTTCGGTGGCCCTGTCCTCTCTTGTCGATTCAGGCGCATATTAAAACTTTATCGTGACCCTGTTCGTCGACGTCAGGGACACGACATAATTTTACCGTTGGTCGTGAGTTCCCCGATTTTATTACTCATTGGAAACGATCGTACGAGGAATTTGTTTTGAACATACGTCATAATTTTAAGATTTATACGGGTGACGAAGTCTCTTCAGTGGAAGGTCACTGTAATTTCAGTCAGTGATCACAACTCGCTTGGGCCTGACATTGCAAGCCCAGGCATGGCTTGAAAGCCCACAGGCACCGTGCCTGGGCCTGGGCCTGTCGAACCCGAACGATTTTTGAAATGTCCGGGTCCGGGTCCGTGCCACGGACACCCGAAAGTTCGGTACGGACCCGAACGTTACAGTCCGGGTTCGCTCAACACTAGTGACTGACTTTAATGTCACTGGAAGGTGACTTCTCTGAAGCAGTGGGCATATTTAGAATTTTAATACTGCATACAAGTTTTGTTTAAGGAGCATGCTAGCAAAGGTTACTCATTATTTTAGCCCCTTGAGTGCTGGTTGCCATTTTAATACAGCACAGGGACTGCAGCTGCTTGTCCCAGTGCTATTTCAAAATTATACGCGGACTTAGCTGTTCTCTCCTGTCCCGGTGGCTTTTAGTGCTGGAATTGCCAGCTGCGAGTGACAGTCGGGATCTAGCACTAAGCCCAACTACTGAAGCTATCAATTCCTAGGCTTCTAATCTTGCTACAAAGAGCTCCCCAGGAGTACTGGGAGCAGATCACAGTAAACACATTGCTTCTCCATTGTGTTTACATTAGAAGGAGTGTGACATTGGGAGTGACAACACAGCACTTCCTCATAGCACAAAGGCTCAAGCAGAGCTGCTGCAGCTCTGTCCAGCCTCTCCCTGCAGCTGCAGGTCCCTGTGGTGTGGCACATTTGGGGGTCTTAATCAGGTCTCCATTGACCAGATAGATATACACTATATAATCCAGTGGTTGCACACATATCAGAGAGAAATTAAGCTTGGGTGCACAGAAAAGCCTGTAGTACATATAGTCCAAGAGAGATCCAAGAAAAGCTTATGCCACGTCAAGTTGTCGAAATAAAATCACCTCTCAAGACCCGTGAGTGCCGCTCTCTCTCTTGGACTATTTATATACTGTAAATATAGAAAAAAAAATACCCCCCCCCCCCGCAAAAAAAAAATAAAAACTCCTCAGATTAGTTCCAAGTAGAGTTGAGCGGACATCTGGATGTTTGGGTTCGTCGGGTTTGGCCGAATGTCGCAGAAAAGTTTGAGTTCGGCACCGAGCTTGACCCGAACTCGACCCCGAACCCCATTGAAGTCAACGGTCAACGACCCGAACTTTTGGGCACATAAATGGCTGTAAAAAAGTCCTGGAAAGGGCTAGAGGACTGCAAAAGGAAGCAAAATGGGGGTAAGAGTAGGACAAGTGCCCTGCAAACCAAATGTGGATAGGGAAATAACTTAAAATCACATAAAAAAATTAAAATTGGAGGAGGAGGTGGATGTGGAGTAGGAGCCTAGAGGTTGAGGAGGCGGTGACTGTGGCATTGTAGGTGGAAGTCAACACTGTTTTTTGTTTGTTTGTTTTTTTTTTCTAATTGGGGTAGCCCCCAAAATAGTGAGACATATTAAAAGTATAAAAAGTATACCAATGGCTGTGTGAGGCCGGTCTAAATGGTACAAGACAAGGAAGGTACTGACAAGTCTTGTGGGATCCATGGCTGGTTCATTTTAATAAACGTTAGTTTGTCCACATTGGCTGTGGACAGGCGGCTGCGCTTGTCTGTGATAACGCCCCCTGCTGTGCTAAACACACGTTCACACAATACAGTGGCTGCAGGGCAGGCCAGCACCTCCAAGGCACAAAGGGCAAGCTCAGGCCATGTGCCCAATTTGGAGACCCAGAAGTTGAATGGGACAGACCCATCAGTCAGTACGTGTAGGCATGTGCACACATACTGTTCCACCATGTTGCTGGAATGCTGCCTCCTGCTAAGACGTTGCCTATCAGCTGTTGGTGCTGTTTGTTGGGGCGTGCTGCTGACAAAGCTTTTCCACATTTCGACCATGCTAACCCTGCCTCCTGAGGTGCTGGCGGTGCCACAGCTGCATTGGCGACCTCTTCCTCCTCCTCCTCTGCCTTCACCTTGTGCTTCCACTGAGCCCCCGGTGTCATTTGGGAATGCCCTCAGCAGCGCATCTACCAGCGTGCGCTTGTAGTCGCAAATCTTCTGATCATGCTCCAGTGAGGGAATTAAAGATGGCACATTGTTCTTGT
Organism: Glandirana rugosa; assembly: GCA_018402905.1. Lineage (NCBI taxonomy): Eukaryota > Metazoa > Chordata > Amphibia > Anura > Ranidae > Glandirana > Glandirana rugosa. The sequence goes on along the minus strand of BLSH010388657.1, from coordinate 290,760 downwards.
AAGGGGGATCCAGAAGGGTGGCCACACAGTAATCAGCACAAGTTAAAATGTGGGCAACTCGGCTGTCATTGAGCAGGCACTGCAGCATGTAGTCGATCATGTGTGCCAGGCTGCCCAGAGGCAAAGACAAGCTGTCCTCTGTGGGAGGCGTATTATCTGTGTCCTCCGTATCCCCCCAGCCACGCTCCAGTGATGCCCACGGGCTGCGTTGGGTGCCACCCTGCTGTGAACAAGGTTCCTCCTCCTCATCATCCTCGTCCTCCTCATCCTCCAGAACTGTGTCCTGGCTTGAAAATGTTTTACCTGGCCTATGCTGGTGCAGGAACCCACCCTCCGAACCACTTGTGAATGACTGGCCTGATAACCGTGGAAATGACCCCTCTTCCTCCTCCTCCTGTGCCACATCCTCTTCCATCATCACCCGAAGTGTTTTTTCAAGGAGACATAGAAGTGGGATAGTAATGCTGAGAACATCGTCATTGGCACTGGCCATGTTGGTGGAGTACTCGAAACACCGCAAGATGGTACACAGGTCTTGAATGGAGGCCCACTCGTTGGTGGTGAAGTGGTGCTGTTCCACAGAGCGATTGACCTGTGCGTGCTGCAGCTGAAACTCCACTATTGCCTGCTGATGCTTGCACAGTCTTTCCAGCATGTGCAAGGTGGAGTTCAACCTTGTGGGCACGTCGCATAGGAGGCGGTGGGCCACTGCAGCGCAGACAGGCGAGCAGCAGCAGGCTGAGAACGCCAAAAGCGTGCACAGACGGCCCGCACTTTCTGCAGCAGCTCTGACATATCCAGGTCGTTTTTTAGAAATTTCTGCACCACCAAATTCAGCACATGAGCCAGGCAAGGGATGTGCTTCAAACCGGCTAGCCCCAGAGCTACTACGAGATTTCGCCCATTATTGCACACCACCAGGCCGGGCTTAAGGCTCAGTGGCAACAACCACTCATCGGTCTGTTGTTCAATGCCTGTCCACAGCTGCAGCACAGTGTGGGGTTTATCCCCCTAACATATCAGTTTTAAAACAGCCTGCTGTCGTTTCCCACTGGATGTGCTGAAGTGGGTGGTGAAGGTGTTACGCTGACCGGATGAGGAGGTGGTAGAGGAGGAGGAAGCGGAGTAGGAGGAGGAGGCAACAGGAGGCAAAGAGAAATGCCCTGCAATCCTCAGTGGCGGAAGGACATGCGCCAAACGGCTAGCCACCTCAGGCCCACCCACTACTACATTTGCCCAGTGTGCAGTTAGCGAGATATAGCGTGCCTGCCCGTGCTTACTGGTCCACATATCACTGGTTATATGGACCTTGCCACCGATGGCGTTGCACAGTGCACACTTGATCTTGTCCCCGACTTGTTTGTGCAGGGAAGGGATGGCTTGCCTGGAAAAGTAGTGGCGGTTGGGAACCACGTACTGTGGGACAGCCACCGCCATCAGGTTTTTAAAACTGTCCATGTCCACCAGACGGAATGACAGCATTTCAAAGGCCAGGAATTTTGAAATGCTGGCATTCAGGGCCAGGGATCACGGGTGGGTAGGGGGGTACTTCCTCTTTCTCTCCAGTGTTTGGGAGATGGAGAGCTGTAAGCTTCCATGGGACCATGTGAAAATGCTTGGGGATGGTGGGGGACATGGTGGCGTTGCTGTTACATCGTTTGTTTGCTGGGTGGCAGGTGACACTGGCACTGTAGAGGTGGAGGAAGAGGCCGAGGCAGCAGCAGAAGAGAAAGCAGGAGGAGGCCGAGACCTTTCTTGGATTTTGAGGTGCTTATTCCACTGCAGCTCGTGCTGTGCATGTAGATGCCTGGTCATGCAGGTTATGCTCAGGTTTAGAACATTTATGCCTCGCTTCAGGCTCTGATTGCACAGCGTGCAAACCACTCGTGTCTTGTAGTCAGCACACTGTCTGAAAAACTGCCACGCCGGGGAATTCATTCCATGTGGGGTCTAGGACCTCATCATCCTCCACATCATCTTCCATTCACCCTTCACCACTGCCCTCCTTGTCAGTCTGCAGACTGTGGAAAGCCGCAGCAGTTGGCACCTGTGTTTCATCATCATCAGAGATGTGCTGCGTTGGTGCTTCCATGTCCTCATACTGAAACAGAAGTGGTTGGGCATCGGTGCACTCAATGTCTTCCGCTTCTGGGGCAGGGCTATGTGGATGGCCCACGGAAAGCACATCAGCAGAGTCATCACAAAGCAGAAGAGACTGCTGCATGACTTGGGGCTTAGACTGCTTGGCTGATTTACAAGGGGCCGAGGTGAAAGACAGATGGCCATGGGGTTCAGGTGCCAACTCTGAGCTTTCATCAAGGGACCGGATGGGAGACAATGTGAAGGAACTGGAGGCATTGTCAGCCACCCAATCTACTATCGCCTGTACTTGTTCTGGCTTCACTATTCATTGAGCGGCATTCGGGCCTACCATATAACGTTGAAGGTTCTGTCGGCTACTTGCACCTGAGGAAGGTGTTTCACTTGTGAGTGTAGCTGGCACAAATCGACCACGTCCTCTCCTTGCAACAGGAACTTCACCAATACCACCAACACCAGCAGCACCAGCAGCACCACGACCACGTCCCTTATTTGACACTCTCCTCATTCTGGACGCAAATGTACTATGTAGCACTATTTATTATTAATAAAAAAAAAGAATAATAAATTATTATTCTTTTTTTTTTTTAAACCAGCAATGTAGATGCACTTTTTATTTTTGTGCAAGAAATGCACCACTGGCCGCAAATGTAGTATTTAGAATATAATGTTAGAGTGTTCCGCGCAAAAGGAAAGGAATACTCAGTTTCTGTTAGAGCTGCTGCCTCCACCGAAAAATTTCACCTAGTTGAGGTTTTCTTAATAAATATGTAAATTATTGGTGGAAATCGGTGCTGCTCTATAATAGCTCTACATATGTGACTGTAAGGTTTGGTGTCAGGTGTTCTAATAGGTACTATTTGTCAGAAATTCATGGGAGACTAGCTAAAATAAAATTATAACAGTAAAATAATAACTGAAATAAAAAGGATTAATAATGTTATTCTATATTAATAGTTCCAAAGGATTCACAAATATAAAAAAAAATAGTGAATCCTTTGGAACTATTAATATAGAATAACGCCATTAATCCTTTTTATTTCAGTTATTATTTTATTGTTATAATTTTATTTTAGCTAGTCTCACATTAATTTCTGACAAAAAGTACCTATTAGAACACCTGACACCTAAACTTACAGTCACAAATGTAGGGTTATAATAGAGCAGCGCCGATTTCCACCAATAATTTACGTAGTATTTAGAATTTTTTTTTTTTTAACCAGCAATGTAGATGCAATTTTTATTTTTGCGCAAGAAATGCACAGCAAGGTGCAAATGTACTATGTAGCACTATTTACTAATACTAAAAAAAAGTAGACGCCCTTTTTATTTCTCTGCAAGAAATGCACCGCTCACACCAGCAGCAGGAACCTCTCCCTACACCAGTATGAGATGATTTTTGAATGCTAATCTGTCCCTCACATAACCGACAGGAACCTGTCCCTACTGCAGTATGAGATGATTTTAGAAAATGAATCTGTCCAGCACAGCACCGACAGGAACCTGTCCCTACTGCAGTATGAGATGACTTTAGAACGATAATCTGTCCCTCACAGCACCGACAGGAACCTGTCCCTACTGCAGTATGAGATGATTTTAGAACGATAATCTGTCCCTCACAGCACTGACAGGAACCTGTTCCTACTGCAGTATGAGATGATTTTAGAATGATAATCTGTCCCTCACAGCACCGACAGGAACCTGTCCCTACTGCAGTATGAGATGATTTTAGAACAATAATCTGTCCCTCACAGCACCGACAGGAACCTGTCCCTACTGCAGTATGAGATGATGTTAGAACGATAATCTGTTCCTCAAAGCACAAACAGGAACCTCTCCCTACTACAGTATGAGATGATTTTAGAATGATAATCTGTCCCTCACAGCACCGACAGGAACCTGTCCCTACTGCAGAATGAGATAATTTTAGAATGATAATCTGTCCCTCACAGCACCGACAGGAACCTGTCCCTACTGCAGTATGAGATGATTTTAGAATGATAATCTGTCCCTCACAGCACCGACAGGAATCTGTCCCTACTGCAGTATGAGATGATTTCAGAACGCTAAGCTGTCCCTCATAGCACCGACAGGAACCTGTCCCTACTGCAGTATGAGATGATTTTAGAACGATAATCTGTCCCTCACAGCACCGACAGGAATCTGTCCCTACTGCAGTATGAGATGATTTCAGAACGCTAATCTGTCCCTCATAGCACCGACAGGAACCTGTCCCTACTGCAATATGAGATGATTTTAGAACGATAATCTGTCCCTCACAGCACCGACAGGAACCTGTCCCTACTGCAGCATGAGATGATTTTAGAACGATAATCTGTCCCTCACAGCACCGACAGGAACCTGTCCCTACTGCAGTATGAGATGATTTTAGAACTATAATATGTCCCTCACAGCACAGCCAGGAACCTGTCCCTACTGCAGTATGAGATGATTTTAGAACAATAATCTGTCCCTCACAGCACCGACAGGAACCTCTCCCTACACCAGTATGAGATGATTTTAGAACGCTAATCCGTCCCTCACAGCACCGACAGGATCCTGTCCCTACTGCAGTATGAGATGATTTTAGAACGATAATCTGTCCCTAAAAGTCTACAATATAGCAGTGCCAATTTGACATCAATGAGGAAATATCCAAACTTTTGATGTTAAGCAAAAAAAAATATTAATAGGTGATATATATATACAAATTGCACCAGAAACAATGTCACTGTGGTTGATCCCAATAAAAAATGTACTGTGATTAAAACATAAATCCACCTGAAACTGAGAGGGTATGCGCTTACCAGACTCAGGTGGAAATAACGCCCAAAAGGTATGCAGGGGTCAACGCCACCGACCCGATCTCTGTATTATCCGTGAGGTTTCCTAAGGTCATGTGCCACCGACCGCTGATAGGAAGGCCCAAGTCGCTCCTGATAAAGGGTTTGGCAAGGGAGCAATACCCGAGGGCTCACATGTGGGGTGGGAAACAAGAGGAAAGACCCACCATAGCATAATACCGCTTGGATATTTTATTGCAAAAAAGATTAAAAACACTTACTTCAAATATAAAATATCAGAGCTCTTCAATATAAAATCATTTGTGACAGAAGGGAAACCAGACCCAACGCGTTTCGACTCCTCGGTCGTCATCTGGGGAGTTTCCCCCTCCTGTCACTGATCATATTTATAACCATCCATATTGTAACAGAACACCCCCCTGGGGGGTCAGAAACCGGAAGTTCCGCCTGCACAACAAAATGGCGTCCATGGCATGCGTTCCACGCCTCTATACCACCGCTTATATAAACAGGAAGTGATGCCATACAGCGGGGATTGTGAAACCTAATAAGAAAAAGTTGTCCATAAATTATATGTGTAATTGAATTCCAATGTATAAATAAATAGATGTGCCCACTCTGAATTGTGAAAATAGCAGTGTGTCGATAAACAGAAAGCCCGGGACCGGAAATTGCCTATCCGAACATGGCGCCCTAAGGTAGGCGCGGCCATCTTGTGACATCTAATGTGCGGGACTAAATGTGCTACGTCCAACGTTGTGACGTAATACGTCACGTGATCGTGAAGGTCGTGATGTGTTCGGAATAGGAAACTGTATGGATGGCTAAGATCCGGACACGTGATGTCCGGTGTGATGACGCGCAACCTCCCCTGATCATAAGAGTACAGCGGACTGTACCCAGAGGAGGTCACGAATGATAAGCCCATCAATTTAGTGAGTGAGCGGCACTATAAAAAGGCCAAAAAGGGGGAAGGATGTGCATCTTTATGCTAAAAAGACATAACATAAACATAAAGTGACAAAGTGTTGAAAAGTAAAACGATATGTGGAGTGTAAAGTGTTAATCCATATATATTGGATAAATATGTGCACATTAGGAAATAAAAAATATATAGTAAAATATAGTAAAATATTTTAAACAAAATTATCCTCATGTGGACACACTATATATCCGTAATAAAATAATTTTCCGGAAAGCACCTTATAAAATGTATTATTAATGATAATTGTGACAGTGATATACTAAAAAAGAGATGGAATGAATATGCATCAAGTTGTATAAATATCATTTTTAAAATTATTTAGGAAAGACCAGAGCCATTCTATAAAAATAGGTTTGGACGCCAGATGATTGGCCTGGATGAACCTGCGTTGTACAAAAAATATGAGATAATACAGAAAAGATATAATATAATATAGTGTAATATATATGAAAGGAAGAGAATTTTTTTTTTTTTAAATTATTAAAATAAAAGTGAAAGCAAAACCACACATTTCTTTTAGCAGTAGGTAATGAACTGGAACATATATACTAAAAACAAAAAATGAACTTAAGTCATGCTTTATTAATGAAAGCGTTAATGTCCCAGTCTATGTTCATTCCATGGGGGTGGAAACATTTAAGCTGATAAATCCAGGAGGTCTCAAGCTGAGAGACCCCCCTTTTGATGCATCCACCCCTCCATGGAGAGACATACTTGTCAATAATTATGAAAGAGGGTACCACTTGGGTTATGATACTTAAGGTAGTGCTTCAGTACACTATGATTTGTTTTACCTTTGATAATATTAGTAATATGTTCATTTACCCTCACATTAAAGGCCCTAGTGGTTCTCCCCACATATTGTTTGTTGCAAGGACAGGTCAACAAATAAACAACATTTTTTGTTTCGCATGTACTAACAAATTTGATGTCATAACTACGTCCAGTCACTGTGGATTTAAAATCTAACATTCTCCTAGTACGGCACTTGTTCAGAGTACAAACCCGGCATTTCTGGCATTTAAAATATCCCTTAAGATCCTGGAAAAAAGTAAATTTTTTAGGCGGATCGATAACATTAGGGGCCAATATATGTCTGACCTCTATCAATGTCTTCAAAGACTTGGTCACACAAGACCTTGAAGCATTGGCTGTTAAACAATGTCACATTCCGGTCTCCCTCAAGAAGGGTCTGGAGAGTCTATGCAATAACAAAGATCTGGTCATTAGGCCTGCTGACAAAGGGGACGGCATTGTTATTATGGATAAAAGCTATTATGTAGCAGAAATGCAGAACATATTGGGTGATTTAGACACATATAAACAGCTACCTACAAATCCCAACATGGCGCCCTAAGGTAGGCGCGGCCATCTTGTGACATCTAATGTGCGGGACTAAATGTGCTACGTCCAACGTCATGACGTAATACGTCACGTGATCATGAAGGTCATGTGATATGTTCGGAATAGGAAACTGTATGGAGGCTAAGATCCGGACATGCGATGTCCGGTGTGATGATGCGCAACCTCCCCTGATCATAAGAGTACAGCGGACTGTACCCAGAGGAGGTCACGAATGATAAGCCCATCAATTTAGTGAGTGAGCGGCACGATAAAAAGGCCAAAAAGGGGGAAGGATGTGCATCTTTATGCTAAAAAGACATAACATAAACATAAAGTGACAAAGTGTTGAAAAGTAAAACGATATGTGGAGTGTAAAGTGTTAATCCATATATATTGGATAAATATGTGCACATATCACGTGACGTATTACGTCACGACGTTGGACGTAGCACATTTAGTCCCGCACATTAGATGTCACAAGATGGCCGCGCCTACCTTAGGGCGCCATGTTCGGATAGGCAATTTCCGGTCCCGGGCTTTCTGTTTATCGACACACTTTGCTATTTTCACAATTCAGAGTGGGCATATCTATTTATTTATACATTGGAATTCAATTACACATATAATTTATGGACAACTTTTTCTTATTAGGTTTCACAATCCCCTCTGTAGGGCATCACTTTCTGTTTATATGAGCGGTGGTATAGAGACGTGGAACGCATGCCATGGATGCCATTTTGTTGTGTAGGCGGAACTTCCGGTTTCTGGCCCCCCAGGGGGGCGTTCTGTTACAATATGGATGGTTATAAATATGAGCAGGGACAGGAGGGGGAAACACCCCAGATGACGACCGAGGAGTCGAAACGCGTTGGGTCTGGTTTCCCTTCTGTCACAAATGATTTTATATTGAAGAGCTCTGATATTTTATATTTGAAGTAAGTGTTTTTAATCTTTTTTGCAATAAAATATCCAAATGGTATTACGCCATGGTGGGTCTTTCCTCTTGTTTCCCACCCCACATGTGAGCCCTCGGGTATTGCTCCCTTGCCAAACCCTTTATCAGGAGCGACTTGGACCTTCCTATCAGTGGTCGGTGGCACATGACCTTAGGAACCCTCATGGAGGATACAGAGATCAGGTCGGTTGACCCCTGCATACCTTTTGGGCGTTGTTTCCACCTGAGTCTGGTAAGCGCATACCCTCTCAGTTTCAGGTGGATTTATGTTTTAATCACAGTACATTTTTTATTGGGATCAACCACAGAAACATTCATTCTGGTACAATTTGTAAATATATCACCTATTAATATTTTTTTTGGTTAACATCAAAAGTTTGCGCATTTCCTCATTGATGTCAAATTGGCGCTGCTATATTATAGACTTTTGTGGATTTTTACAAACTGATCTTGTTTGTTGTGCGGGCTGCCAATATTTATAATTCCTTGTATTTTTAGGTTCTACCATTTAACATCAGTATTCTGGGTGAGTGCAGGAAACATATTTATATTTGATAATCTGTCCCTCACAGCACCGACAGGAACCTGTCCCTACTGCAGTATGAGATGATTTGAGAACGATAATCTGTCCCTCACAACACTGACAGGAACCTGTCCCTACTGTAGTATGAGATGATTTTAGAATGATAATCTGTCCCTAACAGCACCGACAGGAACCTCTCCCTACATCAGTATGAGATGATTTTAGAACGCTAATCTGTCCCTCGCAGCATCGACAGGAACCTGTCCCTACTGCAGTATGAGATATTTTAGAATGATAATCTGTCCCTCACAGCACCGACAGGAACCTGTCCCTACTGCAGTATGAGATGATTTTAGAATGATCATCTGTCCCTCACAGCACCGACAGGAACCTGTCCCTAATGCAGTATGAGATGATATTAGAATGCTAATCTTTCCCTCACAGCACCAGGATCCTGTCCCTAATGCAGTATGAGATGATATTAGAAAGCTAATCTTTCCCTCACAGCACCAGGAACCTGTCCCTAATGCAGGATGAGATGATATTAGAACGCTAATCTTTCCCTCACAGCGCCAGTAACCTGTACCTGATGCAGTATGAGATGATATTAGAATGCTAATCTTTCCCTCACAGCACCAGGGACCTGTACCTAATGCAGTATCAGATGATTTTAGAACGCTAATCTTTCCCTCCCAGCACCGCCAGGAACCTGTCTCTAATGCAGGATGAGATGATATTAGAACGCTAATCTTTCCCTCACAGCACCAGGAACCTGTCCCTACTCCAATATCAGATGATTTTAGAATGCTAATCTTTCCCTCACAGCACCACCAGGAACCTGTCTCTAATTCAGGATGAGATTATATTAGAACGCTAATCTCTCCCTCACAGCGGTGGCAGCATCCTCTCCCTACATTAGCCTGAGAGCATGTGACATGCAGCGCTACATGACTCCAGCTCATATCGAGGCTGGGTCACATGATGCACTGGCCAATCACAGCCATGCCATTAGTAGGCATGGCTGTGATGGCTTCTAAGGGCAAACGAGTGAAATGCTTGTTGATTGGCTGCCCTGCAGCTATTCAACAGGCGCCAAAAAATACCCGAATACCGAACCCGATCCCAGACTTTTTTTGAAATATCCGGGATCGGGTTCGGGGCACGGACACCCTAAAGTTCAGTACGGACCCGAACTTTACAGTCCGGGTTCGCTCAACTCTAGTTCCAAGGTCCCAACAATGATCTGGATGACATTTGCACGTTCAATTTTTTTACTGATTGCAAACCTATAAAAATGTTGCAGTTGTGCTGTGCTAATTTGTGCCCTCGTCAATCCAACTTATTCTTAATTATACACTAACAATTTATGCAAACTTTTGTTTTTCTCTTGCATATGTTGCAATGTAGCGCTGAAAATTAAATGCTTTCCTACCTTTATCTGTCCTGAAAAAAATGATATATGATGTTTTAGGATGGACTAAAAAGCTAAAAGGAATTGTGCTGAGAATCTCAATGAAAGAATAAATGAATGAACGTCCCTAAACTGCATGTACAGTATTTAAATTAACCTAGTATAGTGGCTATATCATTTTTAATTCAAATCTATTATCCTGCAGGTATCTACATCTGCCAGAAAGTAAAATAGCTGAATTATTACAAAGGTGTAAGAACTCAGGAATTCATGTTGGCATCCACCCACATATGAAAGAATCTGACATTGACATTAACACAGTGATGTCTTCAGCAAACACAAACGCTATGTCACTGTAGTGGATGACCCATACTTCTGGCTTTTGATAGTACATGATGTTTAAAAGGAGAAAAGCATAAAATAAATCCTGAGTAAAGATAAAAATCTTTTCTTATGTCTTTAAGAACATTTTTTGACATTAAAGAAATAGTCCTTTATGCTTTTATGAACATTTGATTAGGAGTGTGCAAATGTGGGGGTGGATCCTTATTGAAGTTTAATATTGTATTAAGTATTGTATTAAAAAAAGGACACGTGAAGCTGGGCACTGCCATGGAGGACATTTAACAAAACAAAAGTAAATATAATATTCCAAGCTGGGTCACTCTCAGCTGGCAAAAGGACCATGCTGCTCTTGGCTCTGAGCCTTATATACACCTGTCAGTCCCCTGCTGGCCATTCTTCTAGACCAGGGATTGACTGACGCCATGTCCAGGGCAAGCTCAGACTTTGTCCTCTCCTGCTCACTGCATTTCCGGCAGATTCTGGAAAGACAGGGGGAGACAGACCAGCCCGCAACTGCAGAACTCAGAGTAGGTAAAACACAATCATATCTCCTCTTCTAACAGCAGCATGTTAAAATTAGATCACTTGTGACCACGTAAATGGTTCCATAATACAGAGAAACATCATATTAAAACCATAAAGGGTTCTACAGAATTTCATAGTTGATGCTGGTGTATTCCTGTTTACTTAGTCCAACTCGTTTCATAAAATAGTTGCTGCTTCCTAAGAGACATTGCGGGAGCATGCAGAAAATATCCATAATACAAAATACTAAATAATCTCAAAGATAATCATACACATAATACAAAATACTATATAATCTCAAAGGTGATCATATATATAATAGAAAATATTAAATAATCTCAAAGATGATCATACAGAGGCCAGAAATGCTACACATCCTCTATTCCCCCTTGATCCTGTTCAATTAGAGGTGGAACCTTCTTTACTTAAGGATATTATGGTGGAAATTATCGAGGACACTGATTTGGTAGCAGAGACCGCAGAGGATTTTTCTCATCCTGCTTTTTATGAACCACAGGCTACAGCTTTGTACCAAATGCTCTGTACTGTGGACACATTAATTGATGTGGTGCACACTAGTCTCTTTCTGGCAGCACCTAACTCTTCACAACCAAACAAGCTCCTATGGGCACTAAAAGGATGGTCAAAGTGATTGTAAAGTCTTGTTTTTTTTCTCTTAAAATAACAAACATGTTATACTTACCTGTCCTGTGTAGTGGCTTTGCATAGAGCAGTCTTGATCCTCCTCTTCTCTGGTCCTTCTTCGGCTCTCCTGGCCTCTCCCTCCTGTCAAGTGTCTCCAAAGCAAGCAGCTTGCTATGGGGACATCCGAGCCGAGTCACAGCTCACTGTGTCCATTCAGACACAGATCTGCGTTCAGCCCCACCCCCTTTATCTCCTGATTGGCTTACTGACTTTGATTGACAGCATCAGGAGCCAATGGCACCGCTGTGCGTCTCAGCCAATCAGTACGAGAGTACTGGATGGTCGAGGCACTCATGGACATCGTTGGATAGAGATGGGCTCAGGTAAGTATTAGAGGGGCTGCTGCACACAGAAGGTTTTTTTTACCCCCCCCCCCCCCGGTTTGGTTCGCACCAGAACACCCCGAACAGGCAAAAAGTTCTAGTGAACATGCAAACCCTATTAAAGACTATGGGATATGAACATGAAAAATCAAAAGTGCTCATTTTAAATGCTTATATGCACCTGGGTACTGCCCTAGGGAACATGTATGAATGCAAAAAAAAGTTTTTAAAAAGTTTGTTTAAAAAGTTAGCAGTGATTTTAATAATGTTTAAAGTGAAACAATAAAAATAAAATATTCCTTTAAGCATCGTGCCTAGGGGGTCCCCTTAGACTGTCTGTAAAGTGACGCATCTGTGCGATGTGTAGAACAGTGCCACAGCAAAATTACATTTCTAAAGGAAAAATGTAATTTAACCACTTCAGCCCCAGAAGGATTTACCCCTTCTGACCAGAGCACTTTTTTTGATTGCGCACTGTGTCGCTTTAACTAACAATTGCGAGGTTGTGCAACGTTGTACCCAAACGAAATTGACGTCCTTTTTTTCCCACAAATAGGGCTTTCTTTTGGTGCCATTTGATCATCTCTACAGTTTTTATTTTTTGCACTATAAACAAAAAAAGAGTGTCAATTTTGAAAAAAAAATGTTTTACTTTTTGCTATAATAAATATCCAAAAAAAATGTAAAAAAAAAAACAAATTTCTTCTCCAGTTTAGGCCGAAATGTATTCTTCTACATATTTTTGGTAAATAAAATCGCAATATGTGTATATTGATTGGGTTGAGCAAAAGTTATTGCGTCTACAAACTATGGGAATAGATTTATGACATTTTTTTTTTTTTACTAGTAATGTCGGCGATCTGCGATTTTTTACAGGACTGCAACATTGCGGCAGACAGATCGGACACTTTTGACACTTTTTTGGGACCAATGACATTTATACAGTGAACAGAGCTTTAAATAGCCACTGATTAATGTATAAATGTCACTGGCAAGGAAGGGGTTAAACTGTAGGGGGCGATCAAGGGGTTAAGTGTGTTCTCTCACTGTGTTCTAACTGTGTGGGGGCTGGGCTGACAGGGGCATGACAGATCTAACTGTTCCCAATCACTGGGAACAGTAAATATGTGACATGTCCCCTGATAGAATGGGGATCCGCCGTGTTTACATTGGTGGATCCCTATTCTGCCTCTGTAACAGGCGATCGCAGCAATTTGTGCAGGAAAGCCGACCTGCCGCCGTAACAATGGCAGCTGGTCGGCAAGCAGTTAAACTTGCTTACGGCTGTAATGTATTGCCAGCTCCCAGCAATATAGATGGAAAATCAAGGAAAAAAACAGAGTAGGGTCCCCCCACGCCAAAATTAAAAATAAAATTGAGGTGAGGTCCCCCCAAAATCTTATCTGAGCATGTAGCCTGGTAGGGCAGGATAGGGGGGGGACGAGCGAGAACTGGTTGTCAGAGGACAATTCTGCAGAAGAGGCCATAGAGGAAGAAGAAGAGGAGGGGCGGAGCAGACAGATGTGGCAGAAGACCAGCTTTTTGGAGACGTGGTGGCGGAACAATCTCCAACACTGAACCCTGTCTTGCATCCTTCCCAGCTGCCAGCAGAGTTACCCAGTGCACCTGGAAGGAAAGGTAACATCCCTGACCATGCCTGCTGGACCATGAGTCATTGTTAATATGAACCTTGCTGCTGACTGCCCTGTCCAGCAAGGCCAAAACATTGCCTTCCACGTGACAGTAGAGAGTTGGAATGGCTGTACGTGAAAAGAAATTTCTGTGGAACCTGCCACTGTGGTACAACACATTCCACGAATTCACGAAAGGAGGCAGAGTCTACCAGCTGAAAAGGCAGCAGTTGTAGTTCTAGCAATTTGGCCAAGCTAACATTTAGATGCTGAGCATGTGGATCGCTGGGACAGTATTTATTTTATGGTTCAGCAACTGAGGTAGAGAAATTTGCCAGCTGAAATTAACTGGTGGTGTACTGCTAGCAGATGGCTGTAAGTACTTGTGGCACCCATTGCTATACATTCATTCCTCCCAGTGCAGGCTTTTGAGAGGACTTGAAGTATAGTAGGGGTTGAGGTCACAGATGAGGAGCAAGCAGAAGTCCGCCTTTTTTATGATGTGGGTCTTTCAGGTGAAATGGCAGGTCATCATATGTCTTGTCAAGCATGTGGTGCCCAAGCAACTGATGTTCTGGCCATGCTTGATCCGCTTCAGACATAAATTGCAAACAGTGATGGTGCGATCACTGCACATGTGTTGAAAAAAGCCCACACCAATGAACTTTTGGAAGTCAGAGGGGAGTCAGCACTGCCCTGCACCTGTGGAGCTCTGTGGTGTGATGCAATAGGGTGGCTGCCCTTAAGCTGGCCCCTGGAGGACATATTGCCTCATTGGAGTTGTGCCTCCTCCTCCTCCTCACTTTCCTCCTCTCTTCTCTCAGGCACCCAAGTACAGTCAGTGACCTCATAATCCTCTCCCTCCTAATCACTGGAGCAAACTTGGCAGTATGCTGCAGCTAGGGGAACATGAATGATAGTTTCTTGTCCTTCTGTGGCACCCCCTCTCTCTAGGCTCACGTTGCCCCCTTCCTCAACCTAAGAACCAATGTCGGAGCCTTCAAATTGCTGCTTATCCTCCATCAGCATGTAATTGACACTATGGTCGAATAATTCTGGTGACTCATCCATGCATGATGGTGGGGCTATGGAGTGACTGTGGACAAGGAGCCAGTTGAATGGTCCGCTTTGGCAGCTGCGTTGGAAGGCAAACTAGTATGAGCCTAGGTGACAGAGGATGAGGAGGATGAGGACAGCTTAGTTATCCACGCCCCCAACTCTTCTGCATGTTGTGGCTCAATAACATGGCCAGCAGAAGAAAAAAAGGACAAGCGTGCCCCGCCTGCAGAGGATGCACCATGTCCCTGACCACCACTTTAGACACAGAGGCTGCTCACCCTCCTTTAGTGACCTGTGAGTGTCTGCCTCTCCTTTGTGGCCTTCCGGACATGTTGGGTAATTTTTTTCACACCACACTACACTGTATTATATACTGTACACTGACTGCACTGCATTATATACTGTACACCGCCTGCCCTGTATTATATACTGTACACCGATTGCACTGTATTATATACAGTGTATACCACCTACACTGTATTATATAGTGTACACCACTTGCACTGTATTATATTATACTGTACACCGAATGCACTGTATTATATACTGTACACACTGCATTATATACTGTGTAAACCGCCTACACTCCTTGCACTGTATTATATACTGTACACCGCATGCACTGTATTATATACTGTACACACTGTATTATATGCTGTGTACACCACCTGCACTGTACTATATTCTGTGCACCACCTGCACTGTATTAAATACTGTACACCGAATGCACTGTATTATATACTGTACACACTGTATTATATACTGTGTACACCGCCTGCACTGTATTATGTACTGCACACCACTTGCACTGTATTATATACTGTACACCAAATGCACTGTATTATATACTGTACACTGCTTGCACTGTATTATATACTGTGTACACCACCTGCACTGTATTATATACGGTACACCGACTGCACTGTATTACATACTGTACACCGAATGCACTGTATTATATACTGTGTACACCACCTGCACTGTATTATATACTGTACACCGCCTGCACTGAATTATATACTGTACACCGAATGCACTGTATTATATACTGTACACACTGTATTAAATACTGTGTATACCGCCTACACTGTATTATATTCTGTACACCGCCTGCACTGTATTATATACTGTACACCGAATGCACTTTATTATATACTGTACACCGCCCGAAGTGTATTATATACTGTAAACCGCCTGGAATGTATTATATACTGTATACCGAATGCACTGTATGATATATACTGTACACACTGTATTATTGTATATAATATGTACACCATCTGCACTGTATTATATACTATACACACTGTATTAAATACTGTGTACACCGCCTACACTGTATTATATTATGTACAGCGCCTGCACTGTATTATATACTGTACACTGACTGCACTGTATTATATACTGTACACCACCTGAAGTGTATTATATACTGTACACCGCATGTACTGTATTATATACTGTACGCAAAATGCACTGTATTATATACTATGTACACCACCTGCACTGTATTATATACTGTACACTGCCTGCACTGTATTATATACTGTACACTGAACGCACTGTATGATATATACTATACACACTGTATAATCTACTGTGTTCACTGCCTGCACTGTATTATATACTGTACACCGAATGTATTGTATTTTATACTGTACACACTGTATTATATACCGTGTACACTGCCTGCACTGTATTATATACTGTACACCACCTGCACTACATTATATACTGTACACTGAATGCACTGTATACACCGCCTGAAGTGTATTATATACTGTACACCGCCTGTACTGTATTATATACTGTACGCAAAATGCACTGTATTATATACTATGTACACCACCTGCACTGTATTATATACTGTACACTGCCTGTACTGTATTATATACTGTACGCAAAATGCACTGTATTATATACTATGTACACCACCTGCACTGTATTATATACTGTACACTGCCTGCACTGTATTATATACTGTACACTGAACGCACTGTATGATATATACTATACACACTGTATAATCTACTGTGTTCACTGCCTGCACTGTATTATATACTGTACACCGAATGTATTGTATTTTATACTGTACACACTGTATTATATACCGTGTACACTGCCTGCACTGTATTATATACTGTACACCACCTGCACTACATTATATACTGTACACTGAATGCACTGTATACACCGCCTGAAGTGTATTATATACTGTACACCGCCTGTACTGTATTATATACTGTACGCAAAATGCACTGTATTATATACTATGTACACCACCTGCACTGTATTATATACTGTACACTGCCTGTACTGTATTATATACTGTACGCAAAATGCACTGTATTATATACTATGTACACCACCTGCACTGTATTATATACTGTACACTGCCTGCACTGTATTATATACTGTACACTGAATGCACTGTATGATATATACTATACACACTGTATTATATACTGTGTTCACTGCCTGCACTGTATTATATACTGTACACTGAATGTATTGTATTTTATACTGTACACACTGTATTATATACCGTGTACATCGCCTGCACTGTATTATATACTGTACACCACCTGCACTGTATTATATACTGTACACCGAATGCACTGTATGATATATACTGTACACCAAATGCACTGCATTATATACTGTACACTCTGTATTATATACTGTGTACACCGCCTACACTGTATTATATTCTGTACACCGCCTGCACTGTATTATATTCTGTACACCGCCTGAAGTGTATTATATACTGCATACCACCGAATGCACTGTATATATAGTCTACACCACATATGTCAAACACAAGGCCCGCGGGCCGAATGCGGCCCTCCAGGCCTTGTCATGTGGCCCTCGCACCCAGTTTTGCAGCCGGAATGTGGCAGAACTCCATTTTGCCACCTCCAACTTTCACCCTCTGCATCCGCTCCCTGCAAGGTGAGACAAAGCCGCCTACAAAGGGAGGTAGTAGAGCCAGGGAAGGTAGGAGAGAGATGCAAGGATACTTCGGTGAGGGGGTTGGTGTTGCACATTGTGTATAGCGCACCCTTATACCCTGCATTCTGTACACTGCACATCCCTGAACTTGGTATGTAATGCACTCCTGAACCCTGCACTCTGTACATAGCATAAACCTCAGTTCTGCACTCTGTACATAACGTACTCTTGAACCCAGCACTTTTTACATATCGCACCCAAGATACAACCGGCCCTTTTAGGGCAACCATACGGCTAATGCGGCCCTCAATGAAATGGAGCTTGACACCCCTGGTCTACACTGAATGCACTCTGTGTATATATATATATATATATATATATATATATACACATATATAAATACACTGCCTGCACTGTATATATAGTCTACACTGACTACACCGTATCTACATATACTATACTAAATTGCCTGCACGCCACTAACTAACCTGCCTAATCCTAATCTAGCTGAAGTTCCACTCTATCTCCACTCCAACATACTACATATGGGCGCTGTGTAAGCATCCTTATATAGTGTGTGACATGGACTTAGCCCCTTGGCCAATCATTCCAAAAATGCCCCACCATAGACAGTGGAACCAAAAGATGGTCAATTGAGTGACATTCTACAGGGTCAATGAATACAAAAATTACTTTATTATTCCAAATACAAAATAATTGCACCACTTGAAGGGCTCATAAAATCAGGGTCCATATGACCCTTAACCACGTAATGACAACCACACAAGACAAACACAGAGTGACAATACACATAATAAACAATGTACAATCGTCCGGATGCCAGTATTTGTGCACGTCTGGGACAACCTACGGGAATGCCCGTATGTATTCTATCAAAACTCTGTATATGGGTGTCCCCAAGCGTGCACAAACCCTGGGAGTCTATTGGGGATGGGGAGCTGGGGATGGGGGCAGGGGAAGGAGAGCTGGGGGCAGGTTATGGCAAATGTCTATGTCAAGCTCAACAGATGTTGTAACAAGGCCATCCAAGGGTCCAGGTACATATATATGTACGTATATCTTCCTATGAACAGAGCAGGGTTAAGTCTGTATAGATGGTTCTCAGGTCGTATACTGGCAAAGTTGTCATGCTATAGGTATCCGGTTAGTATTCCACCATAACAATTATGGGTTACCATGGACGGAATACACTCTTCCTAGTGCCCAATGCATCAACTGGCCCAGTCCTTGTCATCCTCATTCCTTATGTCCTTATGCAGTGTGTCGCCTGCTTTTTGTCACTTGTTAAGTCTAAGCAAGTTGCATGGCTGGTACATAGGTTTGGAGAGCTCTCACCTGGTACCTCTTGTTGTAGATGGCAACAGTTGGGCGAATTTTCGTTCCGGTATTCGCTCCAGTTAGTGCCAACTGCTATGTAGCCTGTATGGCATATTGCCAGTCTGTCTCGGCCGGCCTCGGCTCTCCTTCACGTTTCCCCCCAGTGCAGGGATCCAACGGCTCCTCTCCTCCTAAGAATCACCTCCCATAGAGGATTGCTGAGTTATGCTGCCGGCGTCCAGATCGCGCTGTGATTGGCCAAAGAATGCAGGTCAGGTGCATGCTTTGTTCAATCAGCAGCCCTCAATGCACTGTGATCTCTCAGTGCATTATGGGGGGGCTCGAATTTGCCGCAAATGCCCCATATGTTCGTTTGTTCTGCCCATCCCTATTTATAGGCATTTAGAAGTCCACTTAAAGGCCTGTTTGGCCTTGCAGGTCCAGCCTTGTCTATTTGCCAGACTATTGATAACTGGACAAGACAAATAACAGAGACCAGGAATCTGTCCTTGATGACCCTGCTCTCTTAGAACAATTGCATCTGATGCCCTCGGTCTTATTGTTTTGGGTTGATGCTCTAGAGAATGTAATATGCCAAATCTCTAGAATGCCCTTTATGTCTATGTACATGTGCTGTTTTTTTGTGGCTAAAAGCTTGGTCTGCTGAACCTGCTTGCTTTTATGCTTTTTGACATTGAGAGCCTATTTGTCGAATCCCTTGATAAATCCCTCAAGGAAGTCACTGGAAGAAAGCTATTATAGACCTCAGCAAGCTTTTTTCTAATCATTTTTTTTCCAATCCAGTGTCCAATCACCTTAAGGTAGCCTGCATATAACCCATGGTGTGTAAATACAAATCCTTTTTCCTCTACTGTACAGTATTCCAAGATAAAGAATTTACAGGTAAGTCAAAATTCCTATTTTATTAACATTTTAAATTGCTTTTCCCTGTTAGGGTATCTCTGCTTTCGTCAAGTAAACATAGGCAGGGAAGACAATGCAAACTGGGTACTATGGCTCAGTCGGCATGACAGTTTACTATCCGGTATCATTGAATGATTGTTGTCTGTTATAATGATGGTTAATTGATCTATGTTATTAGTATATATTAGCGCAATACAGGGGGTCTTATTCATACCCCGGATGATGGCCTTTTGGTCGAAACATGTTGGGTTGTATTGAGTTCGTCCCCTGATATTGCGCATTTGGATTCTTGGATATTACGCTTGTAAAGAAACCTTGATGTGCCTGTTTTTATGTACTTAAATGTAAGTGTTCTTTCTACCTTTATTAAAATACCATTGTTTAAAGATTTTACAATATGTGGAGCATCCTTTTATTCTATGTATAGAGTTGAGCGAACCCGGACTGTAACGTTCAGGTCCACACCGAACTTTTGGGTGTCCGTGTTCCGAACCCGGACCCGAACGTTTGAGAAAAAGTCCGCGTTCGGGTTCTGGGTTTTGGTATTTTATCACGCATGTTTAATAGCTGCAGGGCAGCCAATCGACAGGCGTTTCACTCTTATTCCCTAGAAGCCATCACAGCCATGCCTACTAATGGCATGGCTGTGATTGGCCAGTGCATCATGTGACCCAGCCTCTATATAAGCTGGAGTCACAGTGCTGCATGTCACATGCTTTTAGGTTAGTGTAGGGAGAGGATGCTGCCGGCGCTGTGAGGGACAGATTGTGAGGGACAGATTGTGAGGGACAGATTGTGAGGGACAGATTGCAGTGATAATGACTAGGTAGAGATTACTACTACTGCTTTGAGGGACAGATTGTAGATCTATAACATCTCATCCTGCATTACAGAAAGATCTGATTACAGAACGATCTCTCATCCTGCATTACAGAACGATCTGATTACAGAACGATCTCTCATCCCGTATTACAGAACGATCTGATTACAGAACGATCTCTCATCCTGCATTACAGAACGATCTCTCATCCTGCATTACAGAACGATCTTAAGGGACAGATTGCAGATCTAATATAACATCTCCTATTTTTCTTCCTTTTGCAGCCCTCTAGCACTTTCCAGGACTTTTTTACAGTCATTTTTGTGCCGAAAAATTCGGGCCCCAATTGAATTCAATTGGGTTCGGGGTCCGGGGTAAAGTTCTGATGACGTTCGTTACCGAACCCGAACGTTTCCGGAAAGATTGGCCGAATCCGCAGAACCCGAACGTCCAGGTGTTCGCTCAACTCTATGTACGATGGCGCCTATATTATTTGGTGATATACTTGGCATCATATCTGTGAAGTTACAATACTACTCCTTTGGATATTGTTTTATTGTCTTGCATCACTGCTCTGTTGGATTTCCAGTAATCACTTCTTCCAACTTCCACATGTTGTTTCTTGCATAAGCCTGATTGACTCTCCACCATGGGTAATAGAGTCCACATTTTCTGGTAAGAGTGTATACTCCCTCCGCCGGGTGGTGGATTCACATCCCTGGCTGACTTCTTTAGTGGATTTTGGCTTCATCTCTTTTGCACAGAGTGGATTTTTTTCTTCCTTTCAATACTCACTTCATTGGATTACACGCTGAGAGCACTGTTTGCACATATTGAACTTATATATGAACATTTTTTTGATCATTGCAAAACTTTTTGTTTTTTCTCTATTATAGAGGTTTGTTATATTGCACTTTGCACTTTCTGAATGTTCCGGTCTGTTGATAAGCATGTATTACAGTACTAATTTCAGTTCAGTGTTTTACGATATTTAAGCGCTGCACTAAATGTTTATATATCAAACTGGGTACTACATTAAAGCGCTCCGACCACATAATTTTTTATTTTTTTTTGGCATCCGATCTGTCATTATGCATTAGATCAATAACACAATTGTTATCTTTAAATCTGGGTAGTATTCATAGTTGTTTTTTACTTACATTGCTCATTTTTTTCTTCCTGAGAGTTCCCATATTAGTTGTGGGCATGTGAAGCCCACTCGCACCCTCTTCCTGTCTCTTCCTGGATAAGGTGCATGCTGGTTAACCAGCATGCACCTCTCGATCTCGCCCAATCAACAATCAATGCAGCCCCCGCCCGGCCATTATTTGTCTATAGGCTAGATGGAAAGTGGTTAAATATTGGGCCCGAGGGGTCCCCTTAGTTTGCCTGTAAAGTGGCGCATCTATGTGATGTTTGGAACAGTGCCACCGCAAAATAACATTTGTAAAGGAAAAATTGTCATTTAAAATCGCTCACGGCTGTAATGTATTGCCAGCTCCCAGCAATATAGATCAAAAATCACTGAAAAAATTTGTGTGGGGGCCCCCCCAAAATCCAAACCAGGCCCTTTTCTTTAACATTTTGGTGCAGGATTCCCCTTAGCCACTTAAATAGACTGTGTTTTATATATATACACTACACTGTGCCATATAGTCTGAATTGTATTTTATATATACTACAGGGACTGCACTCTATAAAATTGTAATGACATTCTCCAGTCAAACAGGTGCAGAAAAATTGGGCCTTGGGTGTTGGTGGTGGTGGAAGAACACTGTAATCCCTCGCAGTTACTCTTGTTGGGTGCAGGAATGGGCCCCGTAGTTATAATGTATTTAAAAAATTTTAATGACATGCCCCAGGCAAAGAGTTGCAGAAAAATTGGGCCTTGGGTGTTGGTGGTGGCAGAACACTTTAAGCCCTTGCAGTTACTCTCCTTGGGGGGAAGAAACGGGCCCTGCTGTTGTAATTTATTTTAAAAATTGTAATGACATATCCCAGTCAAACAGGTGCAGAAAAATTGGGCCTTGGGTGTTGGTGGTGGCAGAACACTGTAAACCCTCACAGTTACTCTCATTGGGGACAGGAACGGGCCCTGCTGTGGTAATTTATTTGAAAAATTGCAATGACATGCCCCAGTCAAACAGGTGCAGAAAAATTGGGCCTTGGGTGTTGGTGGTGCCCTCAACACAAAATATTGTTGGAAGCTAGCATCATAAAGATTCAGGAGGAATAGGATAGGCAGCATAGGCAGTCTTCAAGGGATCCCAGATCCCTAGCAAAATCAGTTGCATCAGCATCAGGGGCTTGATAGATGCTTATCCAGGACTGAATCGTTTTTATAAATGTGAGCCTATCAACGGACTCTGTGGACAGGTGCACTATTTGATCCGTTACAAACCTTCCAGCAGCCCTGAATGTCTGTTCAGAAAGCACGCTGGATGCAGGACAGGCCAGTAGCTCAATTACATATTGAGCAAGTTCTGGCCAGTGGTCCATCTTGAAGACCCAGTAACTCAGTGGATGCTCAGTTGGAAAGGTCTCCAAATCTGCTCTTGCCCCTATATATTCCTGCACAATATACTGCAGATGCTGACAATGATTGCTTGAACCTATTATCACTGGGACTGAAAAATTGTTTAAAGGCATCGGTCAGCCGGCCACCTTTTCCACCACTCTTCCTCTGACTGAAGGAAGCCTCAGAAACACTTTGTCCAGCAGCAGGAAAAGGTAACCTTCCAGAATCTGTAAAGGCTTGCAAAAACTTTTCTTCAAGCTATCCTGAAGATGTTTCATACTCTGTTCTCTCTGCAAAGGCAAGATGAGCTCTGCAACTTTACCCTTGTAACGTGGATCAAGAAGGGTTGCCAGCCTGTAAAGATCCCTCTCCTTGATACCACGAACCCTGGGGTCTTTTCACAGGCTTTGCAGAATCAGGGAGGCCTTGCAGCGTAAGTTTGAGCAGAGATGAGAGTCATCTGGGTCACTGAGGATGACATTGTCAGGAACTACCTCCTCCCAGCCACATACAACTCCTTGGGTTTCTGGGGGACTGAAATCCATCCCTTGAAGACTGCTGTGTGTTATCCTCTACATCCATGCTGACACAATCCTCCTCCTCTTCTTCCCTTGTGTTTGGTGGCCCTGCAGGAATGCTATCTGCATAAAGGGGGCCTTGAGAGGAAAGGAAGTCCTTCTCTTCCTCCCTCTGTTCTGCCTCAAGTGCCCTGTCCATGATTCCACGAAGTGTGTGCTCCAGCAGGAAGACTAGAGGAACAGTGTCACTGATGCATGCATTGTCACTGCTCACCATCCTTGTGGCCTCCTCAAATGGTGACAGGACAGTGCATGCATCCTTGATCAGTAGCCAATGGTGTGGTGAAAAAAAACAAGCTCCCCTGAGCCTTTTCTGGTGCCATACTCACAGAGGTACTCATTGATGGCCCTCTGCTGCAGCCACTGCAGCATTGCCAATGTTGAGTTCCACCTGGTGGAAATGTCACAAATGAGGCGGTTGGTGGGCAGGTTTAATTCCCGCTGAATGTCAGTTAGCCAAGCACTATCATTGTATGACCAGCGGAAATGACCACAGACTTTTCTGGCCTGCCCCAGAATATCTGGTAAGCCTTGGCACCTGGTCAAGAAACGCTGCACCACCAAATTCAGGATGTGTGCCAAGCATGGAATATGTTTCAAGTGTCCCGGTCGGAGGGCAGAGAGAAGGTTGGTGCCATTGTCGCATACAACCATTCCTGGCTCAAGCTGCCATGGCGTCAACCACCTCTGAGCCTACCCCCGCAGAGCTAACAGAATCTCTGCCCGTGTGGCTCCTGTCCCCTAGACAGACCAACTCAAGCACTGCATGGCATCTTTTAACCTGGCTGCTTGCGTAGCCACTAGAACGCTTTACAAACACTGCTGGTTCAGAGGACACTGCTACAGAAGAGGCCACAGAGGAAGAAGAAGAGGAGGGGGTGGAGGAAGTAGATGTGGCAGAAACAGTACCATTTTTTTGGAGGTGTGGTGGCAGAACTAGTTTCAACACCAAACCCTGTCCTGCATCCTTCCCTGCTACCAGCAGAGTTACCCAGTGCACCATGAAGGAAAGGTAACGTCCCTGACCATGTCTGCTGTAATATGAACTTTGCTGCTGACTGTCTTTTCGGAACCTGCCACTGTGGTACAGCACATTCCACAAATTCACGAAAGGGGGCAGAGTCTACCAGCTGAAAAGGCAACGCTTGGAGTGCTAGCAATTTGGCTATGCTAACATTTAAACGCTGAGCATATGGATTGCCGGGACAGTATTTTTTTTACGGTTCAGCAACTGGGGAAGGGAAATTTGCCCTCTGACATCAACTGGTGGTTTACTGCTAGCAGATGGGCTGCAAGAACTTGTGGCACCCATTGCTATACCGTCATTCCTCCCAGTGCAGGCTTTTGAGAGGACTGGAGGTATAGTAGGGGTTGAGATCACAGATGAGGAGCAAGGAGAAGTCCGCCTTGTTTTATGATGTGGGTCTTTGAGGTGCTGTTGCCAACAGACTGCATGGCAGGTGTCATATGTCTTGTCAAGCATGTAGTGCCCAAATGGCTGCTGTTCTGGCCGGGCTTGATCCGCTTCAGACATAGATTGCAAACAGCAATGATGCAATCTACTGCACAAGTGTTGAAAAAAGCCAACACCATTGAACTTTTGGAAATCAGTGGGGAGTCAGCAGTGCCCTCCACCTGTGGAGCTCTGGGGTGTGATGCAATAGGGTGGCTGCCCTTAAGCTGGCCCCTGGAGGACATCCTGCCTTGTTGGAGTTGTGCCTCCTCTTCCTCCTCACTTTCCTCCTCTGTTCACTCAGGCACCCAAGTACAGTCAGGGTCCTCATCATCCCCTCCCTCCTTGTCACTGGAGCAAACTTGGCAGCATGCTGCAGCTGGTGGAACATGACTGCTAATGTCTTGTCCTTCTGTGGCACCCCCTCTCTCTAGGCTCACGTTACTCTCTTCCTCAACCTGGGAAACAACATCGGAGCCTTCCAATTTGACAGGCATCCTCCAACAGCATGTAACCAACACTATGGTCAAATAATTCTGGTGACTCCTCCGTGCATGATGGTCAGCCAAGGAAAGAGTAACTGTGGATAAGGAGCAGGTGGAATAGGCCACTTTGGCAGCCTCGTTGGAAGACAAACTAGTATGAGCCTGGATGAGGAGGATGAGGATGGCTTAGTTATCCACTCCACCAACTCCTCTGCATGTTGTGGCTCAATAACACGGCCAACAGCAGAAAAAAAGGACAAGCATGACCCGCCTGCAGAGGATGCACCATGTCCACCACCACCACTTTTCACTGTAGACATAGAGGCTGCTTGCCCTCTTTTAGTGGCCTGGGAGTGTCTGCCTGTCCTTGGTGGCCTTTCGGACATGATGGGGAAATTTTTCAACAATGCACTAAACTGTATTATATACTGTACACCACTGAATGCACTGTATATATAGTCTACACTGAATGCAGCGTATATATATATATATATATATATATATATATATATACTATAATGTATATATACATTCTTAAACTGCCTGAATGGACTTTATATACTATACACTGAATGAACTGTATATATAGTATACACTGAATGCAGCATATTATATACAGTATATATATATATATATACACTATATACTGTATATATAATCTTACACTGCCTGCACAGACTTTATATACTATACACTGACTGAGCTGTATATATAGTCTACACTGAATGCAGTGTAATATATATATATATATATATACTGTATATACAGTATCTCACAAAAGTGAGTACACCCCTCACATTTTTGTAAATATTTTATTCTATCTTTTAATGTGACAACACTGAAGAAATGCCACTTTGCTACAATGTAAAGTAATGAGTGTACAACTTGTATAACAGTGTACATTTGCTGTCCCCTCAAAATAACTCAGCACACAGCCATTAATGCCTATGCTGTCAACAAAAGTGAGTACACCCCTAAGTGAAAATGTTCAAACTGGACCCAATTAGCCATTTCCCTCCCCGGTGTCATGTGACTTATTAGTGTTACAAGTAGTGTTGAGCGAACCCGGACTGTAACGTTCGGGTCCGTACCGAACTTTCGGGTGTCCGTGGCACGGACCCGGACCCGGACATTTCAAAAATCGTTCGGGTTCGGTCCGGGGTTCTGCTATTTTACTCCACGTGTTGAGAAGCTGCAGGGCAGCCAATCAACAAGCGTTTCACTGGTTTGCCCTTAGAAGCCATCACAGCCATGCCTACTAATGGCATGGCTGTGATTGGCCGGTGCATCATGTGACCCAGCCTCTTTATAAGCTGGAGTCACAGTGCTGCAGTCACATGCTCCTTGGGTTAGTGTAGGGAGAGGTAGCTGACTGCGTGAGGGACAGATTTGAGACATTTTAAGACCTGATCCTGCATCCTGAGATAGATTACTTTACTACTGCTGTCTGTGCTGTTGCTCTGAGGACAGATAGCAGAAATTAGAGATTTCACATACCGCTGCTTTGAGTTGCAGATC
>BLSH010388657.1:220045-232488 GCA_018402905.1 Glandirana rugosa | reverse complement strand
CCTTAAAATGAATTCGTCCGTTTCAGTACTTCCTTTCGGTTTGCGCGAAAATGGAGACCGCTCCTCCGAGGGTCTATCGTTCCGAAGATAGTTACCCGTGGGTTATCATTGAGTTTGTAACTTTATGTCTTACCTCACCGTCCGGTTTTGACTTACTTTCTCAGGTTTTATTAAATTAACAACCATTTATTCAGTATATCTTTATCGGTTGCACAAAACCCCGTTGTAGAGGTCAGTAGTCCCGAGTTGTCTCTATTTGAACCCACCTGAGAATTGACGACAAAAAAAAAAAAATATATTTAAAATAAACTAAAATGTTTTAATGTTTTAGGGGGCTCAACCCCCAACTAATGTTACTATGCAAATCTTGAATGTGTAATTATTTTTGTACTTCAACCCCCAACTCGGGGGATTTTGTAATTTTGTAAAATCAAATAAAATTTATATAAAAAAAAAAAAACAGCAGTTAAGAGTCCACCCAAGTTTATCTCTGTTGAGCCCTGATGACTGGAGATGTTGCCCCAAAACACGTTGGCTATTTCTATATGACTTATTTACCAACAATTAAATTATTTTGGACTCTTTCATTCAGTTTTGGCCTGCCACTCCATTCTGTATTTCAATGTTTGAGTTACTATTGGGTGCCCATTGATAGAAGCCTTGCTATCTGGGAGCCTCCTCGCCAGAGGTAAAAGCGCGTTTGGCTTTCCTTCATGACTTTGCCTGCTTAAGTAAAATTCCCAGCCCCTCTTTGGCTATGTTGTTCAAGAGTTCATCAATCAATAGGGAGTGCTAGACATTTTTTTTTTTTCTTTTCAAAAAAAGCAACCCTCTTCTAATAAATGTCTATTACTTCTCATGGAGTGTTGTTTTATCTATGCTTGGAATGGCTCCATATTCTGTTCTCCTAAAATTACAACTCCTCTATATGTTTATTTGTTTACATTCACACATCAAAACTAAAAATATTGTTTTTTAAATACTGCTTACCTTTCTAGTTGTTTATCCGGACCAAACTTTTGGGCTGACTGCAAGCTACTCTGAACAATTTGAAAGTGAATGTAGTTCAAACCCCAAACTGTTCCTGCTGTCTGTCCCAGGTTTCATTCCCTATTAGATGCATGTCAGCCATGCACACAGTAAGTCCAGAGTCTTTTCACACAGTAACCATGCAGAAAGTGTCTTTTTTAGGATTTATTGCTTGAAGAACTGATATAAGGCATAGGGTGAGGCTTGGGACACACAGGAACTAGTGCAAACAATGACAGGGGGCACTCTCTAATAATGTTGTAGATATCTTATTCAAGGCAAGCCTCTAGGGCAAGAGGATGTGAACATACAGCTCAGGGGGATCCTGCACTGGAAACAGCCCTGAGCCAACACTGTCACAGGTCACTGTGATTGGTCATTTCATTGACCAATCACAGAATTGTGTCCTTAGCAATCAGCAACACCAAACAACCCCCACCATTTATTGATGGGGAATACCCAGCAATGTAAACAAAGGGGTGAGGGTGGCCATATTTGGTCAATGATAAAACCCAGGAGACCTTGCTCTTTTCTTTACTTTTAGCGGTAGGGGGTGTTCTTCGGTTTGCATTATTTTTCCTTCAGTGGGTGTCGGTCATTGTGATTGAGGTGGATTTGTATCACTAGCAGTGGCGGCCAGTCCATAGGGGGTGCATGGGCGCAGCCACCCCATCGATGTGTCCAGCCCCTTAATCTACATGCGGGGTACCGGACACATGGATTTCAATTGTTTTTTTTTAAGTACGTGATTAGAGCCTGAGGCTCTAATTGGCTTTAAAAAAGGGTCCCACCCACTTGTGTGACAATAGCAAATTAATATTTGCTGTTGTCTTTCTGACTCTCCTCCTGGGCAATCAGGAAACAGCCCCTTAGAACCGATTGGCCAGGGAGTCTTAGGACTCCCGGCCATTCGGGTCTCAGTCAGGACCCACTTCGTGTTTGGCCTGGAGGAGAAGCAATGGCCCCGGAGCAAGGAGAGCAGCCGGATCCAGGTCTGCCTGATCTGACTCTTTCCTAAGGTAAGGAGGCCTCTGATCACTGCTGCGTTCCGGGTCCGTTGGTTTGCCACCCCCACCCCCCCAAAAAAAATATTGAGCACCAGCCGCCACTAATCACTAGATAACATGATTGATGATGGATGTATGACGTGGAACATTTTTGGGTCGTTAAACTGGGTAAGTGTCTTTATTTACTGTCTACTTTTTCTGTGAATGAGTAGGGGTGTTATGTCCCATCCAACCCTACAATTATAATGAATATTAAAAAAGTGTATACCGTGCTAAATATGAAAGGAAGGCAGCTGCCACACAACAATCAAACTAATCGTAAAACAAAATAATGTAATAAATGTGTAGCGCTCAAACCAATAAATAAATATGTGAAAGTTGATGAACCTCACTGCTAAATTTTGAAAATGGAGGGTAAAATATTCAAATTATCCTCATCAGAAAAGTGCTAGTGCATCAAAAATAAATGTTGCATAATAAAAACATAAACAAAATCCAAAATTCATAGCTGACATCGCAAATCCGGTAACTGTGCAAAAATGAAAAAACAGTGCAAAAAAAGTCTCAAATAATGAAAACGGTGCAAGAAGGTCTGTGCAGAGAATCCATGCAAATCCCAAAATATTCAAATCTGAAGGTAACTTACCAGAAAGCCAATATATTCAAGCCTGAATATATTGTTGGGATCCGGGGACAAGAAACATCTCCTGGGTCGAATCTTCCAGTGGGGGCACTATAGAGCCACCCTGAAATCCACATATCAAGGCGTAGCAACACATGCAATAAAAGCTTCTCCTTGTCAGCCAGAGTCTTCCTATATTCAGCCTGATGAGTACACAGCATGAATGTAATTAGACTATTTTTTAGATATTCGTTTGGCTGGCTTTAAAGTGAAACTCAACTGCATCTGAGCCCTACAAAGTGAAAACGCTATTCAATTCATTTTAAATATTCAGAGCAAACTCCCTTATCCATCCATGTCTTCATGCTTTATTTTGTTGAGAAATCACTTTGAAAAACACCAATTAGCATTTTTAGAAGCAGCCATCTTGAGAAAGGGCAGATGATTAATGTAGCCTTATTTCTTGGAATCCATCTGCCCTTAGCTCAGGCATGTAGAATGGAGGGTGTGCTTAGTTGAGGATTCCCTCTCCTCCAGATGAAAGAAAAATGGCCATGAGGACTCATGAGATGTATAACATAAACCAGGAAGTAACTGAAAAAACATTAAAAAACGTTTAAAACAAGTCAATATAATATACCTTCATATCTGTTTACTAATTATAACAGTATAAGGATTAAAAATAGTTCATGTTGCTTGAGAGAGGTTAGTTCTGCTTTAACCACTAGCCGACTGCCAGCGGTACATTTACTACAGGTGGGTCCCTCGGGCACTGAGATATACCCGTACATAACGGTGTGCATTCTCAGTGATGGGCCCCCTAAGGTGTGCAGCTGTGCAATCTGAAACACACTGTGCCCACATCAGATTGCAGTGCTTGGTATTGGGCTGCTGTGAGTGGTCCAGATACCATGTGATCATTGTGTGATCACATGACACCCAGTCAGGCCAGCGCCAGCATAATGCAGCTTAGGCGGCTGCCTTATGGAGCCAGGACAGAGGGGGCGCCAAACTCAGGTGTTCCTCAACAAGTACTTATGCGAGCTGAGTGAGACCAGGGGGAAGGAACCCACCTCATTCACGGCTCCTGCAGAGACAATTGCCTCTACACTGTGAGAGTAGGGTCGGAGTGAGAGCAGGAGGAGGGGCCAGCAGAAATGTCATGACAAGTATCAGGTATGGGTGTTTTATTTATCTACAGCCTGCAAAAGATGGAAACATTTGTACAGACTTAGTGGATGTGAAGAAGGCAATGGTGCTGTGCTGTGTCCCCCAACAATCCCCTCCACAGACATTGTGCCTGGGCAGGAAGAAGCTGCCCGTTAACTTAGGAGAGGCTGGCTGCAGTGTGTGTGACAGTCTGAGCCCAACCAGCCGCTCCTCCTTCTTCCTCCCTGCTTGGATGGGGGATCCATCTGTTCCACCTCCTCCTAGTACTCCCCTTCTGTGTCAGCCCTGCCCACACTCATATGCCCAATGTGTATGAGAAAGGTGATGTGGGCGGGAGATTTGAAGTGACAGCAGCTTCAGCTGCGTGATTGGTGTCCCTGTGTGAGCCATCAGATAGCAGCCTTTGGTGGTAAGTGAGAGCTGAACTATCCCCACCTCCCCCCCCCCCATCTGTCTCCCTCCCCAACTCTGTTCTTCCAGGAGCTTCACAGACTCTGCAGGGTAGGGTTGCCACCTGTCTGGTTTTGACCCGGACAGTCCGGGATTTGAAGCCTGCATCTGGTTTTGAGTTCAAATTAGTAAAAACGGATTGCGGCTTTCTCCATTGCTGCCTAATGAGGAGAAGATGCAGTGCCCCCAGTGGAGAGCAGAGGCAGCGCAGCACAGTTAGGACAGAGTGTGATGATGAAGGACACCTCCGGCCAGCTCAGGTTAAACTGCTTCCTCAGTAATAGAGCTGGTCATGCTGGCTGGACCACAGCTAAAGTGTCAGCTCCGGAGGTAGGGAGAGAGGTCATCAGATAGTGTATATGCATAGTGGGAGGCTTGGTGTGTTGGACAGTGTGTAGTGTCCCTGGGGTGGAGGAGGGGCTCCTCATTATTTCATGCTTTCCAGGTGTCAGGAGTAGTACAGACGTGTCCTGCTGGGGGGGGGGGGGGGGTCTCTGGGCTGTCCTCTGCTGTCACCAACCAGGTCTCCTATGCCCACACTTCCCCTGACTTGTTTTTGGGATGGTCGGTCTGAGCTGTGACCTGTCGTATGGGGGGCTGTATGAGGTCATAGCCCAGATCTCTGCATGGGTTATTCTATGAAGTTTCCTTATATTCTGCCTTTCATTGCAAGTTCTCTATAGGAGTTTGCAAGTCATGTGACAGCTGTGTGTGTGATGGTGTAGGTGTTTTTCTAAAGTCACCCACTCAATGCAGCGCAAGCACGCTTACAGTGCATTGCATTGCATCTGTGTGACTTCTGACAGCACAGGATGACACTTCACGTACTCATGCCTAAGCATTGTAACGCATCACACAATATTTACATCTTTACACTGTACAGCATTGTACTGTATTTACACCTGCACCTTGTGCTGCGTCATACTACATTTACATCTGTACACTGTGCTGCATCATACAGTATTCACATCTGTACATTGTGTTGCGTCATACTGTATTCACATCCGTACACTGTGCTGCATCATACTGTATTCACATCCGTACACTGTGCTGCATCATACTGTATTTACATCTGTACATTGTGCTGCATCATACAGTATTCACATCTGTGCATTGTGCTGCATCATACTGTATTCACATCCGTACACTGTGCTGCGTCATACTGTATTCACATCCGTTCACTGTGCTGCGTCATACTGTATTTACATTCATACACTGTGCTGCGTTAAATACTGTATTTATGGGTTTTCGGCATCCAATTCGCATAGCAGGAGATTGTGACCGGCTCTCTATGGAACTGGTTCACACATTTCCACAGCGGCTCCGGTGCGAATTTGCACAGAAGTCCTGTGTGTCTTTTGGGCCTTTCAGGTCTGAATTTAGTCCAAAATTTGGGCTGAAATCGGATCTGAGACAGTGAACGAAGACGTACCGGACTCCTGCTGTGAGCTGCATGCAGCAATAGTGTGAACCCAGCCTTAATGATTGTGCTGAGGTTTATACATGCCTGTGAGACACTTACTTGTGGCACAGCAAAGTAAAATTATTTTATGGACATAAGAATGCGTTTGTTTTCTTAGCTGGTTCCGTACCGGCTCGCGTATATTTACTGCTGCAGTGTGGCTTTATTCCGCAAAATCGCTGTCTATAAACGCGGCCACAGCAGTTTGATTTGCTAGAGGACCGTTCACTCTACAGGAATAGACCAATGATTTTTGGTCTATTCCTAATGATCGGTCCTAGTGAATGGGATGCCTCCCCTGTCTGTGGAATGTAAACACACAGGGCCGTCTTTAAGGCAGGGCAAAAGGGGCAGCTGCCCTGGGCCCTGTCATTGTTGTGGGGCCCAAAGCAGCTGCCTCATACTTGCCAACTATCCTGGTTTAAATTCCCTTGTCCCTTGAAGTTTTAGTCCTGTGCTGTGTCCCGATATCTCGGTGTGAAATGCTGCTGCTAAAGCTGCCCAACTCTGCCTTATTGATCTGTACAGATGACTCTCCTGCAGACCCTATGTTTACATGTAAATAACCGGCATTGATATGTAAATAGTGACAGCATTCATATGTAAATAGTGGCGGCCAGCTGCATTGATATGTAAATACAGGCGGTATTCATATGTATATCATAACTACCTGAGGTCATATTCACTATCACCTATACTGAATGCTGCCCACTGGGGAGACAAAGGCATGCTTCAAAGTCCACAGCACATGTCAGCAGATGCGTGAGGGAGTCATTCATGATTGATGGCACTGCTGTGTATCTGCTAAAGGGCAGCACATTTCTGTGGTGTCAGGAAAGCGACTTTGCGATCCCCAGTCCATGGTGTGCAGGCAGTGAGGAGATGATGTGCTGTAACCTCTAGCAACCAATCTGTGGGCAGTAATGATGTGCAGTAACCTCTAGCAACCAATCAGTGAGCAGTATTGATGTACAGTAATCTCTAGCAACCAAACAAGCAGTAATGATGTGCTGTAACCTCTAGCAACTAATCAGTGAGCCGTAATGTGTGCTGTAACCTCTAGAACCAGTCAGTAAGCAGTAATGATATGCTGTAATCTCTGGCAACCAATCGCAATCGCTGCCTGATCTTATTCAGTAAACTGATTTTGAGTCTAGCTGCTGTTTATTGTATGTCTCAGAGCAGGTGGAGAGTGAAATTGCATTGGGGGGGGGGGGCAAGAAAATGTTTGCCCAGGGTCCAATCAATATTAAAGACAGCCCTGTAAACACAGACAGGAGAAGTGATGTCATCTCCCCTCTCTGCGTCATTTTCCATTGCATAGAGGAGAGAGAGACATCAAAACATGAGTTGCACCAACACTACACTAACACCAGTACACTTAGCAGGGCCGACCCTACCATGGGGCCCAGTGGGTCCATTGGACCCAAGCAGCACTTTAAGAGGGGCAGCAAATTGAATCACACCTCTCCTTCTCTTCTATTTACCCAGCAAATTGACAACCAAGATTTATTTTCCAGCGGTTTTGTGTGTCATGATGAAAACTGCCCCCCAGGCCGCTCCACCAGCCCTTAAACTACCCTACCCTGCCCCAATACTGCCCTAGCCTGTCTATATACTACCTTAACCTGTATATATACTACCCTAGCCTGTCTATATACTACCACAGCCTGTCCCTATACTGCCCTAGCCTGCCTATATACTACCTTAACCTGTATATATACTACCCTAGCCTGTCTATATAATACCCCAGCCTGCCCCTATACTACCCTAGCCTGTCCCTATACTGACTTAGCCTGGCCATATACTACCCTAGCCTGTCTATATACTACCCTAGCCTGTCCATATACTACCCTAGCCTGTCCATATACTACCCTAGCCTGTCCATATACTACCCTAGCCTGTCTATATACTACTCTAGCCTGTCTATATACTACCCCAGCCTGTCCATATACTACCCTAGCCTACAAAACAAGGTCACTGTCCACCACCTATAACTGGCCACTACAGCAAGGAGCTATGGAGGGGCATCTACACACAAACAACAAAGAATTCCAATGCTCAACTTACCGACCAGTCTGTCACCAAACAAATTCACCTGTCTAACAGTAGCGTTTAAAAGGCAGGGGATTGGTTACACACATTTGCAAGTGCATGCTTAAGCTGCAGGCCCCGTCAAGGCTCCCTGTATACTGCAGACCTAACTCTATATATGAGGCTTCACAATGGAAGCACATGCAATTTAATGGATAGATGGAGGACAGGTGACTGGAGGAGCCCATCCCTCCTAAATGGTACAGGACCAGACACCCAGCCATGGCCTAATGGCTGGTGTGCACCTGATGTGCGCCCAAAATTACAATGCAAAACAAGGTCACTGTCCACCACCTATAACTGGCCACTACAGCAAGGAGCTATGGAGGGGCATCTACACACAAACAACAAAGAATTCCAATGCTCAACTTACCGACCAGTCTGTCACCAAACAAATTCACCTGTCTAACAGTAGCGTTTAAAAGGCAGGGGATTGGTTACACACATTTGCAAGTGCATGCGTAAGCTGCAGGCCCCGTCAAGGCTCCCTATATACTGCAGACCTAACTCTATATATGAGGCTTCACAATGGAAGCACATGCCTGTCTACCCTAGCCTGTCTATATACTACCCTAGCCTGTCTATATACTATCCTAGCCTGTTTATATACTACTCTAGCCTGCCCCTATACTGCCCTAGCCTGTCCATATACTACCCTAGCGCTCAAAAGTATAACTATTAAGTGAATACAACTTAGTGCATACAAGCTGTATATCAATAAATATGTGCTAAGACATAAAAATGTGCACAAATAAAGTCCTATATGTGCAAAAAATATGATGTGCAGAAAAAAAAAAAAAATATATATATATATATATATATATATAAAGTCCAATAAGTGCAAGTGTTGAATCAACAATTCCAGTATTCAGTGCTGTCCACACAGAAGAAATAGGGATCCTCTGCCAATGTGCCAGAAATAATCACCCCTAAGGAAAGAGGCTTACCGGACGCTATATATAACAAGCATATGGGATCATAAAGGTATCCGATTGTATCATACACCTTAGTATCTCCGAACGTATCATTACATATACCAACAGATGAATCATCGATAGCCAAAGGTCCGTATCACAAACGATCAGCACTGAATACTGGAATTGTTGATTCAACACTTGCACTTATTGGACTTTATATATATTTTTTTCTGCACATCATATTTTTTGCACATATTGGACTTTATTTGTGCACATTTTTATGTCTTAGCACATATTTATTGATATACAGCTTGTATGCACTGAGTTGTATTCACTTTATAGGTATACTTTTGAGCGCTACTGTACTGCTTGGACCTTGAAGAGGAGGAGATCCCCCGAAAGCTTGTCCTGAAAAATTGTATGTTAGTGCAAATAAAAAAGTATAGTGGACAGTACTCAATTTTATCAAGCGCTACTGTGAAAGTGTGTTATATTTACATGAATTTTTCACCTATCACTGATCATTTTATATTAAGTAGCAGCTAGTTTTTGGGATTAGGGAACCTTTTGCGCAGTGATTTTATTTTTTGACATATACTACCCTAGCCTGTCCATATACTACCCTTAGTCTGTCTATATACTACCCTAGCCTATCCATATACTACCCTAGCCTGTCCATATACTACCCTAGTATGTATATATACTACCTTAACCTGTCCATGTACTACCCTAGCCTGTCCATATACTACCTAACCTTTCTATATACTGCCCTAGCTTGTCCCTATACTGCCCTAGCTTTCTATATACTGCCCTATACTGCCCTAGCTTTCCCCTTGGAATTCCACATAATGGTATGCCCTATAATGTTGCTGTTGCATGTAAATCTGACCTCCTGATAAATTACATTTTACTTTTAATTACATGATATAAAATAATGGACGTGGGGGCCTTTTGGTGGGTGTGATTTTTTTCTTTGGGGGTGGGAGGGCAGCATTTCATTCTTGGACCCAGGCAGCACAATGTCTTGGGTCAGCCTTGGCACATAGGCACATGTTTAACCATTTGGTCGCCCCCCCCGCCCCCAGTTAACCCTTCACTCCTGTCACCCCCGGTCACTGTGTCACTGAGTGCGGCGATCAGATCGTTCACTGATCGCTGTACTTGTGACCCTTGTGACACTAATCAGTGTTAGGGTAGGTAGTATTAGGCCTAGGTAGCTGTAAATACCCCCCTTACCCCCCCTAATAAAGTTTTTAATCCCTTGATTGCCCCCAGTCACCTGTGATCACTGTATCAGTGTCAGGGTGACGCTAGCTAGATAGTTAGTTGTTTTCCCCATCAGATTACCCTATATATATATATATATATATATATATATATATATACATATATATATATATATATATATATATACACCTTTTATAGGTTTTAATCCCTGATCGCTCGGTGGTGACCTCAGTTAGGTGTTAGCATGAGTTAGGGTCAGCGTAAACACCAGGTAGGGCCAGTTAGTTAGGTACTCTGACACGCATACACACACATTAGATGTGTTAGATACTATTGCAGTATCTTATCAGATCAATATCGGATCTGATCAGATCTATATTAGCGTCCCTACTAGATTAGTGTTCTATAAAATGCGGCATTAGTGATTTTGGCAGTGACTTGAAATAGGCTCTGACAAACAGGTGCGCTTTTTTGCCTGTGAGTCAACACTAGTGTACCGATAAATTTAGAGGCCAACATGTCAAATTCGAGGTACACTGGTGAAGAGGCTTATGCATTGCTGAGCATGACAGATGAGAGCGATGGGGAAGCCTCACTGTCAGAATCAGGCTCAGCATACGATCCTGTAGACAACAGCGGCTCCCTGTCAGATAGCTCTGACGATGGAGTGGTCCCTACTAAGGTCAGGCGTACCAGATCCAGTTCTGCTGTCGATGAAAGGCATGAACCACAGGGATCTCGTATGGAGCAGAGAGCCAGTACTAGCGCCGCTACTCCTTCTGGTGACCTGGCAAGCACCAGCGGCCTAGTACATCCTGGTCGTAGATGAACCAGCACTGCAGTAACACTTGGTGAAGTGGTGAGTCCCATAAGTGCAG
Source organism: Glandirana rugosa (assembly GCA_018402905.1). Taxonomy (NCBI): domain Eukaryota; kingdom Metazoa; phylum Chordata; class Amphibia; order Anura; family Ranidae; genus Glandirana; species Glandirana rugosa. The sequence continues at coordinate 221,632 of BLSH010388657.1, read as the reverse complement.
CCTTATGTCACCCTTATTCGGAAAGGGGTACCATTTGTACATGGACAATTACTACACAAGCTGCCACTTTTTAGTCACTTGTTTGATCACAAATTGGCGCATGTGGCACCGTGCTATCTAATCGACTGGGCTTTCCCCAACGGCTGGTAGAAGCCCGACTTAGATGGGGGAAAGAGCCTGCTTGAGAAGTAGTAATTTGCTTGCGATGAAGCGGATGGATACAAAGAATGTTTTTGTTCTTTCCTCCATTCACGCAGACATGACTGTCCAAATTAGAACGGCGACTGGTGTTGTGGAGAAACCCCTCTGTGTCCACAAATATAACCAAAATATGGGAGGGGTGGACCTCAACGACCAGTTATTGGCGCTGTACTTAATTGCCCGTAAGTCCAGATGCTGGTACAAAAAAGTGTCTGTTTACTTATTCCAATTGGCTTTACTGAACGCTTATGTGCTATACAAAGCATCAGGACGGACTGGACCTCTCCTTCAATTCCAGGAAGAGATCATCAGAGCCTTGCTGTATCTGGCTGGCTCTGCACCCCATATTCCCAATCCAAATGCAGTGAGACGGCTGCATGGACGGCATTTTCCACATGCCATCCCTGGTACCCCTACCAACCAAGCCCCCCAAAAAAGATGCTATGTCTGCCGACAGCGTGGATACAGGCGTGACACCCATTATTATTGCCGATCCTGTTTTGACCAGCCTGGTCTCTGCATCTGTGACTCTTTCGAGCGCTACCATACACTAGTTGAGTATTAGTGTAGGGAACAGCACTACACAGGAATAGGGCACACGTTCACGGGGTCTCCAAAGATGTCACCGCATTTTTAGAGACCCTAGCCTTTACTATTATAAAAAAAATGCGTACAAAAAAAAACAATAACAATAAAAAAAATATAAAAACAAAAAATATATAAAATAATAAAAGCCAAAAAGAAGATACTGGAGAGTTTAATAAAAGACCACATAGATGAGTTCTTGTTGGATAAAAAGATTTTAAGCAACAGACAGCATGGATTCATGAAAGACAGAAGTTGTCAAACAAACCTGATTTCTTTTTATGAGGAGGTAAGTAAAACCATAGACAGAGGGGTGGCTGTGGACGTGGTATACTTGGATTTTGCAAAAGCGTTTGACACCGTTCCCCACACACTGCTAATGTGTAAGGTAAAGTCTACAGGCTTGGAAAGATCAATTTGTAAATGGATAGAAAACTGGCTAAAAGACCGAATTCAGAGAGTAGTGGTTAATGATTCTTATTCTGAATGGTCTAAGGTTATCAGTGGTGTACCCCAAGGTTCAGTGTTGGGACCCTTGCTTTTCAATATATTTATAAATGATATAGGGTCTGGGATTAAAAGTACAATTTCAGTGTTTGCAGATGACACCAAGCTATGCAGTGGAATAACTTCCTTGCAGGATGTCTCCAACTTACAAGCCGACCTCAATGCACTGTCTAATTGGGCAACCATGTGGCAAATGAGGTTTAATGTTGATAAATGTAAAGTTATGCACTTGGGGGCTAAGAATATGCATGCCTCGTACATACTAGGGGGAGTACAACTGGGGGAATCCATAGT
>BLSH010388657.1:197290-216317 GCA_018402905.1 Glandirana rugosa | reverse complement strand
TGTAATAATTTAAAAAAAAATGCACCCCCTGTCCCCCGCCCCCCCCCCCCCCCGTGCACGCGCGCAAAGATGAACGCAAGCGTTGGTCTCGTATCATATGTAAACAGCAATTGCACCATGCATGTGAACTATCACCGTGAATGTCAGATGGAGGGCAGTAATTCTAACAGTAGACCTCCTGTGCAGATATATATATAAGATATATATAGTTTGTCGCCGCTGCGTGGGTATGCATTATTTATAAAGCATGTCATGTTTGGTGTCTATATATTTGGCATGAGATCATCTATTATATTTCACCAACTATTTGGGCAATATAATGTGTTTTTGTGCATTAAAATTCTAAAAGGTGTTTTTTTCCACAAACATTGTGTTTAAAAACTCGCTGCGCAAATACTTTGTGAATAAAAAATTTGCAACACCCACCATTTTAATCTATAGGGCCTCTGCTTTAAAAAAATATATAACGTTTGGGGGTTCAAAGTAATTTTCTAGCAAAAATAAATAATTTTTTCATGTGAACAAAAAGTGTCAGAAAAGACTTGGTGGGTGATGTGTGACATAGGCTTCTAATGTTGGGCATAAAATAAAAGGACAGTTCAAACCCCCCCCCCCCCCCAAATTACCCCATTTTGGAAAGTAGACACCCCAAGCAATTTGCTAAGAGGGATGTTATGTTGATTCCTTGAAATATTTTATTTTTTTGTTGCAAGTGATTGAAAAATGACAAAAAAAAAAAAAATTACACAAAGTTGTCACTGAAATTATATATTGCTCACACATGCCATGGATATATGTGGAATTACACCCCAAAATACATTCTGCTGCTTCTCCTGAGTATGGAGATACCCCATGTGTAAGACATTTTGGGAGTCTATCCGCATACGGGACCCCAAAAACCAATCATCGCCTTCAGCATTTCTAAGGGCGAAAATTTATGCATTCACCCCACACTACCTATCACAGTTGCGGAGGCCATGAAATGCCCAGATAGCAAACCCCCCTCCCCACAAAGGACCCCATTTTGGAAAGTAGAAACCCCAAGCTATTTGCTGAGAGGCATGTTGAGTCCATGAAATATTTTATATTTTGCCACAAGTTTCGGGGAAATTACTTTTTTTTTTTTTCACAAAGTTGTCACTAAATGATATATTGCTCACACATGCCATGAGTATATGTGAAATTACACCCCAAAATACATTCTGCTGTTTCTCCTGAATATGGGGATACCCCTTGTATGATACTTTTTGGGAGCCTAGCCACGTACAGAATCCCACAAACCAATCACCGCCTTCAGGCTTTCTAAGGGCATAAATTGGTGATTTTACTCCTCAGTACCCATCACGGTTTTGGAGGCCCTGAAATGTCAAGGTAGCACAAAACACCCCCAAATTACCCCATATTGGAAAGTAGATACCCCAAGGTATTTGCTAAGAGGCATGGTGCATATTTTTCAGCTCTCATTTGTTTTGGAAAATAAAGAAATAAACTGAATTTTTTTTTCTTTTTTCAAATTTCAAAACTTTGTGACAAAAAGTGAGACCTGCAAAATATTCAACGTGCCTCTCAGTACATAGCTTGGAGTGTCTACTTTCCAAAATGGGGTCATTTGGGGGGGATTGTGCTATCTGGGCCTCTGAAACTGTGATAGGGAGTGAGGAGTAAAATCACCATTTTATGCCCTTAGAAAGCATGAAGGCGGTGATTGGTTTTCAGGGTCCCGTACGCGGTTAGACTGCCAAAAAGTTTCACATATGTGGTATCCCCACATTCAGAAGAAGTAGCAGAATGTATTTTGGGGTGTAATTTCACATATACCCATGGCATGTTCGAGCAACATATCATTGAGTGACGACTTTGTGTAAAAAAAAAATTTTTATTTCCCCGAAACTTGTGGAAAAATATAAAATATTCCATGGACTCAACGTGCCTCTCAGCAAATAGCTTAGGGTGTCTACTTTCCAAAATGGGGTCATTTGGGGGGAGGGGGGTTTGCCATCTGGGCATTTCTTGGCCTCCGCAACTGAGATAGGTAGTGTGGGGTGAAGGCATACGTTTTTGCCCTTAGAAATCCCAGATCTTTTACAATTCTATAGTGTATACTACAGGAAAAAAATCTTGTGTGCCGCTAAAGTGCTCGGGTTTGGCTTGGAGAAAAGGTGTGAACCCTACTGCGGGATGATTTCCTGACCAGGTAGCCCAGGCTCACACTGGTTAGGACCAGGCTTTTACAGGCTGCATGCTTTCACCTCTAAACTCAGATCAACCCAGGAGGTGGAGAGTTCTGGTGTAATTGCATGAGATTTATTGCTGGGGGGGTGATCAATATGGAATTTAGGTGACAGATGACAGCTCCGAAGGTCTGATGTGACAATGACACCAGCATTGGATAGGTGTACACACGGACCACTGCAAACTATAGTAGTATGTGAGCTTTGTCTCCTGTAGAAGTATGACTTCCTTGCTGTATGTCGGGACCAGTCCTGGTAGTTGTGTCTATGTACTTTTCTTTATCCTTCTACATCCTTTATGCTGCAGATTGTGCTGAGCTCCCTGAGTTTTGTCTTTTTGTGCGTGGCACATACAGTATATGAGACATTCACGCGTCATTCTGGCACTCATAGGTGTGTGCACAGGGTGTGCCAGGTGTGCCTGGGCCCACCCCAGCATACATTATCTTGTGGAATTTCATGATTGATGGAAACCTGTTGGACTTTTCCTGCTCATTTAGCACCACAAGCTATAGCCAGCAATGCTGGAAAATCTCCCTGCGGTCAGAAGACAATAGCTCAGTGGGCAGGATTCCCCCATCCACTTTGAGGATATGGATGGGGAATGCAAGTCAGTTCTTTTTTGTTTTTTTGTTTTTCTTTCTTTTTGTTTAACCTGCTGGTGGACTGTCATAGTCTGTTGTTTTTCAACAGAATGAGTTGTCCTGCAGATGTATTAGACAAACCATTTACCACTGACAGGGGTGCTTACAGTGATCAGCTTTAATTTATGTAAAACCTTTACCCCTAAAGGACAAAAACTGTTGCTGTAACTGACTATAAAGTGTTAGTTGGAGTTTTTCTTCAATGCATTAGTGTATATAAATCTGGCCAGATTACCAGGTGAAAATGGAGGACAAAAAGCTTTAAGAAAGAAGACTAATGAAGCAATCACATTAATTTGGGTATTCTGACTATTCTGACAGCCAGTGTTGTCATCTGTCAGAATACAAAAGCCCAGCAGGGGGAAGGGGGCGCTCGTCCATCTGTGGATGGAAGAATCTGCCCATACACTATACAATCTGATTGTACAATCTCCTTTAGTTTAAGACAAACCTGAACATTTTTTAATGAGTAGCAAATCAGGCAGGCCATTATACTACATAATTGTTAATAAATCTAAAAGTGGATTGTACAATCAGATTGTATAGCACGTGGTTAGCTGTAGATGGCTTGCCATATGAGGGTGGGGGGTTGTATTGTCGAGGAGAAAAAGGGTGGTAGTAGGATGGTGGAGGGGGCACCAAAATCCTTGCACCGGCCCTGCACCTAGTAAACAATAGTCATGAATGGAATCCATGTGATCATATCGTACATGGGCCAATCACATTACCCTGTACCATGTGATAGCTGTGGGCCAATCACAGCATCACAATAGTAAACAATAAGTCATTAATGAAAGCTATTCAAGACAGTTCAAACAATTGCTGTTACAGTGATCACAGTGATTATGACTGCAACAAGCAATCACAATGTAGAAAAAAATCCCTATGGTGACAGTGAACTACTCTGATGAGAGTATGTAAAAAAATGGTAAAAAAAGAGAAAACATACAGTACTTAAAATATTAAATAAAACGTTATATATATATATGTATATATATTAGGGGTGCACCGAAAGTTTGGCATTTTTGGCCAAAATCTGTGTTTTTGGTATCGGCCGAAACAAAAAAAGTCCCGATACCAAAAGGGGGCGGGGTCCGCCCTGGGTACCGTCCATTGTGGGGGATTGTGTTCATCACATAGCCCCTCAATGGATGTGGGAGATGAGAAGATTTACATTGCACAGAGCGCACTGCTTATACGGCCGCTCTGTGCATGAAACTGTCATGTAATTACACTGAATGCAGAGAGAGAGAGAGCTGTCAAATCTTCAAGTTGATGTCAGGGGTGGGCGGGACCGAAAAAGCTATCAAACGCCAGCCAATGGGATAGGGGTTGGGCGGCTGTTTGATAGCTGTTCGGTCCCGCCTATCTCAGCTTGAAGATCTGACAGCTTGTGCCTCTCTTTCTGCATTCAGTGTAATTACCTGATAGTTTCATGCACAGAGTGGCTCTTACAAGCAGCGCGCTCTATGCAATGTAAATCTTCTCATCTCTTCTGCGAGTGCCACATGCCAGTATCGTCCAGTGCCACCTGTCAATGCCAATCAGTGCCACATGCCAGTGCCACCTGCCAGTACTATCCAGTGCTGCCTGTCAGTGCCAACCAGTGCCAGTCAGTGCCACATGCCAGTGCCACCTGCCGGTACCATCCAGTGTCGCCTGTCAGTGCCAACCAGTGCCAATCAGTGCCACATGCCAGTGTCACCTGCCAGTACTATCCAGTGCTGCCTGTCAGTGCCAACCAGTGCCAATCAGTGCCACATGCCAGTGCAACCTGCCAGTACTATCCAGTGCTGCCTGTCAGTGCCAACCAGTGCCAATCAGTGCCACATGCCAGTGCCACCTGCCAGTACCACCCAGTGTCGCCTGCCAGTGCCAATCAGTGCTGCATGCCAGTGCCACCTGCCAGTACCATCCAGTGCTGCCTGTGCCAATCAGTGTGACTAATCAGTGCTGTCCATCAGTGCCAATAAGTGATGCCAATCAGTGCTGCCTGTCAGTGCCACCTATCAGTGCCAATCAGGCACAGGTAGTCTGCATGACAACTGCATATAAAAATATACATTTTTTTAAAAACTTTCATTTTCGGTTTTCAGCTTAGTGCATTTCGGTTTCGGCACCAAAATTTCCATTCGGTGCACCATTAATATATATATATTACATACTGTCACCAGTCAGTATCCCTGATCACTGCCACACCAGTCATATGATGACATTGTACTGCAATGGTGACAGTATGTAACAAAAACAATGAGAAACAAAATGTATTTCATTTCTTCATTTTCCAAATCAATTGTGACAAAAAAATTACAACTTCAAAAAACTCACCATGCCTCTCACTAAATACCTTGGACTGTCTACTTTCCAAAAAAGGGGTCATTTGGTGGATATTTGTACTGTCCTGGCATATTAGGGCCTCAAGAAATGAGATAGGCCGTCATTACATCAGGACTGATCAGTTTTCAGATATACAGTATACTGTATACCATAGTTCACTCACTCTATAATTTTCACAAAGATTAAATAAGATACACTAAATTTGTTTTTATTTTTTACTAAAGAAATGTAGCAGACTACATTTTGACCTACATTTATGAAGAAAGCTTATTTGTTTGCAAAACTGTATAACTGAAACAAACCAAAATGTGGGTTTTATTTTCAAAACGTTCGTATTTTTTTCATTTATATTAAAAAAAAAAAACAGTGGTGATTAAAGTGTTTGTTACCCCAACACTTCATATTCCTGATATGTGCCTGCTGTACCATGCACTTGTATGAAAATGTATCCTGTTCTCTTTGTATTGCTTCCTTTATGTATAATCCTGGTGTTTCTGCCAGTCCTCACTAAGCAGAACACAGGGTGGTCAGTTCTCTAGCTATGCCAGGAATTCAGTGTACTCTCCCCCAATGATCAGATTTGTCCTGACATGCACCCCCTTCCCCCACAAGCCTTTCACTGGCAAGCTCAGTGTGCTGCTGCTTCTCCTCCCCCTGCACGTATGCAGCTGAGAACAGATGGAATGTGATCATTTGTAAAAAATGGAAAAAAGGTATTTATAATGTTTTTTTTTATATCAATACAAAAATGTTTTGCCTTTTATTTCTATTTTAAACTTAATGGGTTGTTATAGAAGGTGATCATTTACAATCACTTTAAATACCACTAAAAGAAAGCTCTATTTATGTGAAAAAAAATATATATATATTTGGGTACAGTGTTGGATGACCAAGCAGTTGCCAGTTCAAGTAGCGCAGTGCTGAAAAGCAAAAAATGCCCTGTTCACGAAGGGGATAAAACCTTCCAGAGGTCAAGTGGTTAAAATGGATATAGACTTAACTTTACAAATGACATTAGGTCATCACGGTAAAGGATCCTAGAGATAAGCACACTGTGTGTTCAGTTAATTAAAAAAATATATATAAAAAAGTCTACAAGACTTTGCTAGGTACAGACATTTTCCCATGTGGATACTGTAATAGCAACCTAAAAGTAGCAAAACATGATTTCACAGACATCCAGCATATACATGCAAGTGTTAAAGCAACATAAGGTTGAATTATATGTTTTGGCTGGGTTTTTACATTAATATTGGCTATATCACAACCACACAATTCCAAACAGAAGTGCGGAAGCCTGCAGACCCTTATGTGCAATAATCAAGTTAGCAGTAACTATACTGTATTGCCACCTGCTGACCACAGCCGTTACTGCAGATCTAATTCTATCAGTCCATAAGGGCCTGTTAATACAAATTGTAATGTTTGCCTCTTTTGTTACTTTGCCATAGTTTTATATCATTGTGTATATCTTTTTTTGCAGAATTAAAAAGTTGGGAATGCTACATATTATATAATAAAAAGGCAGTGCATTTGGGAAACCAAAAAAAATTACGCCTCAAGGAAAGCTTCTTTTCTGACTTCCCACTAATGATAATTCTAAATGATGCATGATTCAGGAACCATAAACCAGGAAAAACAATATTGCTGTGGTGAACAATAAATTATTGAGAAAAATCTGGATTTGGAAAATGAAAATCTAGCATAACACTAGCACAATAAGAAAAAAAAATTACTATTATATGGCTGAGAAATTTGTAAAATAAGGACTTGTTTACACTTTCAGTAACCCACTGAAGAGCAATCCATTGTGAATCATGTTTCAGAAGGTTTTGCCAGATGATGAGGTAGCATTAGGTCTCATCCTCGTCTCCTGTTTTGACCCTTAAAAGCCTGCACCACTATACCACAACCTCATGCACTGCACACAGATGTGACATGGCCATAGTTACTTGAATGGGTCAAGTTTGACAGGCCGAATGTGACAGAGGGATAATTTCTTGCCACAGCACAATGCAAAGAATCATGCTCGGGTATAGCTCTTTTTGCAGCTTAGGGGGAGTGGTTGGTGGGCAGTAAAATGGGGCTCCACTGCTTGTTTTTACTGCCACCTCCCCCAAGCATAAACTAGGCCTGAGAGCAATTGTGACCTATAAAATAAGGTGACCAGATTTTCAAAATGAAATGCAAGGACACCCTGTTGACCATGCCCCCTTTTGCTGAGGGTGGGGCAGGTGTGAATCAGGAGGCAGGGATACTAGGGCACTTGAAGCACACTATACCAAATGTTGGGTATGGCTAAAAAAATGCAGAAAAAAACGCTCAATGCTCCCGAAGGCTCCTAAACGCTGCTAAGAGCTCCTAAGTAGTGAGTTGTTAAGGAGCGGGCAGCTGAATGTAAACAAAAGAATGCCGGCATTAATAATAGCAATAGAAATAGAATGTGAAAAAAACTGCATGGGGGTCCCCCCCAATCCATGCCAGGCCCTTCAGGTCTAGTATGGAATTGAAAGGGAACCCCATGCCAAAAATAAAAAAAAGGCCTGCCCCCCCCCCCCCCACTCCCAAATTCATACCAGACCTAAGGGTCTGGTATGGATTTTTAGGGTAACCTACACCACAATTAAAACTAGGTGGCCATGCCCCCTTAGTTTATTTAGTGGCAACTACAAAGAAGAGCTGTCAGTTGGCGGGAGCCAGCATCGGGTGCAGACCTCTATTTTGTTATGTGGGTCAGAGGAGCGGCGTTCATCATGATTGATGATGAATCTACACTGGGAGACAATTTTTTAAAATGTTTGTTTTTTTAATAAAGGACTTGTCAAAAACTGGCTCCTGTGTTTATTTACACTCTTTTTTTTTGTGACCCGAAGGGCCTGGTATGGATTGGGGGGCACACAGTTTTTTTTTTTTTTTTAATGCCGGCATTCTTTTGTTTACATTCAGTGGGGAATCCCGCTGCCAGCTGATGAGTCATCGGTTGTTAAGGAAGCGGCAGCCGCCCACTCTTTAACAACTTGCTATTCACTGCTAAGCGCTAATATGAGCGTTTTTTTATCCAGAGTTTTTCTGACGTTTTTTAAGCTCCTAGTATGCATGGAGCCTAAACATATGATCAGCAGAAGAGGACTTGTAGCCCCTCCTGCAGACAGGCTGGGAAAGAGTTGGGTCATGTGACAGCTGTATATTGATTAGGAATAAAGTACTTACAGTATCTCACAAAAGTGAGTACACCCTCACATCTTTGTAAATATTTTATTCTATCTTTTCATGTGACAACACTGAAGAAATGATACTTTGTTACAATGTAAAGTAGTGAGTGTACAGCTTGTATAACAGTGTAAATTTGCTGTCCCCTCAAAATAACTCAACACACAGCCATTAATGTCTAAACCGCTGGCATCAAAAGTGAGTACACCCCTAAGTGAAAATGTCCAAACTGGACCCAATTAGCTATTTTCCCTCCCCGGTATCATGTGACTCATTAGTGTTACAAGGTCTCCGGTGTGAATGGGGAGCAGGTGTGTTAAATTTGGTGTTATCCCTCTCACTCTCTCATACTGGTCACTAGAAGTTCAACATGGCACCTCATGGCAAATAACTCTCTGATGATCTGAAAAAAAAGAATTGTTGCTCTGCATAAAGTTACATAGTTACATAGTTACATAGTTAGTCAGGTTGAAAAAAGACACAAGTCCATCCAGTTCAACAAAAAAAAAAAAAAAAAAAGGTATATACATATATATATATATATATATATATATATATATACACATACACATACACATACACACATAGTCACATATAAAGATGTCCTAAGCTATAAGAAGATTGCCAAGACCCTGAAACTGAGCTGCAGCACAGTGGCCAAGACCATACAGCGGTTTAACAGGACAGGTTTCACTCAGAACAGGCCTCACCATGGTTGACCAAAGAAGTTTAGCGCACATGCCCCAGAGGTTGTCTTTGGGAAATAGACATATGAGTGCTGCCAGCATTGCTGCAGAGGTTGAAGGGGTAGGGGGTTAGCCTGTCAGTGCTCAGACCATACGCTGCACATTGCATCAAACTGGTCTGCATGACTGTTGTCCCAGAAGGAAGCCTCTTCTAAAGATTATGCACAAGAAAGCCGAAAATGGTTTGCTGAAGACAAGCAGACTAAGGACATGGATTGCTGGAACCACATCCTGTGGTCTGATGAGACCAAGAGAAACTTATTTGGCATGGTGGTGGGAGTGTCATGGACTGGGGCTGTTTGAGTGCTGCCGGCACTGGGGAGCTACAGTTCATTGAGGGAACCAAGAATGCCAACATCTACTGTGACATACTGAAGCAGAGCATGATCCCTTCCCTCTGGAGACTGGGCCGCAGGGCAGTATTCCAATATGATAACGACCCCAGACACACCTCCAAGATGACCACTGCCTTGCTAAAGAAGCTGAGGGTATAGGTGATGGACTGGGCAAGCATGTCTCCAGACCTAAACCCTATTGAGCATCTGTGGGGCATCCTCAAACAGAAGGTGGAGGAGTGCAAGGTATCTAACTTCCACCAGCTCAATGATGTCGTCATGGAGGAGTGGAAGAGGACTTGTGAGGCAACCTGTGAAACTCTGGTGAACTCCATGCCCAATAGGGTTCAGGCAGTGCTGGAAAATAATGGTGGCCACACAAAATATTGACACTTTGGGCCCAATTTGGACATTTTCACTTAGAGGTGAACTCACTTTTGTTGCCAGCGGCTTAGACAATAATGGCTGTGTGTTGAGTTATTTTGAGGGGACAGCAAACTTACACTGTTATACAAGCTGTACACTCACTAATTTACATTGTAGAAAAGTGTAATTTCTTCAGTGTTGTCACATGAAAAGATATAATAAAATATTTACAAAGATGTGAGGGGTGTACTCACTTTTGTGAGATACTGTAGATTTTTTTTTTTTTAAATAATTACAGTGCCATCATCCATAAACAGAAATAGATGGGGCAATGTAAATTAAACAGTGTGTGTTTAGTATCTCTAATGAGAAATTGATAGACTAAAGGTTATAATTATTAAACACCACATGTCAAGTCTGTCTTATGCACATGGGTAGAAAAAATGTGACCTCTAGGCTTCATGCATACTGTGTTCCTTTTAACACCTTTTCTCCTTACAGAAGAAAAGCAGCATAAAAAACGTGGTAATAGCCGTGTTTTTCACAAGCCTTGGTTCATGCACATTTGTGTGTTTACTATTATTGCATGGGACTGCAGGTCACAGCAGCCCCCAAAACAACCAAATTCACCTCTAAATATAACTAAATAATAAATGGCAAACACACAATATCATGGCATGAAAATGGATGTGACACTTAGTTGCATATATGCATAAACAATGTTAGCACAGTTATCAGAACACAAGCAGAATTTACCAGAATTCACAACAAAACACCCCCCCTACAAATCCAGGGTGACAGAAAACCACATAAAGTACCTGTGACAGGGTGGCAGGGAGGGGGGCTCTTTTGCTAAAGCTGGCCCAGTGTAAAGACCATATCCCAGCAGTTTGTTTATATTGATCCCAAGCCTTTGCAGAAAGTTCCAAGAATTCCAATTGGCTGAAATGTACCTCATTCCAAAAATTTAGAGACAGTACACCAAAATTACAGAGCACAAAATGTTATTTTTTAAACAATTTAAAGAGGCAGAAAAGAGGACAGGGTGGCCACAGTCCCACAAAGGTGGGCCTTAAGTGTTGTGCCCCCCTCACCCCTTTAACATTCTACAAGCATTCTATTTTCCATTTTTTCCCTCTATTTCATACTCTGGGACTTAAAGTCCCGGTGTCTTTAATATCAATCCCCCGGATCGCTCTGGCAGATAGATGTAAGAGGTCAGGACTTTCGTTTATCTATTGGGTGCATGTAGATTACTCTGCTGCACCCAAAAATGAAAATATAGCCCCCTTTCTGCCACGGTCCCCCTGCAGCTAAACAGATTGAGCCAGAGAAAGTTTTTTTACTTTTATAATTGTTCTGGGTTTGCTGAGAATTAGGGAGTCCTATCTGCAGCTGTCCCCGCCCAAATCATGGGGCACATGACCAATGGAGCTGGCGCTTAGGGTTGCCACCTGTACGGGATTCACCTGGACAGTCAGGGTTTTCAATCATGTGTTCGGGTTTCAGTCCACCTGAAACCCGGACACATTATTCAGACAAGAATGTGGCTTGGAACAGGGCTTGACAGGAGGGTGAGGGAGCACTATGTGTGCCGCATTACTGTTCTCTTTGGAGTGCCTAAAGGTGTCCTTGGTCTGTTACAATCCTATAATGTATACTAAAAAAAAAAAAAATTACTGTGCACCGCTAAAGTGTTCGGGTTTGGCTTGAAGAAAAAGTGGCAACCCTACTGGCGCTGCCGACCACCACTGTCAAAATAATTGGTTGCTGGGCATCCTAGAAACCAATCACGTTCATGCACAGGCCCCAGCAGGGGAGGAAGATATAACTTCCCCCTCCCTGCTCTGCGTCCTGGTGTTCCAGCTCCCAGCTTCTCTTCCTCCCTGCCTACAACAGATTTGACTCTGAGGTGAGGGGGGCCCACAGGGAGTCACTGGCGGAGGGAAGGAACACAGTGACAGTGGCACAGAAGGTAAACAAATGTCTCCTCCATGCCAAGCTCCTGTAGGCCTTCCCATGGACACCCCATGCCTGTTATCTGACATTCCTCTCCACCAGCAAAGCTAAAACTTTTTCATATATAGTTTGCTGTTGAAATAACAATCAGGATGATGTGAGCAGGAGGGCCAGGGAGGAGAAGTAGCCGCTGAGGAACTTCAACATGCCTCTGTACAGAACATGTGCGTACCTCCCAACTTTAGAACTTGAGAATGAGGGACACATTTGGCAAACGTGGGTTTCGTTAAATTATGCTAAATATTGAGCATGGCTTAATAATTGCTCCCGCTCCCTTTTTACACTACAACCCTTCCCTATACGAACTGCCTCCTGTCTGTACTCCATTTGGGGGTATGATCTCTGGGGGAGAAGTTGCACCCCAACCTCCCTATTTTGCTCACAGCTGCACTACCACCCCCTCCCCCACTAACCTATGCACCACAACTGCTCCCCCTGCTAACCTCTGTTCCTCAAAAGCCCTCTTTGCTTGCCTCTGCACCTCTATCTGCTTGCCTTTACACCTAAAACCCCCTTCTCTGCTAAACTGTTCCCCAAACCTCCTTCTCTGATTATTTCTGCACCTCTTCTCTGCTTACCTCCACACTCACCTTTGCACTTCAGCCCCTCCTTCTCATATCTGCATCCTATCCACTCCCTTCTTACCATTGCACCACAAACACCCCTTGCTGACCTGTACATCCCAATTCCCCTCTTTTCTAAACCACTGCACCCCAACTCCCCCTCTATGCTCACTTCTGCACCACAACTCCTCTCCTTCTCCTAACCCGTTCCCCTCTCTGCTCACTGTTGCACCCCACTGTCTCTGCTAAACTCTACACCCTAATCCCACCCTGCTCAGCATTGGACTCCCAACCCTCCTGCTCACCTCTGCACCCCCTTTCCTCTACTCATCTTTGTACCCCAAACCCCCCTCTGCACCTCAGACTCACCTATCCCTTCACCCCCACACCCCAAATACTCTCTTGGCTCACTTTTGCACCCCTCTTCTAACTTCTGCATCCCAATCCCTCCTCTGAGTCCCTCCTTGCCCTGCTTTCCTCTTTGCTCACCTGAGTCCCAGGGAAGATCCAGTGGCTGGTGTCAATAGGACAGTGGGTTGTGTCAGTAGGGCAATGGATACTGTCAGTAGAGCAGAGGACGGTGTCAGTAGGGCAGTGGGTGGTGTCAGTAGGGCAGTGGACAGTTGACAGTGTTAGTAGGGCAGTGGCTAGTGGCAGTAGGGCAGTGTATGGTTTTAGTTAGGCAGAGGATGGTGTCAGTAGGGTAGTGAACATTGTCAGTAGGGCAGTGGACAGTGTTAGTAGGGCAGTGGCTAGTGTCAGTAGGGCAGTGGATGGTGTCAGTAGGGCAGTGGCTGGTGTCAGTAGTGCAGTTGAGGGTGTCATTAAAGCAGTAGCTGGTGTCAGTAGGGCAGTGGCTGGTGTCAGTAGAGCAGTTGAGGGCGTCAGTAGAGCAGTGGCTGGTGTCAGTAGAGCAGTGGCTGGTGTCAGTAGAGCAGTGGCTGGTGTCAGTAGGGCAGTGGATGGTGTCAGTAGGGCAGTGGCTGGTATCAGTAGGGCAGTTGAGGGTTTCAGTAGAGCAGTGGTTGGCATCAGTAAGGTAGTGGATGGTGTCAGTAGGGCAGTGGCTGGTGTCAGTATGGCAGTGGCTGGTGTCAGTAGTGCAGTTGAGGGTGTCAGTAGAGCAGTGGCTGGTGTCAGTTGGGCAGTGGATGGTGTCAGTAGGGCAGTGGATGGTGTCAGAAGGGCAGTGGCTGGTGTCAGTAGGGCAGTGGCTGGTGTCAGTAGAGCAGTGGACGGTGTCAGTAGGGCAGTGGCTGGTGTCAGTAGGGCAGTGGACAGTTGACAGTGTCAGTAGAGCAGTGGCTAGTGGCAGTAGGGCAGTGAATGGTGTTAGTTAGGCAGAGGATGGTGTCAGTGGGGTAGTGAAAGGTGTCAGTAGGGCAGTGGACAGTGTCAGTAGGGCAGTGGCTGGTGTCAGTAGGGCAGTGGCCGGTGTCAGTAGGACAGTGGCTGGTGTCAGTAGAGCAGTGGCTGGTGTCAGTAGAGCAGTGGCTGGTGTCCGTAGGGTAATGGATGGTGTCAGTAGGGCAGCGGCTTGTGTCAGTAGGGCAGTTGATGGTGTCAGTAGGGCAGTGCATGGTGTCAGTAGGGCAGTGGCTGGTGTCAGTAGAGCAATGGCTGGTGTCAGTAGGGCAGTGGCTGGTGTCAGTAGGGCAGTGGCTGGTGTCAGTAGGGCAGTTGAGGGTTTCAGTAGAGCAGTGGCTGGTATCAGTAGGGCAGTGGATGGTGTCAGTAGGGCAGTGGCTGGTGTCAGTAGGGCAGTGGCTGGTGTCAGTAGTGCAGTTGAGGGTGTCAGTAGAGCAGTGGCTGGTGTCAGTAGAGCAGTGGCTGGTGTCAGTAGGTCAATGGCTGGTGTCAGTAGGGCAGTTGAGGGTGTCAGTAGAGCAGTGGCTGGTGTCAGTAGGGCAGTTGAGGGTTTCAGTAGGGCAGTTGATGGTGTCAGTAGGGCAGTGGCTGGTGTCAGTAGGGCAGTTGAGGGTGTCAGTAGGGCAGTTGATGGTGTCAGTAGGGCAGTGGCTGGTGTCAGTAGGGCAGTTGAGGTTGTCAGTAGGGCGGTTGAGGGTATCAGTAGGGCAGCTGAGGGTGTCAGTAGGGCAGTTGATTGGGTCAGTAGGTCAGTTGAGGGTGTCAGTAGGGCAGTTGAGGGTGTCAGTAGGGCAGCTGATGGTGTCAGTAGGGCAGTTGATGGTGTCAGTAGGGCAGTGGCTGGTGTCAGTAGAGCAGTGGACGGTGTCAGTAGGGCAGTGGCTAGTGTCAGTGGGGCAGTTGAGGGTGTCAGTAGTGCAGTGGCTGGTGTCAGTGGGGCAGTTGAGGGTGTCAGTAGGGCAGCTGATGGTGTCAGTAGGGCCGTTGATGGTGTCAGTAGGGCAGTGGATGGTGTCAGAAGGGCAGTGGCTGGTGTCAATAGGGCAGTGACTGGTGTCAGTGGGGCAGTTGAGGGTGTCAGTGGGGCAGTTGAGGGTGTCAGTAGGGCAGTGGCTGGTGTCAGAAGGGCAGTTGAGGGTGTCAGTAGGGCATTTGAGGGTGTCAGTAGAGCAGAGGAAAGTGTCAGTAGGGCAGTTGAGGGTGTCAGTAGGGCAGTGGCTGGTGTCAGTAGGGTGATTGAGGGTGTCAGTAGGGCAGTTGATGGTGTCAGTAGAGCAGTGGCTGGTGTCAGTAGGGCAGTTGAGGGTGTCAGTATGACAGTTGAGGGTGTCAGTATGACAGTTGATGGTGTCAGTAGGGCAGTTGAGGGTGTCAGTAGAGCAGAGGACAGTGTCAGTAGGGCAATGGCTGGTGTCAGTAGGGCAGTTGATGGTGTCAGTAGGGCAGTTGATGGTGTCAGTAGGGCAGTTGATGGTGTCAGTAGGGCAGTTGAGGGTGTCAGTAGGGCAGCTAATGCTGTCAGTAGGGCAGCTGATGGTGTCAGTAGGTCAGTTGATGGGGTCAGTAGGTCAGTTGAGGGTGTCAGTAGGGCAGTTGATGGTGTCAGTAGGGTAGTTGATGGTGTCAGTAGAGCAGTTGATGGTGTCAGTAGGGCAGTTGATGGTGTCAGTAGGGCAGTTGAGGGTGTCAGTAGGGCAGCTAATGGTGTCAGTAGGGCAGCTGATGGTGTCAGTAGGTCAGTTGATGGGGTCAGTAGGTCAGTTGAGGGTGTCAGTAGGGCAGTTGATGGTGTCAGTAGGGTAATTGATGGTGTCAGTAGAGCAGTTGATGGTGTCAGTAGTGCAGTTGATGGTGTCAGTAGGGCAGTGGCTGGTGTAAGTAGAGCAGTGGACGGTATCAGTAGGGCAGTGGCTGGTATCAGTGGGGCAGTTGAGGGTATCAGTAGGGCAGTTGATGATGTCAGTAGGGCATTTGAGGGTGTCAGTAGAGCAGAGGACAGTGTCAGTAGGGCAGTTAGGGGTGTCAGTAGGGCAGTGGCTGGTGTCAGTAGGGCAGTTGAGGGTGTCAGTAGTGCAGTTGATGGTGTCAGTAGGGCAGTGGCTGGTGTCAGTAGGACAGTTGAGGGTGTCAGTAGGGCAGTTGATGGTGTCAGTAGGGCAGTTGAGGGTGTCTGTAGTGCAGGGGACAGTGTCAGTAGGGCAGTGGCTGGTGTCAGTAGGGCAGTTGAGGGTGTCAGTAGGGCAGTGGCTGGTGTCAGTAGGGCAGCTGATGGTGTCAGTAGGGCAGTTGACGGTGTCAGTAGGGCAGTGGTTGATGTCACCCCCCCAAGCCCCCCGCAGATCACAAGCCATAAAAAAGCTTACTTTGACTTGTTCCCCCGGGGTCCCTGCCAGAACTCTTCAAAAGGCAGTGCAGCAGGCTGAATCCCCGGTGGGGTATGGATCCCGGCTCCCCTGCGATCAGTGGCAATGCAGGCTCACCGTCACTCCCAACAGCCGGTGGTGTCTGAGTTTGGCGGCTCCCTGTGTAATTACAGCTCAGATAAGCCTGTGACAATGCAGCCCGAACCAGCCTAAGAAATGCAGGCTAGTGACCTGACTCCCTCACACAGGGAGCCGCCAAACTCACATACCACCGGCTGTTGGGAGTGACAGGGAGCCTGCACTGCCGCTAATCGCAGGGTAGCCTCCGCTCCCCCCCCCCCCCCGTTTCAGCTCTGCTTGCCTGATGTGCCCCCTTCGATCCTATTCAAGTCACCACTGGGCATCTCTCCCTGCCGGCTGCCTGCAAATTAATTTACAGGAGCTGAGGCCTTCTGCTCCGTGATTTAGCGTGTGCATGCGGGATTGCGGGAAGGTACCGCAGGATCCGTGACAGTTGGGAGGTATGCATGTGTGAGGAACATGTTTCTGGACAGTTTTATAGAAAAATACTGCGCTATAGGCAAAAAAAGGAAGGAAAAAAAGGGTGAGCAGCCACACTACAACTAAACTTGTCATTAATAAGAACACTGTAAACCAAAAATATAACGCTCAACCAAGCTGTGCAGAATATACACCATAAGTACAATCAACAAAGATCATAATCATTGTAAAGTGCAAAATCGTGCAGTTAGTGCTGAAGTATAATAAACATAATTGCAGAACCACTAAAATTCATATTAATGTGAAAAATGCTTGTGATATATAACTCAATCTATATGGAAAAGAGAAAGTTCATCCAAGTTCATCAAAAAATAAATTCATTAAAGTTCGACCAGATGTAAGCCACAAAAGATATCAAACTATAGAGTTGGAAGTGTGGAATCTTGGGGGGAATCCAATCCCTTAAGGATAGGAGGCTTACCAGAAGTAGGATATATTTGCGCCCAAATACATCTATAGGACTCTGGATGTCCGGGAACCAGGAAGCATACGTCACACTATCCCAGTGGTTCTCAACTCCGGTCCTTGGGCCCCCCCAACAGGCCAGATTTTAAGTATTACCTTGGGGAGATGCAGACTAGAATACTGCAATCACTGAACAGCAAATGATATCACCTGTGATGTATTTCAGTTATCCTGCAAACCTGGCCTGTTGGGGGGGCCCGAGGACCGGAGTTGAGAACCACTGCACTATCCCAAGACGACACAGGTAAAAGTTGGTCTTACTTGTAAGACTGGCAGCCACAGATTGATTGTAGGACTCCAGACATCATTCCGTGGTCCAATAGGATTAGTGGGGAAGAGAACATCCGCCATCCAAGGTTGGCTCCCCACAAGTACTCCCGGTGTTGAAGGTATAGATCTAATGATGGGATAGCAGCAGCAGAGTGCAGGCAGACACAGTCCTAGCATCCAGGCTCCTCTCTCCTCTGAAGTGCTGAAGCCAAAGATGCCCCAAATTTACAAGAAGTGTCAGAAACATGGGCATGCTGGGTCTTGTAGTTACTCGACACCAAAGAAGACAAAATTGTCCTAGGTCTGCTACGTTACAGGAAGTTTCAGCATTTAGTTTATTCTCACCACCCCGGGACTTGTAGTTCCTCAGATTACCAACACACAAGTAACAATATTGCACCAACTCCCAACATTGTTTGTCCCAGGTAATACAGGACATTGCTGGGACTTGTAGTTCCCTAAATATCTGAGAAGCTTGTATCAAATATTTGAGCCCCCTGAAGGTAGATGCCTGCAACAAATAAATTAATATGTTCACACGTAAAACGAATACTACCATACGAGATAAGCCCCTAGAGAATCCAATTAGCACACTGCCTAAAATCACACCCTTGACTTAAAGCCTGGTATCAGCATTACCGAGTCACACTATAATAAGTGGAGCAGTTGTGGGTTGCGGATGCCAGCGACCCCCAGGTTCCCCCCCAATTCTCGACACAGCATGTACCCGACAGGGGTGTCGATAATGTGCTCGAACCCCCCCCCCCCAACCTAGCACACTAGAACCCTCAATTAACACAGTAACGAGGAAGGGTCGCTGGCTTCCTGACCCAAGACCTAAATCCATCACAATAACCCCTGTTTATATACAAATTTTTGAACTCTGAACTGTAACCACTTGCTTGGATTTACCCTGTTCTTTACATACGGAATATCAAATGTCTGAACTGTATGCTAACTAGAGTTGAGCGAACACCTGGAAGTTCGGGTTCTGCTGGTCCGTCCGAACTTCGGGACAAAGTCCGGGTCCGGGTCCGGACGGAACCCGAACGATCGCACGGACAACGAACCCCATTGAAATCAATGGGGACCCGAACTTTTAGGCACAAAAATGGCTGTAGGAAAGTCCTGGAAAGCCCCAGAGGGCTGCAAAAGGAAGTAAAATGGGGGTAAGGGTAGGGCAAGTGCCCTACAAAAAAATGGGGACAGGGAAATAACTGTAAATATTTTTAAAAAAATAAAAACATAAAAAAAGCAAAAATGGAGGTGAATGTGGATCATCTTCAAACTGTGTCTGAAAAGTATTAATTAACGGTAGAAACCATATAACTGTCCTAAAATCATCTTCAAATTAGGGCAAGTGCCCTACAAATAAATGGGGATAGGGAAAATAAATTAAAATCAAGTAAAAAAATGGGAAGGGGGGTGGATGTGGAGTAGGAGCCTAGAGGTTGACTAGGCCGTGACCGTGGCAGTGTAGGTGGAAGTGGCGGTGGTAGAGGAGTAGGAGGAGGTAGCCAACATGGTATTTTTTTTTTGTATTGAGGCC
>BLSH010388657.1:180322-191584 GCA_018402905.1 Glandirana rugosa | reverse complement strand
GAAAGAAACCGAGGTAAACAAATCGACGTCCCCGGGCTCCGTCTTTCCCCTGAGAAAAGGTAAAAGCCCACGCCGTCTCATTGGACGTACGTCGTCGAGCGTTATCGTATCAACGGTAAGGTTTTTATAAAATCCCTGTAAAAAAAAACAGCACACAGTTCGTTCGGTAACATCCGTCTCGTAATGAAATTAAGACACACCCCGTAAATAAATTTTACCCGTACCAGGATGTTCTTCGTATAGTAATTGTAATAAAAAAAAAAAATTTGTTATTCGAAAATAACTCTTTTTAAAAGTCTTGTATCAGTACAATAAGTTGTTTACAATGTATATATCCGAACCCGAACGATTTTTGAAATGTCCGGGTCCGGGTCCGTGCCACGGACACCCGAAAGTTCGGTACGGACCCGAACGTTACAGTCCGGGTTCGCTCAACACTAATGCTAACCCTTTACTAGCAACTATATATGTAACATTTGTTGAATAACATGACTATGTTCTGAAAATTTTTCTCAATAAAAGCTTATTGTTTAAAAAAAAAAAATAATGTTAATGATATGCTTCTTGTAGGACCATGCCCATTTTAAATAAATGCCCCACACAGAATTAAAGTAATGCTCTGCCTACAATGGCTTGCTTGACACACGACAAAAAAAAATGTCCCTAAAATATTTTTGGAATGGCAACTATGCTATTGCGAGCTGCTGCATGCAGGTTACTCTGCCGCACCCGAAAATGGAAAAGAGTCCCCTTTCTGCCTCGGGCCCCTGCAGCTAAACAAATGGAGCCAAAGAAAGTTTTTATTTTTTTAATTGTTTTAGGTTTGCTGGGAAGTAAGGAGTCCTATCTGCATCTGTCCCTGTTAAATGGTTTGTCTTATTCCCTATAACTACTATTACAAATAAAAGACTTACTGGTCAGATCAACAGATGAAAATGAAGAAAAATTGACACTAATGCAATCGTCATATATAAAACTAGGTAAGCTGTAGTATATTGTATTGTATATTATATTGTTGCATTTGGATTTAATACTACTATAAGCTGTAGAAACAGACATGAATATGTCTTTCTATTGCACGGCCATAAGATGGTGCTATGTTACAAATAATAACTTGCTATAATCTGTTATTTCCTCTTAGATGGTTTTCATCTGCTGTACATTATTCTCTATGTATTGACTGCCCTTTTGAAAAATGTATGTGACATGACATGTGGTAACATATACTATATGTATTTTAGGGGTGAACATATACAATGTTGGTCTCTACTAAAGTATATTCAAAAAAGAGGCATTACCTAATCATTGTTTTCAATTTTACTTTCATACTCTTTGTTTTCTCCAGTTAAAGGAAATACAGCATCTCACAAAAGTGAGTACACCCCTCACATTTTTGTAAATATTTTATTATACCTTTTCATGTGACAACATTGAAGAAATTACACTTTGCTACAATGTAAAGTAGTGAGTGTACAGCTTGTATAACAGTGTAAATTTGCTGTTCCCTCAAAATAACTCAACACATAGCCATTAATGTCTAAACCGCTGGTAACAAAAGTGAGCACACCCCTAAGTGAAAATGTCCAAATTGGGCCCAAAGTGTCAATATTTTGTGTGGCCATCATTATTTTCCAGCACTGCCTTAACCCTCTTGGGCATGGAGTTCACCAGAGCTTCACAGGTTGCCACTGGAGTCCTCTTCCACTCCTCCATGATGACATCACAGAGCTGGTGAATGTCAGAGACCTTGCGCTCCCCACCTTCCATTTGAGGATGCCCCACAGATGCTCAATAAGGTTTAGGCCTGGAGACATGCTTGGCCAGTGCATCACCTTTACACTCAGCTTCTTTAGCAAGGCAGTGGTCATCTTGGAGGTGTGTTTTGGGGTTGTTATCATGTTGGAATATTGCCCTGCGGCCCAGTCTCCAAAGGGAAGGGATCATGCTCTGCTTCATTTTGTCACAGTACATGTTGGCATTCATGGTTCCCTCAATGAACTGTAGCTCACCAGTGCCGGCAACACTCATGCAGCCCCAGACCACCACACTCCCACCACTATGCTTGACTGTAGGCAAGACACGCTTGTCTTTGTACTCCTCACCTGGTTGCCGCCACACATGCTTGACACCATCTAAAACAACTAAGTTTATCTTGGTCTCATCGGAACACAGGACATGGTTCCAGTAATCCATGCTGCTTGTCTTCAGAAAACTGTTTGCGGGATTTCTTATCTATCATCTGTAGAAGAGGCTTCCTTCTGGGACGACAGCCATGCAGACCAATTTGATGCAGTGTGCAGCATATGGTCTGAGATTGACAGGCTGACCCCCCACCCCTTCAACCTCTGCAGCAATGCTGGCAGCACTCATAAGTCTATTTCCTAAAGACAACCTCTCGATATGACGCTGAGCATGGGAACTTCTTTGGCCGACCATGGGAAGGCCTGTTCTAAGTGGAACCTGTTCTGTTAAACCGTTGTATGGTCTTGGCCACCGTGCTGCAGCTCAGTTTCAGGGTCTTGGCAATCTTCTTATAGCCTAGGCCATCTTTATGTAGAGCAACAATTCTTTTTTTCAGATCCTCAGAGAGTTCTTTGCCATGAGGTGCCATGTTGAACTTCTAGTGCCCAGAATGAGAGAGTGAGAGCGATAACACCAAATTTAACACACCTGCTGCTCATTCACACCTAAGACCTTGTAAAACGAATGAGTCATATGACACCAGGGAGGGAAAATAACGATTTGGGCCCAATTTGGACATTTTCACTTAGGGGTGTACTCACTTTTGTAGCCAGCGGTTTAGACATTAATGGCTGTGTGTTGAGTTATTTTGAAGGGACAGCAAATTTACACTGTTACAAAAGCTGTACACTCAATACTTTACATTGTAGCAAAGTGTAATTTCTTCAGTGCTGTCACATGAAAAGATATAATAAAATATTTACAAAAATGTGAGGTCTGTACTCACTTTGTGAGATACTGTATGTAAAATGTTAAAATATAAAAATAAAATAATCCTTCAGATGGATAGCAAGCATTGCCACATCATACCTTTAGTGGTTCTCTACTACAATGGCCCTAGAAGGCAAACATGTGCTCCTTCCCCATCTAACTATACAGTGGGTTAAGTAGGTATTGAACACGTCATCATTTTTCTAGGTAAATATATTTCCAAAGGTGCTATTGACATGAAATGCTCACCACATGTCGGTAACAACCCATGCAATCCATACATACAAAGAAACCAAAACAAATATGTTCAGAAGATAAGTTATGTGTAATAAAATGGAATGACACAGGAAAAAAGTAGTGAACACATCAAGAAAGGGAGGTGCAAAATGGCATGTAAAGCCAAGACACCATCGGTAATTAGAAAGCAATCCTGCCCGTTGTTAGTGCAAATTAATATCAGCTGGTTCAGTCTTAACTGATGGCCTATAAAAAGGTGTCTCGTTACCATGGTGTCACACAAAAAAAATTTCATGATGGGTAAAAGCAAAGGGCTCTCTCAAGGCCTTCGCAACCTTATTGTTGCAAAACATACTGATGGCATTGGTTACAGAAGGATTTCTAAACTCCTGAATGTTGCAGTGAGCACTGTTGGGGTCATAATCCGAAAGTGGAAAAAACATCAGTTCACCATAAACCGGCCACGACCAGGTGCTCCTCACAAGATTTCTGACAGAGGAGTGAAAAGAATTATCAGAAGATTTGTCCAAGAGCCAAGGACCATTTGTGGAGAGCTTCAGAAAGATCTGGAATTAGCAGGTACAATTGTTTCAAAGAAGACAATAAGTAATGCACTAAACCGCCATGGCCTGTATGCACACTCACCACGCAGACTCCATTGCTTGAGGAAAAAGCATGTTGAAGCTCGCTTAAGTTTGCTGCACAACATTTAGACAAGCCTGTGAAATACTGTGAGAATATAGTCTGGTCAGATGAGACCTAAATTGATTTCTTTGGGTGCCATAATACACACCATGTTTGGAGGTCAAATGGCACTGCACATAACCCAAAAAACACTGTACCAACAATGAAGTTTGGAGGTGGAATCATCATGGTGTGGCGCTGTTTTTCAGCATACGGTACTGGCAAACTTCATATTGTTGAAGGAAGGATGAATGGAAAAATGCACCAAGACATTCTTGATAAAAATCTGCTGCCATGTACCATAAGGTGACCAGGTTTTTAAAATGAAACCTGGGAACATATTTTATTTTTACTAGTAATGGCGGCAATCAGTGACTTATAGTGGGACTGCAATATTGCGGTGCACAAATCGGACACTAAGTGACACTTTGTGGGAACCAGTGACACTAATAAAGTGGTCAGTGCTAAAAATATACACTGTCACTGTACTAATGACACTGGCTGGGAAGGGGTTAACATCTAGAGCAATCAAAGGGTTAAATGTGTGCCTAACCAGTGTTTTCTCACTGTGGGGGAGGTTGCTTTTACTAAGGGAATGCAATGATCCCTGCCCCAGCAGCCATGTTATGTGACACACTGTGGCAGTGCAATGCCAGCCAGAGCCATGATGCCTGCTGCCTGTGAGATATGATACCATCCATTATGCCAGAGAGACAGACACAGTGCAATGTAGTCTATTCACAGACACCCCCAAAGTACACGAGTGTTGAAGCCTTGGCTACTACTGGGTGGGGAGCAGAACTGAGCAGAGGAAGATTACTCCGCTAGGGATGGCAAGGAGATAGGCAGGCAGGCGGCTGGCCGGGACTTGAGCCAAGGCAGAAGAACACGCGTGCGGGAATTACACCCCCCCCCCCAAGCTAGTAGGAGCAGCAGAGTGGGGGTGTGTAATTCAGATTTTTTTTAAATGGCTTGGGCCCCTGTTCAAATCCAATCAGGGGACAAAACCGGGGACAGTGTCCTCAACCCGGGGACTGTCCTCTGAAACCGGGGATGTCTGGTCACCCTAATCTACCAGGATGATGAAGGTGAAACGAGGGTGGACATTTCAGCAACACAATGATCCCAAACACAAAGCCAAGGAAACTCTCAATTGGATTCAAAGAAAGAAAATAAAACTGCTAGAATGGCCCAGCCAATCACCTGACTTGAATCCAATAGAAAATCTATGGAAAGAACTAAAGATCAGAGTTCATAGAAGAGGCACACAGAACCTTCAAGATTTGAAGACTGTGTGGAAGAATGGGCCAAAATCACACCTAAACAATCCATGTGACTAGTATCTCCATACAGGAGGCATCATAAAGCTGTCATTACCAACAACGTTTTGGTACTAAATACATTTCAGTTAGCGAGTCCAATTCTTTTTCCCTGTGTCTTTCCATTTTATTACACATAACTCAATTTCTGAACTTCTTTGTTTTGGTTTCTTTGTATGGATGGATTGCATGGGTTGTTATTGACGTGGTAAAAATATCATGTCAATGGCACATTTAGAAATATATTTACCTAGCAAAACGGTGATGTGTTCAATACCTATTTTACCCGCTGTATGCTCCATGCCTAGCTACTGTATATGCAATGAAAGAACTTTTCATAAATTCTGTGTTTGCAATGTGGGTACTCTAAAGGTGCAGTACGGTATTAAACGGTTTCTAATAAACATAAAGATGCATATGTGGGGTCACTTTTAAAAGCAAGGAGAGATCTTCATGCTTTTTTTTTACTTCAAACACATCAAAATGCATGCTGATGCACATTGCCGCTCATTGCGTTGTGCTCTAAACACTTTTTCAATGCACTTTGTGTTGCATGTCAACACACAGCAATGAGCTTTGACATGTATCAATGTGCCTTGGAGCCTATTATCTGTTTTCCAGTAGTAAGCACCCATATGCATATTTGCATTTCAGTGCAGTTTTTGCTGGTGCATTGTTTATAAAAAAAACAAAGGAAATGCATCAAAACTCATGTCTATGTACTCTGCAATGCATTTTAAGATGTGTTACAATTAGAGTTGAGCGGACACCTGGATGTTCGGGTTCGGCGGGTTCAGCCAAACTTCGCAAAAAAGTTCGAGTTCGGCCCCAAACTTGACCTGACTTGACCCCGAACCCCATTGAAGTCAATGGTGACCCAAACTTTTTGGCACTAAAATGGCTCTAAAAAAGTCCTGGAAAGGGCTAGAGGGTTGCAAAAGGAAGCAAAATTGGGGTACGAGTAGGACAAGTGCCCTGCAAATAAATGTGGATAGGGAAATAACTTAAAATCACATAAAAAAAAAATGGAGGAGGTGGATGTGGAGTAGGAGGTTGAGGAGGCCTCAAAAAAAGAACAAGTTCACTTAAGTATACCATTGGCTGTGTGAGGCCGGTATAAATGTCTATTCTGCACAAGGTACAGACAAGTCTTGTGGGATCCATGCCTGGTTCATTTTAATAAACATTAGCTTGTCTACGTTGGCTGTGGACAGGCGGCTGCGCTTGTCTGTGATAACGCCCCCTGCCGTGCTAAACACACATTCAGACAATACACTGGCTGCAGGGCAGGCCATCACCTCCAAAGCATAAAGGGCAAGCTCAGGCCATGTTCCCAATTTGGAGGCCCATAAGTTGAATGGGGCAGACCCATCAGTCAGTACGTGTAGGTGTGTGCACACATACTGTTCCACCATGTTGCTGAAATGCTGCCTCCTGCTAAGACATTGCCTATCAGCTGGTGGTGCTGTTTGTTGTGGCGTGCTGCTGACAAAGCTTTTCTACATTTAGGCCATGCTAACCCTGCCTTCTGAGGTGCTTGCGGTGCCACTGCTGCGTTGGCGACCTCTTCTTCCTCCCCTGCTTTTGCCTTGTGCCTCCACTGAGCCCCCGGTGTCATTTGGGAATGCCCTGAGCAGCGCGTCTACCAGCGTGCGCTTGTAGTCGCGCATCTTCCGATCACACTCTAGTGAGGATATTAAGGACGGCCCTTTGTCCTTGTAATGGGGATTCAGCAGAATGGCCACCCAGTAATCAGCACAAGTTACAATGTGGGCAACTCAGCTGTCGTTGCACAAGCACTGCAGCATGTAGTCGCTCATGTGTGCCAGGCTGCCCAGAGGCAAAGACAAACTGTCCTCTGTGGGAGGTGTATCATCTGTGTCCTCCGTATCCCCCCCAGCCATGCTCCAGTGATGACCACGAGCTGTGTTGGGTGCCACCCTGCTGTGAACACGGTTCCTCCTCCTCATCCTCGTCCTCCTCATCCTCCAGAACTGTGCCCTGGCTTGAAAATGTTTTACCTGGCCTATGCTGGTGCAGGAACCCACCCTCCGAGCCACTTGTGAATGACTGGCCTGATAACCGTGGAAATGACTCCTCTTCCTCCTCTTCCTCCTGTGCCACATCCTCTTCCATCATCGCCCGAAGTGTTTTTTCAAGGAGACATAGAAGTGGGATAGTAACACTGAGAACAGCGTCATCGGCACTGGCCATGTTGGTGGAGTATTCGAAACACCGCAATATGGTACACAGGTCTCGCATGGAGGCCCACTCGTTGGTGGTGAAGTGGTGCTGTTCCGCAGAGCAACTGACCCGTGCGTGCTGCAGCTGAAACTCCACTATTGCCTGCTGCTGTTCGCACAGTCTCTCCAGCATGTGCAAGGTGGAGTTCCACCTTGTGGGCACGTCGCATAGGAGGTGGTGAGCTGGAAGGCCGAAGTTCCGCTGCAGAGCAGACAGCCGAGCAGCAGCAGGGTGAGAATGCTGAAAGTGCGCACAGACGGCCTGCACTTTCTGCAGCAGCTCTGACATATCGGGGTAGTTTTTTTAGAAATTTCTGCACCTCCAAATTCAGCACATGCACCAGGCAAGGGATGTGCATCAAACCAGCTAGGCCCAGACCTGCTACGAGATTTTGCCCATTATTGCACACCACCAGGCCGGGCTTGAGGCTCAGTGGCAACAACCACTCATCGGTCTGTTGTTCAATGCCCGTCCACAGCTCCTGCGCAGTGTGGCGTTTATCCCCCAAACATATCAGTTTTAAAACAGCCTGCTGTTGTTTCCCCCTGGATGTGCTGAAGTTGGTGGTGAAGGTGTTACGCTGACCGGATGAGGAGGTGGTAGAGGGGGAGGAAGCAGAGTAGGAGGAGGAGGCAACAGGAGGCAAAGAGAAATGCCCTGCAATCCTCGGTGGCGGAAGGACATGCTCCAAACTGCTATCCGTCTCAGGCCCACCCACTACTACATTTGCCCAGTGTGCAGTTAGTGAGATATAGTATCGCTGCCTGTGCTTACTGGTCCACGTATCAGTGGTTATGAGGACCTTGCCACAGATGGCGTTGCGCAGTGTACACTTGATCTTGTCCCCGAGTTGTTTGTGTAGGGAAGGGATGGCTCGCCTGGAAAAGTAGTGGCGGCTGGGAACCACGTACTGTGGGACAGCCACCGCCATCAGGTTTTTAAAACTGTCCGTGTCCACCAGACGGAATGACAGCATTTCAAACGCCAGGAATTTTAAAATGCTGGCATTCAGGGCCAGGCATCGCGGGTGGGTAGAGGGGTACTTCCTCTTTCTCTCCAGTGTTTGGGAGATGGACAGCTGTAAGCTTCCATGGGACCGTTTGGAAATGCTCGGGGACTGTGGCGGACATGGTGGCTTTGCTGCCACATCGTCTGTTTGCTGGGTGGCAGGTGACACTGGCACTGTAGAGGTGGAGGAAGAGGCCGAGGCAGCAGCAGAAGAGGAAGCAGGCTTATTCCAGTGCAGCTTGTGCTTTGCATGTAGATGCCTGGTCATGCAGGTTGTGCTCAGGTTTAGAACATTTATGCCTCGCTTCAGGCTCTGATTGCACAGCGTGCAAACCACTCGTGTCTTGTCGTCAGCACATTGTCTGAAGAACTGTCATGCCAGGGAACTCCTTTGAGCTGCCTTTGGTGTGCTAGGTCCCTGAGTGCAGTGGGTAGTAGCAGGCGTACTGTCTAGGGGACGCTCGCTCCGCTTTTGCAACCTGCTTCCTCTTTTGCTGTGCTGGTGCCTCTGTGCAACCTCCACCCCTTCCTCCAAACTGCACACGTCACTCGCATGACCTTCATTCCATGTGGGGTCTAGGACCTCATCATCCTCCACATCATCTTCCACCCACCCTTCACCGCTGCCCTCCTTGTCAGTCTGCACACTGTAGAAAGCCGCAGCAGTTGGCACCTGTGTTTTGTCATCATCAGAGACGTGCTGTGGTTGTGTTTCCATGTCCTCATCTTGAAACAGAAGTAGTTGGGCATCAGTGCACTCAATGTCTTCCACTTCTGGGACAGGGCTATGTGGATGGCCCACGGAAAGCACACCAGCAGAGTCATCAAAAAGCATAAGAGACTGCTGCATGACTTGGGGCTCAGACTGCTTGGCTAATTTACAAGGGGCTGAGGTGAAAGACAGATGGCCATGGGGTTCAGGTGCCAACTCTGAGCTTTCGGCAAGGGACCGGGTGGGAGACAATGTGAACAGCAAGGTGCAAATGTACTATGTAGCACTATTTATTAATAATAATAATAAAAAAAAGAATAATAAATTATTATTCTTTTTTTTTAAACCAGCAATGTAGACGCACTTTTTAATTTGGTGCAAGAAATGCACAGCAAGGTGCAAATGTACTATGTAGCACTATTTATTAATAATAATAAAAAAAAAGAATAATAAATTATTATTCTTTTTTTTTAAATCAGCAATGTAGACGCACTTTTTATTTTTGTGCAAGAAATGCACCGCTGGCCGCAAATGTAGTATTTAGAATATTTTTTTTTTTTTAAACCAGCAATGTAGACACACTTTTTATTTTTGTGCAAGAAATGCACAGCAAGGTGCAAATGTACTATGTAGCACTATTTATTAATAATAAAAGAAAAGGAATAATAAATTATTATTCTTTTTTTTTTAAACCAGCAATGTAGACGCACTTTTTATTTTTGTGCAAGAAATGCACCGCTGGCCGCAAATGTAGTATTTAGAATATATATATATATTTTTTTAAACAAGTAATGTAGACGCACTTTTTATTTTTGTGCAAGAAATGCACAGCAAGGGGCAAATGTACTATGTAGCACTATTTATTAATAATAAAAAAAAGAATAATAAATTATTATTCTTTTTTTTTTAAACCAGCAATGTAGACGCACTTTTTATTTTTGTGCAAGAAATGCACAGCAAGGTGCAATTGTACTATGTAGCACTATTTATTAATAATAAAAGAAAAAGAATAATAAATTATTATTCTTTTTTTTTTAAACCAGCAATGTAGATGCACTTTTTATTTTTGTGCAAGAAATGCATCGCTGGCCGCAAATGTAGTATTTAGAATATATATATATATTTTTTTAAACCAGTAATGTAGACGCACATTTTTATTTTTGTGCAAGAAATGCACAGCAAGGGGCAAATGTACTATGTAGCACTATTTATTAATAATAAAAAAAAGAATAATAAATTATTATTCTTTTTTTTTAAACCAGCAATGTAGACGCACTTTTTATTATTGTGCAAGAAATGCACCGCTGGCCGCAAATGTAGTATTTAGAATATTTTTTTTTTAAACCAGCAATGTAGACGCACTTTTTATTTTTGTGCAAGAAATGCACAGCAAGGTGCAAATGTACTATGTAGCACTATTTATTAATAATAAAAAAAAAGAATAATAAATTATTATTCTTTTTTTTTAACCACTTCAGCCCCGGAAGGATTTTACACTTTAGGACCAGAGCACTTTTTGCGATTCGGCACTGTGTCGCTTTAACTGACAATTGCGCGGTCGTGCGACGTTGCACCCTAACAAAATTTGTGTCCTTTTTTTCCCACAAATAGAGCTTTCTTTTGGTGGTATTTGATCATCGCTGAGTCATTTCTGATTGCTGCTATAAACAAAAGAAGAGCGATAATTTTTCAAAAAAACACAAATTTCTTACTTTTTTCCTGTGTTTAAAACAATCCCACGTTGCAGCGTGCTGGCGCGTTAACAGTCAATTTCGCTGTGTCACGGCTTAGCGTTTTTCACGAGACCAGGATTTCACATTTTAGGAAGGCCCCGACTTCACCAATTTTTTTTTCTTATTATTAAATAATAAGAAAAAAAAATAATAATTATTTATCACGATGTATCATGTAAACGTGGAACGACACGTAAAGAACGTGTTTTTATTTTTCACGCAGATGTAACGACCAAATTTTTTTTTTATAAGATTTATGATGTAAACGCCGGTCGCCACGTAAAGAACGTGTTATTATTTTTCACGCAGATGTAACGACCAAATTTTTTTTTCTTATTATTAAATAATAAGAAAAAAAATAATAATTATTTAT
>BLSH010388657.1:161924-180312 GCA_018402905.1 Glandirana rugosa | reverse complement strand
CAAACTTCTACCAGGTGTAGGTGGAGGTAAAAACTAAAAAAATACACTAAAAAAAAAAAAATAATAAAATTCAATAAAGGGATAGGGGTAAAGAAACATCCCGTGAACAGGCTGGGAATGGGGGTAAAAGGAAGGAAAACGTCTGGAGATCCTGAAAGGTCCTGAAACAATGTCGGTAAAAACACGGATTTTCAAGTCCAGGGGTAACTAAAGTTACCCCAAGTTACCCGAAGAAGTATTCGACCTCAGTGTCACGACGTCAGTGTACGAGGAACCCAATCACATCCCTTTCCTTCGACTTTCGTACTCCCTCTCTAAACTCTGTAAAATTCTGGACTAGGACGTAGGACTCTATCTAATGGATGCAGGATCAGGTCTTAAAATGTCTCAAATCTCTCCCTCATGCTTTCAGCTTCCTTTCCCTACACTAACCCAAGGAGCATGTGACTGCAGCACTGTGACTCCAGCTTATGAAGAAGCCCATTGAACCCCATTGAAATCAATGGGGACCTGAACTTTTAGGCACAAAAATGGCTGTAACAAAGTCCTGGAAAGTCCTAGAGGTCTGCAAAAGGAAGGAAAATGGGGGTAAGGGTCGGACAAGTGCCCTACAAAGAAATGGGGATATAGAAATAACTTAAAATAATTAAAAAAAAAATCACATAAAAAAATCAAAAATGGAGGTGGATGCGAACCATCTTCAAACTGTGTGAGAAAAGTATAAATTAGCGGGAGAAGCCATAGCAGTGTTCTAAAATCATCTTCAAACTGTGTGTGAAAAGTATAAATTAGCCGGGAGAAGCCGTATCACTGTTCTTAAAGTTCGGGTTCGCTCAACTCTACTTGTGACAATTTCCAGACCCTTGTGTACTGTGTTAGTTAGACACAGAGCATCTACAGGCCCAGAGCCATCGCACAGCCTCTCTACAGACTCACTCTGTGAGTAGGCCCATGTATGGGGTGAAGATAAATCTGGAACGTGACAGTTAGCCACAGTGTGCTCTCTCTCGTTTCAAAGCATCAGCAGTAGTACAACTTCTGCTGTTAACCAGTCTCTGATTATTTCTTGAGTAAATATGGTGAAAATAACCTGGTAAGGAGCATTAAAACACTGTGCTCTTCATGATGGTGCTTTCCAGACCTGTGTGTACTGTGTCACTTAGACACAGAGTGTTCTCCAATTTCAGAGCATTAGTACAGCCTATGGTGTACCCAGTCTCTGATGTCTTACTGTGCAACTTATCCTCTGGATATACTCATCATATCTGATATATGACACTTGAGCGCTGAGCTCTGTGTTGTGGCACTTTCTAAACTATGTGTACTATGCCAGTGTACTACAGAGCACTCCCCAAGAATAGTGACACAATATTTCTGTACACTTTTCTTGCATGAAAACTTCTGAATATTGGGTACTGGGCTCTATATTTTGGTGCTTTAAAACAATTTGTGTACTGTGTAAATTAGCTGCAGCCATTTTGCAGTTTTAGAGCCATGGCACAGAGCCATGCCCATGGTGTGGCCTAGACTCTGTAGGCTCTTGCTCTGTGGAAAAGGTTTTTTGCAGTTAGCATCTGTTGAAATGTAACCCCTTTATCCTGGACTGCCTATAGTCATGATACAGGAGACCAGGGATGGGTCCTGGATGTGAGATATGTGTCTAATTTGTTTAGGTTGTGGTCCCTGATTGACTTTGCCAGGGTTATTAAAGTGGTTGTAAAAAAAAAAAAAACATGCTACTGTCCCTTTGAGGCACAGTGATTTTGCCATGTCAATTGTCCCTTTCTATGTTCTACAATACCTGGTTAATCCTGCCTGTTCCTGTCTTCCCCTCTGTAAACTGACCACATTTATCATGGCTGCTGATTTCTGATAGTGTGGTCAGATTACGTTCCGTCATCCAGCTCTCTCCTCGCCATCTCTGCATCTCCCCCTCCCTCTCTCCCTGTCTCTTCCGTAGTCTGTGTGAGAGCCGATCTCCTGCCCACCCCTCTCCTCTCCTCCTGCCTAGATAGAGTAATGCTATTCCTCTCCTCTTTGTTAACCACTTCCCACCCAGGCCAATTCTGACATTTTTCTCCTACATACAAAAATCTGATTTTTTTGCTAAAAAAATTAGTTAGAACCCCCAAACATTATATATATTTTTTAACAGAGACCCTAGAGAATAAAATGGTCGGTGTTGCAATTTTTTTACATCATATGGTATTTGTGCAGCGGTTTTTCAAACGCAATTTTTTTACACTGTCTCTAACTTTTTTTATCAACTTTATTGCTTTCACAAGGGATGAGAAATTGACCGACCAATCCTTCCTGCATTTGACCGACCGACCAATCCTTCCATCGATCGATTGACCAATCCTTCCTTACTTTGATCCTTCTTGTGAATGAACAACCGATCTTTCTTGCGATCAACCGACCGATCCTTCTTGTTAAGTTCTAAAATATGACAACTAAGATAAGTTACAGCATCTTCTGTACCATGATCATTGTCCCTCTTCTTCTAATACATTTGCCGGTTACCATTACATCAACGTGGCTGCCCCCCTGCCCGTGCCCAGCCGAGTTGAGCTGAGCCCGCCCCCCTGCCTGAGCCAAGGTGAGCCAAGCCTGTCCCCCTGCCTGAGCCAAGGTGAGCCGAGCCTGCCACCCTGCCCAAGCACAGCTAAAACCACCCCCCTGACCGAGCCCAGCCAAAACGAGGCCTGCCCCTCGCCCAAGCACATCCAAGCTAAGACTGCCCCCCTCCCGCCCGAGCACAGCTGAGACGGCCCCCCCGCCCGAGCCGAGGTGGAGCCCTATGTTTTGGGACCCCAACCTTCCCCCTGCATAGGACTTAAGATATTTGATGAGCTTAAAATCAGAACCCAGTTTAGGTTGGTTAATGGAAGTCTAGGACCGATTATTTGTCTGTCTCTCAGTCCTAGATGGGCAGACATTACATTCAGCTGTCCTATCTTATCTACTTGCAGAGAACTTGTAGATAGCTCAATTTTTTATGAATACTTTTCCTGTTGTTTTCAGTATTGGGATAAACTATGCCGCCCAATTCCAGCAACCTTTCTCTTATTTAGAAACATAGAAACATAGAAAAGTGACGGCAGAAAAAGACTGAGTAGTCCATCGAGTCTGCCCCTTTTTATTTATTTATTTATTTTTTATATATTTTTTTTTTACATTAATTTTTCTGACTATCACACCTGGAACAAAGTTGAGAGATGCCCTGGTTTTAGTGCTGGGGAATCAGGAGGTTAATTTCTTAAATCTGTCTTCATACTAAAGGTGAAGAAAAACATGAATACATTTCAGCACACAAAGTAAAGGTGATTTCACTGAGTTGGACTTGTCTAGAGATAAGTCCCTGGAGGCAGACAGTAGAAAGTCCTATATGTCTGTCTTCCAGAGCCGAGGTGAGCTGAGACCGCCTCCTGCCCAAGCACAGCTGAGACTGCCCCTCTGCCTGAGCCCAGCTGAGCCAAGACTGCCCCCCTTCGGAGCACAGCTGAGACCGCCCCTCTGCTCAAGCCCAGCCAAGTCGAGGTCAGCCGAGACTGCCCCTCTGCCTAAGCACAGCTGAGAATGCCCCTCTGCCCGAGCCCAGCCAAGCCGACACCGTCCCCACTACCTGAGTACAGCTGAGATCACCCCTCTGCCCGAGCCCAGCCCAGCTGAGACGAGCCAAGGCTGCTCCCCCTACCCGAGCATAGCTGAGACCGTCCCTCTGCCCTGAGCCCAGCCGAGCCGAGGTGAGCGGAGACCACCCCCCGTAGCAACAGCACTGGTCACTTCTGCCCGAGGGTGGCACCGCCCCTTGAAAACTGTCGCCCAAGGCAAGCGCCTTGTTTACCGCACGGCAGATACAACCCTACATAGAAACACTGCTGGGAAAAAGTATTTAGAGATTATATTGCTGAAAAAAAAAACCACTGCCATTACTATTGCCACATAAGAGGACCTATCATGGGAATTTATTGTGGAGACTTTACAACCACTTTAAGACCAATATATAAGTACTTTAGTCCTGAAAGGGTTAACCCACCTGTGACAAAGCAGAAAGCATTCAGCAAGTGTCCATGAGGTGTTGAGTGGAACAGGACACAGTTGTGAGAGGACTATTTGAGCTGCTGGGCCTGTGTGAATTTTCGGGACCCCAGAAGCAGACAGGAACTGTAAACCCTGTTGGGGGACAGGTTTATGCAAGCGGTGAGCTGAATCTTTGTTTTTGCACAAGAAGTCTACAAACTGTTTTGTTTGATGTATGCTGAAGAAAAGCTACTTTGTTTCTGAAGAAATAAAATCTGTTTGCTTTTACCAAGAAGCTATTGATATCATCCATTGGGGACAGTTTTGTGCTCACTCACTCCTCATTCCTTTCCTGCCCATGGGCTTAGGAGAAAGGCTCTTAATGCTGCTGTTGCTGCTTCAAGAGCATTATGGACTATGTGGTTCTGCTTTTTTATCCTTGCCTGCCTTCAGTGACCTGGTCACCTACAGCCAGGGCCGCTGATAAGGCAGTACAGGCAGCCCTCCAGTAGGGGGCCCGAGCTCTGTCACTTCAGAAGAGGGGCTCGGCCAGGGAACCTGCAGTGGAGGTGAGTTCGCTGTACTGCTCTGTGACACAGAAACACCTTTGGATCCCCTGCAGCGCTGCCAGCTTTCTCCCTTCAGCAGCTCTGCAGAGGGATCCGTTCTATACATTCACAAAGTGTCACAATCTGGAGAAGGAGGAGACAGCTGCAGGGTCTCTGCCTGTGCCTCTGCGGTTCCTGAAATCCCCCCTCTGTCTCTCCCTGGTCCTTATGCCCCGTACACACGATCCGAAAATCGGACGACAGATCGTCCGTTTTTTTTTGCATGCTAATCTCAGATCGAATCGGAAGAATGTACTAAAGTCACGAAAATTCTCGTACGACAGAATAAAAAATATGAAGTGATGTCATGTGTTGTAGTGTATTTGTATTGTATTGTCGGACGACAGCTGTACTGATTAAACGAAAATCGTACGATCGGGCACCATGCGATCAAAATTTTCATGCTTGTCCGATCGAATATTATCTGATGAACTGTCGTGATCGGCTCTCGTAAGCTGTGTACTAACGATCCGATTATCGTACGATCGCATCGTATGCGATATTTTTCGTCCGATTTTCGGATCGTGTGTACGGGCCATTAGTCGGCACTCGGCAGTGTTATCTCCTATCAGTGTTGATGAATGAGCAGAGCTTGCTCCCCCTCCCTCCAGATGGCGCTCTCACTGCTTTACTGTGAACTCCAGGGTTTGGATGGAGCAGTGCTTCTGCTGGAGGGGGTGAGTGGGGGGGGGGGGGTGCTGGAGTGAAGTGAGAGAGTGGTCATGATTTTGGAGGGGGTTAATAATATACCTGGAGCCAGCTTAGAATTGCAGGTAGTGGTGAGCTAGGAGCCAGTGGATACATTGCTCCCTCCAGCTGGCAGACATCTCTGCCCAGCATTTTCTATAAACCACCCCTAAGGCCCACTTTATACTTTGCATAGTGGGAACACACGTTCCTGCTCACCTTTTTCAATTTTTTTTTTTTTGGTTGTTTTTTGCATATAGGGTAGCCTATTCACTTGGGCTGCCCTATGTGTTACAAACACATTACAGGGACTCTAGCACCTTTTAAAGCATGCAGCTTTGCCACATGACAAAACACAGGCCTGCTAATTGCATTTGGGGGGCCATTAACATTTAATGGCACCAGAAGTGATATGCGCATTTGCAGTGCATTTACGAAATGTACTACAAAACACCAGTTACCTGTGCACTTTGTCACACATCCAGAAAACATCAAATGTGAATGTGGCCTAATGCCTCGTATAGACTGCTGGGTTTTTTTTTTTGTTCAACCACCTGAGCAAAAAAATAACTAACACCTCAGGTCAGAGCCACTGTACTAACACATATGTTAGTACGGTGATCTCTCCTGCTGTTCTATTGTGTTCTGACAGGGGACTCCCCCCCCCCCCCCCCGCCCCGCCAGGACACTCCGGTCAGTGCTCTCAGCCATTGGCTGAGAGCACTGATCGGGAGATGGTCAGGACACCTTTTAGTCTGACAGGGCTGTATGCATGCCATGGCTGTGATGCTTTACTTCACAGCTGCTGCATTTTTAACGCAGGCTGCAGGGTTTGATAGCAGCACCATAGGTGTCTGCACCACAGAGTGCAAACAAACATGTGTGTGTATATATGTCAGAAGAGAAGAGGACAGTGTCAGGAGGGCAGAGATAGGTGTCATTAGTTTATTTTTATTTCATTTTTATTTTTTTTTTACAATTTTGTATTTTTTACAACATTATATTTTATTATTTTTACCATTTTATTTAGGCACCCTGCTGGGGGGCTTTGGTGAAATATCAGGGGTCTAAACAGAGACAGAAAAAGAGACAAACATTCCCCAGTCCCTTTCTCTGCAGCCAGGCAGCAGGGGGAATCTGCACAGTACAGGCTGATTAGGGTGTGCCCAGGCACACCTCTCACCCTATGTGCGCACGCCTATGGTGAGCACCACCTGTTAATTTTCTCATTGATTTCAATGGGGCCACTCTGCACCTTGAAGCCAAATACTTGGCTCACAATTGCAATGCAGTCTCACAATTTAAAATTGCCATTCAGCAATTGAAAGTAAAAAAAAAAAAACACAACAGGTGTCAGGAGGTGGCAGTAGCAAGGCTATAATTTCTGCCATTGCTGCAAAGCATACCATTGTGACCATGGCATTTTAGCGATTTGTTACAGCCAACCCTCACCAACACCCAATGCATACTTTGTGAGTGCACTGGGGCTTGTCTTTTTTTAGTACAGTTGATCACTGCTAAGTGGAGCAACATGTCTCTTAAAAGACAGCCAGAGGACAGTCCCAATGAAATAAATGACATCACTACATACTCATCTACTGTTTCGGGGAGCTCTTTACCAATGTCCCCACAGGGAAAGGATACCGGTATTTTAAATCTTAGGCCCCCTATTTATATAGGTTTATCCTCATCTCCAGCTTCTATAGTCTCACTGCCTAAGTCTGCTATTTGCATTAGAGCAACCAGGCCTGTTATTTCCACACCTAACTTTTTGTCAGCCTGTGCGCGTTAACCACTTCACGCTAATCGCTGTATATAAACATGGTAGAAGGAAGTGGATGTATCGGGGTATAGCCTGCAGCTTGAGGCTATACCCGGTACCGTTTTTTAGAGTTGCAGTTGGCTATCTGGTTATAACAGCCGATCTGGCCCTGGAACCGCTTGGCGGTTATCCCAGGCAGCGAGAGGGGACATGCCCCCTCCCGCCGCCTTCCACGGCTCTTCCCCGGCCTCCCGTCACACTGAGAGACTAGAGCATCCATCCGGTACATCCACCGGCTGTGTGTTGTCTTGATAAAAGCCGCAATCAGCTCTGAACGGGTCTCCTCCATGTATTTCCAGAAGCTACATCACAACGTCACTTCCGGTTTACTCGGCTAATGACGCAGATTTTTGAAAAATTACAGTATTCAGAATCACCGTTTTTGGCAATTTGAATACTTTGAAGTACAAAGGAGGGATTGGACCACATATTACTGTCACAAGGGATGTTTACATTCCTTGTGACAGCAATAAAAGTGATCAGAAGGAACATTACTTGAAAAATAAAATAAAATAAAATACATTTAAAAAAATTTAAAGCGCTCCTATCCCCGTGAGCTTGCGCAGCAAAAAAACGCATGCGTAAGTCGCGCCCTAATATGAAAATGGTGTTCAAATCACACATGTGAGGTATTGCCGCGATCGCCAGAGTGTGAGCAATAACTCTAGCAAAAGACCTCCTCTGAAACTCTAACCTGATAACCGTTAAAAAATTTTAAAGCGTCGCCTTTGGTGATTTTTAAGTACCGTAGTTTATCGCCATTCCACAAGTGTGCGCAATTTTCAACCGTGATATGTTTGGTATCTATTTACTCAGTGTAACATCCTCTTTCACAATATACAGAAAAATTGGGCTAAGTTTTCTTATTTTTTAATTCAAAAAATATATTTTTTCCAAAAATATTGCGTTTGAAAGGCCGCTGCGCAAATACTGTGTGACAAAAAATATTACAATGACCGCAATTTTATTCTCTAGAGTCTTTGCTAAAATATATATAATGTTTGGGGGTTCTAAGTACTTTTCTAGCATAAAATACTGATTTTAAATTGTAAACAACAAATGTAAAAAAGGGCTCCGTGGGTGAAGTGGTTAAATGGAGCAATCTGCTCTCAGTCATTCAGTGTGCTCTTTAGCTACCTCTACCCACTGGCCCTTTACCTGTAAGTGTACATGAGGCCTCTATCATTATCCTTTACTTTAGATTCAGAACCTTTATAGCCTACACCTGTAGGGATGGTATTTAACCAGGTTATTGACCCAACCAAAATTTTGTCCACTTCCATTGACATAGTTTGCTCTGCTATATGTTTAGGGAATTAATCTACAGAACCTAATGTAAGGTCTTCTATCGCTATGCTGAAGCAAAGTCCTTTCCTGTACTCTCTTTTTTGGAAAACTAAAGAGAAAGGGAACTTCCTATGCTAATAAGACCTTCTCCTAAACAAGAGATGTTTTCTATTGGATATGGAATTCCTTGACAATTTGTCCTTACCTTATGTGGCCCTCCAGTCCCTCACCTTAATGGGCATCCCATAGCCTTAAAGAATAATTAATTTACTTCTCAGCTTGAGTTAGCTGGAACAATTCTCTGCCCTCTTCTGGTAGGGACTTTAATTTGTAAATGTATGTGTTGCACCCTGCTCCTAAACAGGGCTGCTAACAAATTTAGTTATGCTAGGTTGTAACTACCCTTGCTAATTGGTAGTTGGATCCACTGATTTCTGTCCTAAGCCTGAGCCTGGGGTGTTGTCCCTCTCTTCTGTCACTGGGTGGCACTGCTGCTTCTGACATTAAAATGATGGATCACAGTGAATACAGGTTATGAGTAAATACGTTGTCTCAGCCAATCGACAGGAGTTTCTTTCGGTCACTGAGCATGCTGGGATAGTCTATTTATTTGGAAGGAGTCAGGTGATCAGGGTTCTTTGCCACCTGGGTGGCTGCCTAGGTGGACGTGTGTCACATGGCTCTGGGATGCTAGGCCAGAAGCCTGAGGCCTATCCCCGAAGCACCTGGCTGCTAGGCTTGTCTGAGGCCTATCCAGGCATCCAAGCAGCAACAGTGAGCTGGGCTTCAAGTCGGGGGCCTAACCAAGTTGAGGAGGTTCTGCCTGTGGGGGAACCAGATCAGTGCCAGCAGTAAAGGAGAAGCAGTTGCCACAGGCAGGTGTAGAGAGGATGGAGGTCTGAAGAAGTACCAGAGCAGCCTTTTTCCCTAGCCGGGGAGGGTGAAGAAGTGGGAAAGCTTCAATAGTCTCATCCAGGAGCCCAGCAGGTGGCGTGGGTTGCACCTTGAAGATAAGTACAGCGGGTAGCTGTGAGTCAAGTCAGGAACCCAGCGAGATAGCGTAGGTGAAATTTGAGCGATCTACAGTGGGAGACTGTGAGTTATGTGTGCAAATCTACAGTGGGGTATCGAGAGTGAAGTGTTGCTATAGGAGTTGCTACAAAAATACAGATTGCTGCATTCAGCTAAAGGCCCCTTTTCTGTATTGCTGTCTGCCTACTTCTATTTTTTTCTATGGAGTCTGCCCATTTGCACATTGCATTTGCCTAAGGGTGTGATGACCCTAACCCTCTCTACCCCGGCTCTTGTTAAGAGACAATAAATCTCTTTTTGTTTATTTTAAAAGTGACTGGCGCCTAATCATTCCACCTTGGACTACACCCACAATGCCTAGTAACCTGCACCCTGAGGTGGAATGTCAGCTGTCCCTGACTCTGAATGTCAGCACTAGGCTTCTGGAGGTCGGGGACATCGCTACAAGTTGGCGCCCAACATGGGGCTCAGCATTATTTTTGCTGTGTTTGCCCCTGGCAATGGACTGCAACTACACAAGGATTTTGTTTGCCTCCGTGGGGAGGCAAGTAACATCTTTAATCCTCAGAGACTGTGTTATTATCCATCTAAATGAGGGAAAGAACCAACTTTGTTTTGGTCTTGGGAGAATGTCAGCCTGGTCTTTTGTCCCTTTACGCCAGTGCCAGGGGTTAAGGCAGACTCCAGAAGAGTTTTGGCATGCTGCTGGAGAAAAGAGGTGGGCGCTGAAGTTTCTGAAGAGCATGTGAACCAAATCCTTGGCAGGGGGGGAGTCGTCACTCTTCAGAGGAGGAGACAGAGTTGCAAATATACGCACAGCCGTACACGCGACACGTGCTCCAAGATCGTTGGGGAAGGAGAAAGTTGTTGAGAGAAAATGTCCGAATTCATCCATCTGGCTTCAGCTGAGTATGACCCAAGGGTCATAACTAGTATTTTCACCTCTGGAGATCCTATTACCAATATGGACCTTCATTTGAAGCCTTGTGGGGAGATACCACTATACATCTCCCAAAGTTCTGCAGCCATTGGGATTGTTTGCCTGCTGTTTTCCGGCTTTACTGTATTTCTTCACCCCTGGAATTGGTGTTACCATTGGGGGGGAACTGTTACTGGTGGCTGCTCCATCCCAGGTGCTGAAAGTGGACTGGGCGTGAGGATATGCAATCACTGAGGAAACACAATTTATTCCTACTGCTGCTGATTCCAGTGTGTCCGGTCCGGCTAGTGTTAATTCTGCCCAGTCAGAGGCTACGGCACTCACCAGAATCATCGTTCCTGCAGTGGAAGTGTCAGTTTCACTTCTCGTGAGTCTTCTGCTGCCACTACTAGCTCTGACCAGGTAGGGCCCACAGCACCCGTCATCTTTGAAGGAATCAGAGTGCCTGCATCCATGGCTACTACAGGTGAGGCTGTAACTGAAGGCCATCAGCCTACCATAATTGCCAGTTGGGCAGGGTCTGCCCATCCATTTCATGGACGTGTGGAACGTCGGGTCCATATCCCATCAAGTCGGTACCTGAAGCGGTAAGACGAACTGGGTTGGAGAATGTGCAGAATGAGTGAAAATAGTATTTGAAGTGTGCTCTATTGTAAAATATATCTATTTTGCTGCAGTTATGGCCTCTGTCGTTTGAGTCATGGCCAGGACATTGTCAGTGAAAATTGCTGGTTCTGTTTGAGTAAAGTAACCGCTGCAATGTTGCTGTTCCAGAAAAGAAGGAAAAGTTATGCCTAGTCCACGGCAGGGGCTAAAAGACTATATTTTCCATACTATGTTCACTCCACCAAGCTTACGGCCTGTGGCAGGGGCCAAGCTTTCTATTGTCATTGACCTGGGATTATAGTTACTGAACTACTCAGACCGTGTTCTTGCTCAGAGACCTAACCAAGCAGATGTGCAACACTATATCACCACCATTGGTTCAACAGGAAAACCTATTCCATTGCCTGATCCTCGTTACTATTGGTAACGACACTTGACTTTTGAATGTTTAATAGCGTTAAAATGGAACACAACGCTGTGCTCAGTTTGGTTGTGTTGGTTCCACCGGAAGTTGCTCTACAGTTGAGAGAATGTTGATGTGGGGACACTCATGCCTGTGCTGTTGCTGCTGGACTGTGCTCCCAGTACCAGCAGATTGCAAGGGCTGTTCTTAACCTCCCTGGCGATAATCCCGAGTGTGGCTCCGGGTGGAATTTCAGTACCATTAGCGGTAACCCCGAGCCACACTCGGGATTGCATCGCTGGATCCAAGGCAGCGTTACTTACCTTGTCCCCTGGATCCAACAATGTCCTCCCGCGGTGTCAGCGTGTCTGTCCTCCGCCTGATGCCTCTGTGTGCCGGGCTCCGTTCCCTTCGAGCTTCCCATCGCACGGGGGTGGAGCCCGGCGGCAAATTCAAATAGTGAAACACACAACATACATACAGTACACTGTAATCTTACAGATTACATTACTGTATGAAATCATTTCACATCCCCTTTGTCCCTAGTGGTTTGCCCAGTGCCCTGCATGCACTTTTATATTATATATGTCATTCTTTCTGCCTGCAAACTTGAGAATGTCCATAGCAACCAAAAAGCGCCCCTTTACGTCAAAAGTGTTTTTTGATCAGCTAGAAAACACCGATAGTAAATAAGAATCATTTGCAGAATTGAGTGATACTGATTTTTGGGGAAATTTAGCATCAGAACCTGAAAGTGACGACAGCGACAATTCTGCCACTGAGCAAATTTCAGTGTTTTTGATTTGAATACATTTTATTACTATTACATTATTATTTTTGATAATTATTTATAGTTATTGATTATATTATAATTTATGATTTCATGTTTCAAACTTTATCATACCCGGGATGTCTACTAGACTCTTGTTTGGACAGATTTAAGTGAGTTATTCCTAAGAATTACAGGCCTACAATATAAAACGCCAAATTTCCATGCAAAATAATCGTACCGCTTTCAGCACCAAAAATCTGACATAATCATACCACCAGGGAGGTTAAAGAGACATGCTGGCCCGTTGCCCTGGAATTACCAGTATGTGCCACTCTGAAAGGTGATCTCAG
Source organism: Glandirana rugosa (assembly GCA_018402905.1). NCBI lineage: Eukaryota > Metazoa > Chordata > Amphibia > Anura > Ranidae > Glandirana > Glandirana rugosa. The sequence goes on along the minus strand of BLSH010388657.1, from coordinate 167,782 downwards.
TCCCCAGCTGGGCTAAAGACAGACTAAGATATGCTTAACATGCAAGGGGACTTAGTTGCTTTGGAAGATGAAAAGTTCTTGAAAAATTACAGTGCTTTGCATATTTGTATGGCTAAAGTGTTTGCCTGCAAGTAGCCATGCACACTGTTTCCAGCGTTTGTCCCTGAGAAGAAGGTAACTTGCTGGAAAATTGTCAACCATGTTGCTGTATCTGAAAAAAATGTCTATTGGACTTTGGGGCTCCAAGGACAATGGGATGTTTAGTTAGTTAGGTAGGCTGTGCTGTGGCATAGGGGCAAGTCTTTACCTTCACCTTGGATTTCATGGACTGAAATGTAAACATGTAGACTGTTCTCTCGCTGACCACTAGATGGCATGAGCATGCCATTCTGAGTTAACTTCTCTATTATGTTTCACCATAGGTTGCTAAGTAAGATTTATTTTCTAGAATTGCTATAGAAGAAACCTGTCACTCTTGAGGGAGTGGGGTCCATTTTCAACTGTAAATATGTCTAGGTATATAGGTAAGCTAAGATATATCTCTGTGTCAGTTTTGCACCCTTTTTGCTGCTCTCGGCTGAGTCAACAACAGTTCATCAATGTACATATGGTTCATTCTGCACTCGTATTGCTATAATAGTAGATTGTACTCTCCCTGTATTGTTTCTTTTATTCTCTTTCGGGTGTTCCTGCATCCTTTGTGTCTTCCTAAGGGATTAGGAGAGACAGTGTCTTTAATTTGTATACTAATGCTAATCTCTCTATCCTCTATTGTGTGAATATTAGATAGATAGCTAGGATAAGGTTACTGTTTACTGTATTCTTAATTTTTTTACAGGTGGTAAGCCACGCGCAAATTGTACATAATGTTTTATATTTATATGCCCTTGTGTGAAATGCCACTTGTCCTTCTATAAGATATGTTCACTTATTTTTTGTGGTACGCATTGAGAGTTTTTTTTATGCAAACTCTGAGATGTAGTTTCCTTGGCAGAGGGAGATTGTAGCACCCTGCTCCCAAACAGGGCTGCTAACAAATTGAGTTATGCTAGGTGGCAACTAGCCTGGCTAATTGGTAGTTGGATCCACTGATTTTTGTCCTAAGCCTAAGTCTGGTGTGTTGTTCTTCTCTTCTGTCACTGGGTAGCACTGCTGCTTCTGACATTAGAATGATGGATCACAGTGAATACAGGTTATGAGTAAGTACGTTGTCTCAGCCAATCAGAAGGAGTAGTTTCTTTTGGCCGCTGAGCATGCTGGGATAGTCTATTTATTTGGAAGGAGTCAGGTTATCGGGGTTCTTTGTCACCTGGGCGGCTGCCTGGGTGGACAATGTGTCGCATGGCTCCAGGTTGCTAGGCCAGAAACCCGAGGCCTATCCCGGGAGCACTTGGCTGCTAGGCCTGTCCAGGCATTCAAGCAGCAGCAGTGAGTTGGGCTTCAAGTCGGGGGCCTAACCAAGTTGAGGAGGTTCTGCCTGAGGGGGAACTAGATCAGTGCCAGCAGTAAAGGAGAAGCAGTTGCCACAAAGGGATGACCACTCCTGTTACCAGAGGCAGGTGAAGAGAGGATGAAGGTCTGAAGAAGTACCAGAGCAGCCTTTTTTACTAACCGGGGATGGTGATGAAGTGGGAAAGCTTCAGTAGTCTCATCCGGGAACCCAACAGGTGGTGTGGGTTGCACCTTGAAGATAAGTACAGCGGGCAGCTGTGAGTCAGGTCAGGGACCCAGTGGAATAGCGCGGGTGAAGCTTGAGTAATCTACAGTGGGATACTGTGAGTTATGTGTGCAGATCTACAGTGGGGGATCGAGATTGCAATGTTGCTATAGGAGACAGCAGTTGCTACAAAAATACAGATTTCTGCATTCAGTTTAAAGGCCCTTTTTCTGTATTGCTGTCTGCCTGCTTCTATTGTTGTCTGTGGAGTCGTCCCGTTTGCACTTTGTATTTACCTAAGGGTGCCCTGGCCTTCACCCTCTCTCCCCCAGTTCTTGTTAAGAGACAATCAATTTCTTTTTGTTCATTTTAAAAGTGAGTGGCACCCAATCATTCTACTGTGCACTACACCCACCATGTCTAGTAACCTGCACCCTGAGGTGGAATGTTAGCTGTCCCTGACTCTGGAGGTCCCTACTAGGCCTCTGGAGGTCAGGGACATCACTACATATTTATCAATGGATATTATATTTCCCAGAAGATTCCTCTAAAATGAAAGACAACTTCTTTGGCAGATGCAGGAAGCCTTCCACTGCCCTGGCCTCTTAGAAGCATCTACATTAGTGTCTTGCATACCTGTAATATCTGTCCATATGTGTAGAGCACTTTGGCTACATGCCTGGAATCCAGAAGAATGTTTAAAGAGTGTCTTCTTGAATTGCCATTTGAGGTTAAGCATCTTTTTGGCCATACACTTAACATTGGCATGCCCAAACCTGGATCTCACTCTGGGTACCTGCTTCAATGCAGGAGGTAAGTTGATAAGGTACAAGACAGATACTTCACCGGAATCAGCTAGTTCAGTAGCAATCTCTCATAGGCATTCTAGGTCTGTCTCACATGTGATTTTTATATCTGATAGCCGTAAACCTTCTGCTGAAATGCATCTCTACTTGTTGGTTTCTTGTTTCCTCATTCTATTAGAAATATTTACCTTCAACATGAATGCTCAGGCTACAACTTGTTCAGCAGAAACTGGCTGAGATTCGAACCATTAGTGGCCAGGCTGAATGTACCAAGTTGAACGATCGCTTTGACCGCCCACTCCTGAATCTCTCCCCTGCCGGGAGAAGACAATTGTTCAGCAGGAAGGATTCCCCTGTCAATACTGCCTGTGTTGATAGGGGAATTGTGCCAATTTCTTTCTTTGACAGATACCCGTTTTGTCTCTCTGAGGAGCGATCGTGGGTAGCCGGCGGCGACCGCCGGCCATGCGTATCGGCTCCAGCGTCGCACCGCAGGAATGTCCCCTATAGTTCTTAAAGCAGCCAACGTACAATGACAGAGATTTGTGCAGCCAGGCCAACCTGCCGCAGTACAACTGCGGCGGCTGATCGGCAAGCAGTTAAGGGGACCCCACACTTTTTTTTCTTGTTGTCTTGCATGGTGTTCCCCCTCAAAATCCTTAAACCCTTTGTTTGTTTGTGATGTGTGTTGCCCTTCGATGTGCACCTTGCTGCAAAGTCTAGTTATAGGTTGGGGTGGTTGCCATTTTTTGTACAGTTTGTCGAATTGGGTGCAGGGACACACTGGATGCTTTTGCTGCCATTGTGATATTGCTGGGCATCACATGCTTCCCTGTGCCTTTAAGGAGAGGTGGGCTCCCTCCAGACACACCTACCCTTAACCTATCCATTGATATATGTGCTCCTACTATCAGGGCAGCCATCAGAAATTTTGGGCCCCTTACACAGCTTTAGACCTGGGCCCCCCCCCTCTGACCACCAACATTCCCCAGGGCCATCCACTGGCCATCCCACCACATCCGCCCACTGGCCAGGGGTGTACACATGTTGCAGCCACAGTAGGAATTATACACCCTGTCACACTTACAAGGTGTAGCCTGCCAAGCATGACCCATTCAAGTGAAGTGAAGTGTGCAATGCATGCTAGTGTGGGATCCAAGGGGTTAAAACACAGTGCACAGGCAGCACAGCCTCACCCGATGCTTGCAATAAGATCTTGCGTTGAACCATAGGCACTAGAGGTCCCAAATTTAGACCAGTTGTTGCCGAGGGGGCCCTATGGTTCGGGAGAATGGTGTCCTTAAACCGGGTGCCCCATCCCATAGACTCCAATGTTAAAGACTGCTAAAGCCTTTGTTGTAAGGGCCCCTTGAGACACTGATGCCCCTTATAACAGTACTGCCTGTACCCCGCTGATGGCGACCCTGCCTACTATGAAGGCACTCTAAATTATAGAGTTAGGACCGCAGAATATACAGAAGTCCATTGATGTGGGTACTGTGGCTTACACATGTATTTGCAGATGTCTGCAAACAAAACCCTCTGCTTTTAATGCAAACTGTTAGAAAGGACCAATTTGGTTGTTTCCAGGCTGGCTGGTAAGTGTTCTGGGAAATCTTTTGTTTGTTTGCGATGTGCGTTTCAATTCCATGTACGCCTTGCTGCAAAGGCTAGTTATAGGTTGTGGTGGTTGCTATTTTTTTGTACAATAGGTCCCTAACAACTAGCATGAGCAGTAAGCTGTCGCATTGAGTGGTAGTATTACTAAAGATTCTGTAGGACAGATGGTTTTCCAAGTCATAAGGGAATCTCTGTATGTGTGAGTCCTTTTAGCCCAGTGGTTCTCAACTCCTGTCCTCGGGACCCACTAACAGGCCAGGTTTGCAGGATAAGGCTGGGTTCACACTATCCGACAAAAAAACGGTCCTACTTTGATCCTACACTGCTGTGCGATTCGGTCCCCTACATGGGGTCAAAGTCGGACCGTTTGTCTGTGAACAGGGATCCGACTTTGATCCCGACAATGCCAGGCACTTTGTGCTCTGGGGATGTTGAAGGGGAACTCCACGCCAAATAAAAAAAAAACTGGCATGGGGTCCCCCTCCAGGAGCATACCAGGAGCATACCAGGCCCTTTGATTTTAAGGGGAACCCCATGCCGAAAAAAACAGCATGGGGTCCCCCCAAAATCCATACCAGACCCTTATCCGAGCACGCAACCCGGCAGGCCAGGAAAGGGGGTGGGGACGAGCGAGTGGCCCCCTCCCTCCCGGACCATACCAGGCCGCGTGCCCTCAACATGGGGAGTATGGGTGCTTTGGGGCAGGGGGGGCTCTGCGCCCCCACCCCAAAGCACCTTGTCCCCATGTTGATGAGGACAAGGGCCTCTTCCCGACAACCCTGGCCGGTGGTTGTCGGGGTCTGCGGGCGGGGACTTATCGGAATCTGGAAGCCCCCTTTAACAAGGGGGGCCCCAGATGCCGGCCCCCCACCCTATGTAAATGAGTATGGGGTACATCGTACCCCTACCCATTTACCTGGAAAGAAATATGTACACAAAAAAACCACACAGCTTTTTAAAATATTTTATTAAATCTGCTCCGGCGGTCTTCTCCCCTCTCCGGTTTCTTCTTTTCTTCGGCTCTTTTGCGGGGTCTTTCATCTTCTGAGGGGTCTTTTCTTCTTCTCTGCGGCGTCTTCTGCTCTTTTTCCGGTCTTCTCCGCTGTCCTCTTCCCTGTGGTTATGGCTGTTCACCACGTGATCGGCTGTGACAAAGTCACAGCTGATCACAAACGGCACGCCCGCCGTTCGCACGGCGCATGAGCGCGATCGGGAGCGCGCTGCGCGTGCGTGTCGGTGGCGGCGTGTTCCTGGAGAACACTGCCTGTCACCGACCGTCCGGCGGCTGATACCTTGCGATCGGCTATGATCTACTTCACAGCCGATCACTTCCAATGTAAACAGAGCGGTAACTCACTGTTACCAGCTCTTCTCTCCTCACACAGAGTCCAGTGTGAGGAGAGAAGAGCTGGGATCAATGAGTTACTGATCTGCAAAGTAAAAGCACACTGACACTGACCCCCCTGCCCCCCCCAATGCACCTGTCACCCAACAGTCACCACATATGTCCCCATAAAGGGTACCTGTCATCATAAAGTGTACCTGTCAACAGACTGCCATTATAAAGAGCACCTGTCACCCATCACCCGTCAGTGACCGTGGCATGTCACCCATCACTGACCACCGCCAGTCACCTGTCACCCATCACTGACCACCGCCAGTCACCCATCACCCATCACTGACCACCACCCGTCACCCATCAGTGACCACCGCCAGTCACCCGTCACCAATCAGTGATCACCGCCAGTCACCCATCAGTGACCACCGCCACTCAC
>BLSH010388657.1:74372-120862 GCA_018402905.1 Glandirana rugosa | reverse complement strand
AGTGTCCGTAGGTCCAATCAGGTTCAACTTCTGTCTGAGAGGTCACAACTTCTACTGTGATGTCGTGACTATCGACGTCATCGATCCGACTGATGATGAGTCTTTCTCGAGGTCCTATTTCGGTAGTTAAACCTCTTATCCCGGTCCTCTTTGTTAAATGCCTAGTATCCTGAGGGTCTCAGGATAGGGAGTGTACGGAATGGGTTTTAAACGCGTGAGCGGTATGGCCTAGATAACCCTTAGGCAATGGAATGTTTATCTGCATAATTCAGATAACGGACGATCACTGCCCTGGGCTTAGAGCGGGTTTCAGAGGACTGTCCCAGCCTATGCGCTCGTTCCACTGTGCACGGAGCATGGATTCCCAATAGATCCGGTATGGCGAGTGCGCAAATTTTGGGTAAGGCATGTGAGGGATAGGACTCTGGGAGTCCTATGATCCGTAAATTGTTTCTCCTGGCCCTATTCTCCAAATTGATGGCTTTATCCTGGAGCTCTTTCTGAGTAGTAGTCAGCCTAGCTACTGCAGCTATCAGTGCTGTAGTGTCATCTTCAACACTGGAGAGTCTGTCTTCAACTTGGACTAACCTGGATGCCTGTGACTGAAGCTCCTTATGCAGTTGTTCCAGTCCATTTTGTACTGCAGCATGAACAGCTTCTGTAATGACCGGCTGCATGAGAGTCATTACTGCCTTAGCGATCTCCGCGGGAGAGGAAGGCTCTGTTACAGGGGGTACCGGCAGATTATGTGGAGTGGGGATGCTCGGATTTTCAGTGGTCTGATGAGTAGGGGAAGCCTTCAGCTTAGCAGCATAAGACAGTTGTGATTGTTGTGCCGCGGCCGCCATGTTAGCCTCCGCACGTGCTCCCTCACCTCCTCCAGCTGTGTGCATAGCGTGTGTTCTGTGGCCGGCCCGTTCTACGAAGCGGTCCATAAGGCGCCCTGTGAACGCGGGATAGTAGCCCTGGGGTGTAGGGTCAGGGGTACTCCGGAGTAGTGGCTGTATTCTTGGCTGGGAGACGGAGCTGATGTCTCCTAGCTCCTCATCGCGCGGCGCCGGAACCAGAACCAAAAGTGCTAATTTTAAAGGCTTATATGCAATGTTATTGCCCTAAAAAGTGTATGGGGATCCGGGTCCTGCCCTAGGGGACATGTATCAATGACAAAAAAGTTTTTTAAATCAATCAAAATTCCTTTATATATTGTGCCTGGGGGTGTCCTTAGTCTGTCTGTGAAAGGGTGCATCTCTGTGTGGTGTAGAACATAGCCAGAGCAAAATTACATTTCCGTAGGAAAAATTGTCATTTAAAATCACGGCTGTAATGTATTGCCGGTTCTCAGTAATATAAAAAAATCACTAAAAAAAAATGCGTGTGGTTCCCCCCTCCCCCAGTCCAAACCAGGCTCTTTGGGTCTGGTTTGATTATTAAGGGGAACCTCGCGCCAAATTAAAAAAAAAATTGAAGTGGGGTTCCCCCAAAAATCCAGACCAGACCCTTATCCGAGCATGCAGCCCTGGCTGGTTAGGATGGGAAAGGAACGGGCGAGCGCCCCCCACCTCCTGAACCATACCAGGCTACATGACCTCAACATGGGGAATATGGGTGCTTTGGGGGAGGCACCTTGTCCCCATGCTGATGGGGACAAGAGCCTCTTTCCCACAAGCCTGGCCAGTGTTTGTGGGGGTCTGCGGGCGGAATGTCCCACCCTCCCTTTGTGAATAGGTATGCCGGTCCTTCTTCTGCTTCTTCTTTCAGTCTTCTTGCTTCATCTCTTCGTCTTCAATCTTCATCTTTGACTTCTTCTTCTTTCACCGCCGCCGCTCTCCCTGCTGCTGCAGCCCGGCCCCTGCTCGTCTCTCAGAATGGGTAGTCTTCACAATGAAAGTTCTTTTATAAGAAGGTGCGGGCCACCTGGTGACGTAAATGGGTGACCCGCCTCCTTTGACAGCGCATAATGTCAGAAGGGGGCTGGTTCACTTGGTTACATCACTGGGTGGCCCCGCCCCTTCTTATTCAAAAAAGTGTAATTATGAAGACCGCCCATTCTGGGAGACGCACAGGGGCCGGGCTGCAGCAGCAGGGAGAGAGGTGGCGGTGAAAGAAGTAGGAAGAAGAAGATGAAGATTGAAGATGAAGAGAGGAAGCAAGAAGACTAAAACAGGAAGCAGAAGACCAGAAGAAGGACCGGGCCAGGAGAAGATGGAGGAAGAAAGAAGAAAGAAGAAAAGAGCTATTTTACACAATAAAGGACTTGTCAAAAACTGACTCTTGTTTTTTTTACCACTACACTCCTTTTTTGGTGAATGGCTAGGGGTATCCCATACCTATTTACATAGGGGGGTGGGGATCAGGGGGCCACCTTATTAAAGGGGGCTTCAAGATTCTGATAAGTCCCCTGCCCGCAGACCCCCACAACAACTGGCCAGGGTTGTAGGGATGAGGCCCTTCTCCCCATCAACATGGGGACAAGGTGCTTTGGGGGCGCCCTCAAAGCATCCTCCCCATGTTGAGGGCATGTGGCCTGGTATGGTTCATGGGGGGGGGCGCTCATCCCCACCCCTTCCTGCCATGCCAGGGCTGCGTGCTCGGATAAGGGTCTGGTTTGGATTTTGGAGGGACCCCACGCCATTCTTTTTTTAATTTGGCATGGGGTTCCCCTTAAATTCCATACCAGACCTGAAGGGCTTGGTTTGGATTTTGGGGGGGAACCTCACGTCATTTTTTTTTTTAATTTTGGCCCGGCTGTAAATTAGTTTACAAATTGTGACGACAGCCCCCAGTCAGACAGGTGGCGAAAAAATGGGCCTTGGATGCTGGCGGTGCTAGAACACTGTGACCCCTTGCAGTTACTCTTGTTGGACAGAGGAACAGGGCCTGATGTTGGAAATTAGTTTACAAATTGTGACGAAAGCCCCCAGTCAAACCGGTGGTAAAAAATTGGGCCTTAGGTGCTGGCGGTGCCAGAACACTGTAACCCCTTGCAGTTACACCTGTTGAATGGAGGAACAGGGCCTGATGTTGTAAATTAGTTTACAAATTGTGATGAAAGCCCCCAGTCAAACAGGTGGCAAAAAATTGGGCCTTGGGTGCTGGCGGTGCTAGAACACTGTGACCCCTTGCAGTTACTCTTGTTGGACAGGGGAACAGGGTCTGATTTTGGAAATTAGCTTACAAATTGTGACAAAAGCTCCCAATCAAACAGGTGGTGAAAAATTGGGCCTTGGGTGCTGGTGCTGCCAGAACACTGTAACCCCTTGCAGTTACTCTTGTTTGATGGAGGAACAGGGCCTGATTTTGTAAATTAGTTTACAATTTGTGACGAAAGCCCCCAGCCAAACAGGTGGCAAAAAATTGGGCTTGGGTGCTGGCGGTGTCAGAACACTGTAACCCCTTGCAGTTACTCTTGTTGGAAGCAGGAACGGGCCCTGCTGTTTTAAATTTGTTTAAAAATTGCTATGGCATGCCCCTGTAAACCAGGTGCAGAAAAATTGGGCCTTGGGTGTTGCTGGTACCCTAAATGCAAAATATTGTTCTAGATTCTGGACAGGAGAAATAGGAGCAGTGGCAGTCTTCAAGGGATCCCAGATCCTTAGCAAATTTAATCAGTAGCATCAGCATCATGGGCTTGATAGCTGCTGATCCAGGACTGATTCATTTTTATAAATGTGAGCCTATTAACTGAGTCTGTGGACAGGCACACCCTTTGCTCAGTTACAAATCCTCCAGCAGCACTGAATGTCCTTTCAGAATGCACGCTGGATGCAGGACAGGCCAGTAGCTCAATTGCTTATTGAGCAAGTTCCGGCCAGTGGTCCTTCCTCAAGACCCAGTAACTAAGTGGATGCTCAGTTGGAAAGGTCTCCAATTCTGCTCTTGCCCCTATATATTCCTGCAGCATATAATGCAGATGCTGACGATGGTTGCTTGAACCTATCGGGACTGAAATTTTTTTTTAAGGCATCACTCGGCCGGCCACCTTCTCCACCACTCTGCCTCTGAACGACTGAGGCTTCAGAAACACGTTGTCCAGGACCAGCAGCAGGACATGGTAACCTCCCAGGGTCTGGAAAGGAGTTGCACAAACTTTTCTTCAAGGTATCCTGAAGATGTTTAATCCTCTGCACCCTCTGCACAGGCAAGATGAGTTCTGCAACTTTACCCTTGTAACGTGGATCAAGAAGGGTTGCCAGCCAGTAATGATCCCTCTCCTTGATACCACGGATCCAGGGGTCTTTTTGCAGGCTTTTCAGAATCAGAGAGCCCATGCAGCGTAAGTTTGAGGAGGCATGAGTGTCCTCTGGGTCACTGAGGATGACATTATCAGGAACTACCTCCTCCCAGCCACGTACAACTCCTTGGGTTTCTGGGGTCTGAAAATCATGATCCCTTGAAGACTGCTGTGTATTATACTCCACATCCATGCTGACACAATCCTCCTTCTCCTCCTCCCATGTGTTTGGTGGCCCTGCAGGAATGCTCTCTGCATAAAGGGGGCCTTGAGAGGAAATTAAGTCCTCCTCTTCTTCCCTCTGTTCTGCCTAAAGTGCCCTGTCCATGATTCCATGAAGCGTATGCTCCAGAAGGAATATTAGTGGGACAGTGTCACTGATGCTCACCATCCTTGTGGCCTCCCCAAATGGTGACAGGACAGTGCATGCATTCTTGATCATTAGCCACTGACATGGCAAAAAAAGCCAAGCTCCCCTGAGCCTGTCCTGGTGCCATGCTCACAGAGTCGGGCACTGGCATTGTATGAACGCCGGAAATAACCACAGACTTTCCTGGTCTGCCTCAGGATGTCTGGTAAGCCCGGGTACATGGTCAAGAAACACTGCACCACCAAATTCAAGACGTGTGCCAAGCATGTAACATATGCCAATTGTCCCAGTTGGAGGGCAGAGACAAGGTTGGTGCTATTGTCGCATACAACCATTCCTGGCTCAACCACCTCTGAGCCTGCCCCCGCAGAACTGAAAGAATCTCTTCCCCGGTGTGGCTCCTGAACCCAAGACAGACTAACTCAAGTACCGCATGGCATCTTTTAGCCTGACTGCTTGCATAGCCCCTTGAACGCTTAGGGAGTACTGCAGGTTCAGAGGACAATTCTGCAGAAGAGGCCACAGAGGTAGAAGAAGAGGAGAGGGTGGAGGAGGTGGATGTGGCAAAATCACCACCAGCTTTTTGGAGGCGTGGTGGCGGAACTATTTCCAAAACTGAACCCTGTCCTACATCCTTCCAAGCTGCCAGCAGAGTTACCCAGTGTGCCGTGAAGGAAAGGTAACATCCCTGACCATGCCTGCTGGACCATGAGTCAGCGGTAATATGAACCCTGCTGCTGACCACACTGTTCAACGAGGCCAAAACATTGCCTTCCACATGACGGTAGAGAGCTGGAATGGCCTTACGTGAAAAGAAATGTCTTTTGGGAACTTGCCACTGTGGGACAGCACTTTCCACAAATTCATGAAAGGAGGCAGAGTCTACCAGCCAAAAAGGCAGCAGTTGGAGTGCTAGCAATTTGGCCAAGCTAGCATTAAGACGCTGAGCATGTGGATGGCTGGGACAGTATTTCTTTTTACGGTCCAGCAACTGGGGTAGGGATATTTGCCTGCTGAATTCACCTGGTGGTGTACTGCTAGCAGATTGGCTGCAAGTACTAGTTGTGGCACGCATCACTACACCTTAATTTCTCCCAGTGAAGGTTTTGGAGAGGACTGCAGGCATAGTAGGGGTTGAGATCCCAGATGAAGTGCAAGGAGAAGTTCTCCTTGTTTTCAGGTGTGGGCTCTTCAGGTACTCTTGCCAACGGACTGCATGGCTGGTCGTCATACTGTATGTCTTGTCAAGACAGTAGTGCCCAAGCGGCTGGAGTCCTGGCCGCGTTTTACCCGCTTCAGACATAGATTGCAAATGGCAATGGTGCGATCTACTGCACATGTGCTGAAAAATGCCCACACCAAAGAAATTTTGGAAATCGGCGGGGAGGCAGCAGTGCCCTGCACCTGTGGAGCTCTGTGGTCTGATGCAATTGGGTGACTGCCCTTAAGCTGGCCCTTGGAGGACATCCTGCCTTTTATGAGTTCGGCCTCCTTCTCCTCCTCCTCACTTTCCTCCTCATTTCTCTCAGGCACCCAAGTACGGTTCGTGTCCTCATCATCCCCTCCCTCCTCGTCACTGGGGCAAACTTGGCAGTATGCTGCAGCTGGGGGAACATGACTGCTAGTTTCTTGTACTTTTACAGCACCCCCTGTCTCTAGTCTACCTCTACTCCCTTCCTCAACCTAGGAACCAACATCGGAGCCTTCAAACTGCTGCGCATCCTCCATGAGCATATAACCGACACTATAGTCGAACAACTCAGGTGACTCCTCCGTGAATGATGGTGGGGCTACAGAAGGAGTAACTGTGGATAAGGATCCGGTGGAATAGGCCCCTTTGCCAGATGCATTGGAAAGCAAACTTGTACGAGTCTGGGTGACAGAGGATGAGGACGGCTGTGTTATCCACTCCACCAACTCTTCTGCATGTTGTGGCTCAATAGCACGTCCAACAGCAGGAAAAAAGGAGAAGCGTGACCCGCCTGCAGACGATGCACCACGTCTGCCACCACCACTTTTCACTGAAGACACAGAGGCTGCTTGCCCTCTTTTAGTGGCCTGGGAGTGTCTGCCTCTCCTTTGTGGCCTTCCTGACATGATGGGTATTTGTTTTAACACCGCACTACACTGTACTATATACCGTACACCCCTGAATGCACTGATATATAGTATACACTCAATACGCTGTGTGTATATCTGGATACACTAGACTGTATATATTTGAAGACACCAGGTCAAGTAGTGTGCTATATACCGTACACCCCCGAATGCACTGATATATAGTGTACACTCAATACATTGTGTGTATATCTGGATACACTAGACTGTATATATTCAAGTAGTGTGCTATATAACGTACATTATTCACACCCCTGGCAAATTTTGACTTAAAGTTACTTTTATTCAACTAGCTAGTAATTTTTTGACGGGAAATGACTTAGGTGTCTCCCAAAAGATAATAAGACGATGTACAAGAGTAGAGTTGAGCGAACACCTGGATGTTCGGGTTCGGTGGGTTTGGCCGAACTTCGGGAAAAAGTCCGGGTTCGGTACCGAACTTGACCCCGAACCCTGAACCCCATTGAAGTCAATGGGGACCCGAACTTTTCGGCACAAAAATGGCTGTAAAAAAGTCCTGGAAAGTGCTAGAGGGCTGCAAAAGGAAGTAAAATGATTTTAGAACAATAATCTGTCCCTTACAGCAACAGCAGGAACCTGACCCTATAGGAGTAGGCAATGATTTTAGAACAATAATCTGTCCCTTACAGCAACAGCAGGAACCTGACCCTATAGTACTAGAAGATGATTTTAGAACAATAATCTGACTCTACCTAGTCCAGTCAGATCGTTCTGTAATGCAGGATGAGATGTTATTATATCTGCAATCCGTCCCTCACAGCGCCGGCAGCATCCTCTCCCTACACTACCCAGAGAGCATGTGACATGCAGCGCTAAGTGACTCCAGCTTATAAAGAGGCTGGGTCACATGATGCACTGGCCAATCACAGCCATGCCATTAGTAGGCATGGCTGTGATGGCTTCTAAGGGCAAACCAGTGAAACGTTTGTTGATTGGCTGCCCTGCAGCTATTCAACATGCGTGATCAAATACCCGAACCCAAACTTTTTTTTCAAATGTCCGGGTTCATGTTCGGGTAACGGACACCCCAAATTTCGGTACGGACCCGAACTTTGCAGTTCGGGTTCGCTCAACTCTATACAAGAGGCATTATTGTGGAAAAAAAACATTTCTCATTTACATTTGAGCAAAAAGTGTCCAGTCCAAATTTATTCATACCCTTCACAAACTGTCACAGTCTGTGGGAAAATCAAAAGTTCTATACCATTCCAAATAGTCCAAGCTGTTCTAAAGCATCCTAATTACCCTGATTAATTAGGAACAGCTGTTTTAATCAACTCAACAGGTGAAAAACAGCAGCTCTCTGCAGTTGGTTTGTGGACAGTCATGGTTAAGACAAAGGAGCTCAGTGAGGACCTGCGGCTGCGCATTGTGGCTGCTCACAAGTCAGGAAAGGGCTTCAAGGCCATTTCTAAATGTTTTCAAGTTCCAGTGGCTACAGTGCAAAGTATTATTAAAAAATACAAGATGTTTCACACTGTGGAAAATCTCAGAGGACGTGGTCGGAAGCCAAAAGTGACACCTGTGCTGGCCAGGAGGATAGTTAGAGAGGTGAAAAAAAATCCAAGGATCACCACCAAGGCCATCCTGGTGAATCTGGGCTCTCCTAGTGGCAATGTTTCAAGGCAGACAATCCAACGGACACTGCACACTGCTAGGTTCCACGGATGCAGACCAAGGAGGACTTCTCCAGATAAGGCACACAAAAGCTCACTTGGCCTTTGCAAAAGCTCATCTGGACAAAGAAGAAGACTTCTGGTCTTCTGTGTTATGGTCAGTTGAAACAAATTTGAATTGTTTGGTCACAATGATGTTTCCTTCATTTGGCGTAAAAAAGCAGAAGCCTTCAACCCAAAGAACACCACCCCACTGTCAAACATGGTGGTGAGAACCTAATGTTTTGGGGGTGTTTTTCAGCCAATGGATCAGGGAACCAAATCACAGTAAATGGCACCATGAAAAAAGAGCAATACATGAGGATTCTCAACGACAACATCAGGCAGTCTGCAGAGAAACTTGGCCTTGGGCACCAGTGGACATTTCAGCATGACAATGACCCAAAACACACAGCAAAAGTGGTGAAGAAATGGTTAGCAGACAACAACATTAACATTTTGGAGTGGCCCAGCCAGAGTCCAGACTTGAATCCAATTGAGAATCTGTGGAGGGAGCTAAAGATCAGGGTGATGGCAAGAAGACCCTCCAACCTGAAAGATTTGGAGCTCATTGCTAAAGATGAATGGGCAAAAATACCTGTGGAGACATGCAAAAAGCTGCTCTGCAATTATAGGAAGCGTTTGATTGTTGTAATAGCAAATAAAGGCTTTTCTATTGATTATTGAGAAGGGTATGAATAATTTTGGACTGGACACTTTTTGCTCAAATATAAATAAAAGCTGAGAAATGTTTTTTTTCCACAATAATGCCTCTTGTACATCGTCTTATTATCTTTTGGGAGACACCTATGTCATTTCCCGTCAAAAAATTACTTGCTGGTTGAATAAAAGTAACTTTAAGTCAAAATTTGCCAGGTGTATGAATAATTATTGGCAGCACTGTATATATATATTTATACCAGGCGGTATATATTTTAATACACCACGTCAAGTGTACTATATGCCGTATGTACAGATATCTAGTGCACACTCAATAGGCTGTGTGTGTAAATATATATACTGTATATATATATATATATACCAGGCTGTATATATTTTAATACAAACTGTGTCAAGTGTACTATATTCCGTATGTACAGATTCATAGTTGACACTCAATACGCTGTGTGTGAATATATATATATATACCAGGCTGTATATATTTTAATACACCACGTAAAGTGTACTATATACCGTATGTACAGATATATAGTGCACACTCAATACGTTGTGTGTGTATATATATATGTATATACAGTATATATATACCAGGCTGTATATATTTTAACCGATTCGTATCCGCGCTATAGTCGATTGACGGCTACAGCGCGGATCTAAATTGCCAGGAAGCCGTCAATAGACGTCCTCCCCTTTGGCTCATGCCAGGCGCGCGCGCGCCGCCGCATGCCGCGTGACCATGCCCGCGGGTCGTGTGGACTCGATGTCCGCCAGAGACCCGCAATCTGGTCACAAAGAGCCAGAACGGGGAACTGCCGATGTAAACATGGTGGTTTCCCATTCTGTGAGGGGGGGCATGATCGGGATCAGTTAGATCTGTTATGCTTCTGTTATCCCCATCCCCCACAGTTAGAACACATACAGGAAACACATTTAACCCATTCACTGCCCCTTTAGTGTTAACCCCTTCCCTGCCAATGGCATTTATATAGTAATCAGTGCCTATTTTTAGATCTGATCGTATGTTATTGGTCCCAAAAAAGTGTCACAGATGTCAGACATGTCCGCCGTAATATTGCAGTCCCGATAAAAATCCCAAATCGCCGCCATTACCAGTAAAAAATAAATAATAAAAACGCCATAAACCAATGTCCATAGTTTGTAGGCTCTATAACTTTTGCACAACCCAATCAATATACGCCGATTGCAATTTTTTTTACCAAAAATATGTAGAAGAATATATGTGGGCATAAACTGATGAATACATTTGTTTTTTATTTTTTATTTTTGGATATGTATTATAGCAAAAAGTAAAAAAAATTGTCTTTTTTCAAAATCGTCACTCTTTGTTTATAGCGCAAAAAATAAAAAACGCAGAGGTGATCAAATACCACCAAAAGAAAGCTCTATTTGTGGGAAAAAAGGACACCAATTTTGTTTGGGTACAACGTTGCACGACCGCTCAATTGTCATTCAAATAGTGACAGCGCTAAAAACTGAAAATTGGTCTGGGCAGGAGGGGCGTTTAAGTGACCAGTAAGCAAGTGGTTAATACACACCTCGTCAAGTGTACTATATACCGTATGTACAGATATATAGTGCACACTCAATACGCTGTGTGTAAGTATATATATATATATATATATATATATATATATATATATATACATATATATATATATATATATATATATACATACATATATATATATATATATATATATATATACACCAGGAAGATATATATATATTCTTGCACTGCCTGACTATATGCAGATAGCCCTATGTATTTAGTATATATTTCCCTACACTAACCTGCCTGCACTAACTGACAGATATAAGTATAGATTGTAGATTTCTCTCTATCTATCTAGTTAGCAATCTATCTTTTTTTTTTCTTTTTTTTAACACGTTAGAAAGTTAGCTAACTAAACTCCCTGTAATCAGAAACCTAAGCTCTTTCTCTAACACTGACCACCTCCTCCAACACACTACATAGAACCGCTGTGCAAGCAGCTTTATATAGTGTGGGGCGTGGTTTGAGTCTTCTGTGCAGTGATTGGCTAAAGGCACCCTGCCTTTAGCCAATCAAAGCTCTCACAGCAGGCCGCCCGCTGATTGGCCAAAGCATGCAGGTCATGTGCATGCTTTGGCCAATCAGTGGGCGGCATTCCGCCGCCATTGCAATGCATTATGGGGCACACAAATTTCTAGCTAACGCCCCATAAAGTTCGGAAAGACCCGAACAAACAAACACCCAATGTTTGAGTCGAACATGCGTTAGACTCGAACCGGGAGCTCATCCCTAATCATAATCCACGATTTCAAAAACTTTCATAGACCACACAAAATATAGTAGTGAACCACCTTGGATCTTTCAATACACCATGAAATTTAGAGTATGAACAACAACTTCTATATACAGCTGATTTGATAAATCTAAGAGATCATACACACAAAATATAATTCAAATGTAAGCCAACCACAATAAGAAGCTATAAAGAACTCGTAAATCCAAAAGACCTTATTGTATAGCAAAAGTTTTATGTATAACCACACCACCCTTAACTGTAGGCAAGACACACTTGTCTTTGTACTCCTCACCTGGTTGCCGCCAAACACACTTGACACCATCTGAACCAAATACGTTTATCTTGGTTTCATCAGACCACAGGACATGGTTCCAGTAATCCATGTCCTTAGTCTGATTGTCTTCAGCAAACTGTTCCGGGCTTTCTTGTGCATCATCTTTAGAAAAGGCTTCCTTCTGGGACGTCAGCCATGCAGACCAATTTGATTCAGTGTGTGGCGTATGGTCTGAGCACTGACAGGCTGACCCCCCACCCCTTCAACCTCTACAACAATGCTCGCAGCACGCATACGTCTATTTCCCAAAAACAACCTCTGAATATGGCGCTGAGCACATGCACTTAACTTTTTTGGTCGACCATGGCCTGTTCTGAGTGGAACCTGTCATGTTAAACACTTCAATAAAGAAAATTTACATCCCCTTCCTTCCCAGACCAATTTTCAGCTTTCAGTGCTCTCACACTTTAAATGACAATTACTCAGTCATGCTACACTGTACCCAAATACATTTTTTATCATTTTTTTCTCACAAATAGAGCTTTCTTTTGGGGGTATATAATCACTGCTGGGTTTTTTATTTTTTTTTTCAATATAAGCAAAAAAGTAGCGAAAATTTTTTTTAAAAAAAACTGTTTGTATTTTAGTTTGCATTGAAAAATTTTTCTTGATAAATGTGGGCCATAATTTATACTGCTACATATCTTTGGTAAAAATAACTAAAATTAGTGTATATTATTTGTTCTGTGTGAAAGTTCCAGAGTCTACAAGCTATGGTGCAAATCATTGAAAATTGATCACACCTGATGTACTAACCACCTATCTCATTTCTTGAGACCCTAAGAGCCGGTTCACACTGAGGCGGCACGACTTGCAGGGCAAAGCAAGTCGCGCCGTTCAAGGCTACCTCAGCGCGGCTTGCAAGGAGGCTTCTTTACATAGAAGTCAATGCAAGTCGCGCTGAGGTCGCCCCGAAATAGTGCAGGAACCTTTTTCTAAGTCGGAGCGACCTGAGTCGCTCCTATTAGAACGGTTCCCTTGCACTGCATGGGGACGACTTGTCAGGCGACTTGAGTCACCTGACAAGTCGCCTCAGTGTGAACCGGCTCTAACAAGCCAGGAAAGTACAAATAATGACATAATGACCCCTTTTTGGAAAGTAGACATTCCAAGGTATTTAGTAAGAGGCATGGTGAGTTTTTTGAAGTTGTAATTTTTTTCCCAGAATTCTTTGCAAAATGAAGATTTTTACACAATATTGTTATAACAACAAGTTATTTCTCACACACAACATATGCATACGTGCAATGACACCACAAAATACATTCTTCTACTCCTCCTGAATATGGTGATACTCCATGTGTGAGACCTTTGCACAGCCTGGCCAAATACAAAGGCCTAACATTGAAGTAGCACCTTCAGGCGTTTTACGAGCATAAATTACACATCTCATTTCTCAACCACCTATTACACTTTTGAAGGCCCTGGAGCACCAGGACAATGGAATTGCCCACAAAATGACCCCATTTTGGAAAGAAAATACCCCAACATATAATCTATGAGACATAATGAGTCTTTTAAACATGTCATTTTTTTCCAGAAGTTTTTGGAAAAATTGGGAAAAAAATTAAAATGCATTTTTTTTAGACAAAGTTGTCCATTTATAAGATATTTCCAACGCGTAGCATGTACATAGCAAAAATGACACCCCAAAGCACATTCTGCTACTCCTCCTGAGTATGGCAATACCACCTGTGTGAGACTTTTACACAGCCTGGACCCGATACACAGGCCCAACATTGAAGTAGCACCTTTAGGCGTTCTACGAGCAAAAATTACACATCTCATTTCTCAACCACCTATTACACTTTTGAAGGCCCTGGAGCACCAGGACAATGGAATTTGCCCACAAAATGACCCCATTTTGGAAAGCAAACACCCCAACGTATATTCTATAAGGCATTATGAATCTTTTGCACGCTTAATTTTTTTCTACAAGTCTTTGAAAAAACATGAAAATAAAATAAAAATCTTATTTTTACACAAAGTGGTCAATTTATAAGATATTTCTAACACATAGCATGTACATAGCAAAAATTACGCCCCAAAATACATTCTGCTACTCGTCCCGAGTATGGAGATACCACATGTGTGAGACTTTTACACAGCCTGGCCATATAGAGAGGTCCAACATGCAGGGAGAACCATCAGGCATTCTAGGAGCATAAATTACACATAAAATATCCTAATGGCCTATTACACTTTTGAAGGCCCTGGAGCACCAGGACAGTGAAATTACCCACAAAATTACCCCATTTTGGAAAGCAAACACCCAAATGTTTATTTTATGAGGCATGGGCTACAGATAGGTACTCGGGTACTCCTTTGGGCTGCAGATAGGTACTCAGGTACTCTGATGGATTAGTAAAAGGTACTCAGATACTCAGATGGGCTGGTAAAAGGAACTTGGGTACTCTGATGGGCTGGTTAAAAGTTCTTGGGTACTCTGATGGGCTGGTGACAGGTACTCGGGTACTCAGATGGTCTGGTGCCCGGTACTCGGGTACTCAGATGGGCTGGTGACAGGTACTCGGGTACTCAGATGGGCCAGTGACAGGCACTCGGGTACACAGATGGGCTAGTGACAGGTACTAGGGTACTCAGATGGGCTAGTGTCAGGTACTAGGCTACTCAGAAGGGTTGGTG
The DNA here is from genome assembly GCA_018402905.1 of Glandirana rugosa. Taxonomy (NCBI): domain Eukaryota; kingdom Metazoa; phylum Chordata; class Amphibia; order Anura; family Ranidae; genus Glandirana; species Glandirana rugosa. The sequence continues at coordinate 106,497 of BLSH010388657.1, read as the reverse complement.
ACAGGTACTCGGGTACTCAGATGAGCTGTTGACAGGTACTCGGGTACTCTGATGGGCTGGGGACAGGTGCTCATGCACTCAGAAGGGTTGGTGACAGGTACTTGAATACTGTGATGGGTTGGTGGCAGGTACTCAGGTATTCTGATGGGTTGACAGGTACTCGGGTACTCTGATGGGCTGGTGAAAGGTACTCGGGTAATCTGATGGGTTGGTGACAGGTACTCGGGTACTCTGATGGTCTAGTGACAGGTACTCGGGTACTCAGATGGGCTAGTGACAGTTACTAGGGTGCTCAGATGGGCTAGTGACAGATACTCGGGTACTCAGATGGACTGGTGATGGGTACTCGGGTACTCTGATGGGCTGGTGACAGGTACTCGTGTACTCGGATGGGCTGGTGACAGGTACTTGGGTACTCTAATGGGCTGGTGACAGGTACTCACGTACTCTAATGGGCTGGTGGCAGGTACTCGGGTACTCTCATGGGCTGGTGACAGGTACTTGGGTTCTCTGATGGTCTGGTGACAGGTACTCGTGCACTCAGAAGGGTTAGTATTAGGGTACTCTGATGGGTTGGTAACAGGTACTCGGGAACTCTGATGAGATGGTGACAGGTACTCGGGTAGTCTGCTGGATTGGTGACAGGTGCTCGGGTACTCTGATGGATTGGTGGCAGGTACTCGGGTACTCTGATGGGCTGGTGGTAGGTACTCGGGTACTCTGATGGGCTGGTGAGAAGTACTCGGGTGCTCGGATGGGCTGGTGAGAAGTACTCGAGTACTCTGATGGGTTGGTGACAGGTACTCGGGTACTCCGATGGGTTGGTGACAGGTATTCGGGTACTCTGATGGATTGGCGACAGGTACTCTGGCACTCAGATGGGCTGGTGACAGGTACTCAGGTACTCTGATGGGCTGGTGACAATTACTCGGGTACTCTCGTGGGTTGATGACAGGTACTCGGGTACTGTGATAGGCTGGTAACAGGTACTTGCGTACTTTGATGGGTTGCAGATAGGTACTCGGGTACTCTGATGGATTAGTAAAAGGTACTCCGGTACTCAGAAGGGTTGGTGACAGGTGCTCGGGGGCTCCGATGGGTTGGTGACAGGTACTTTGTTACTCAGATGGGTTGGTGACAGGTACTCAGGTACTCTGATGGGCTGGTGACAGGTACTCGTGAGCTCAGAAGGGTTGGTGACAGGTACTCGAGTACTCTGATGGGTTGTTGACAGGTACTTGGGTACTCTGATGGGCTAGTGACAAGTACTCCGATACTCTGATGGGTTGGTGAAAGGTATTCGGGTAATCTGATGGGTTGGCGACAGGTACTCGGGTACTCTGATGGTCTAGTGACAGGTGTTTGGGTACTCAGATGGGCTGGTGACAGGTATTCGGGTACTCAGATGGGCTAGTGACAGGTACTTGGATACTCAGATAGGCTAGTGTTAGGTACTAGGGTTCTCAGATGGGCTAGTGACAGGTACTCAGATGGACTGGTGACAGGTACTCGGGTACTCAGATGGGTGGGTGAGAGGTACTCTGGTACTCAAATGGGCTGGTGGCAGGTACTGGAGTACTCAGATGGGCTGGTGTGAAGTATTCGGGTACTCTGATGGGCTGGTGAGAAGTACTCAAGTACTCTGATGGGTTGGTGACAGGTACTCGGGTACTCTGATGGGTTGGTGACAGGTACTCGGGTACTCTGATGGATTGATGACAGGTACTCGGGTACTCAGGTGGGCTGGTGACAAATACTCGGGTACTCTGATGGGCTGGTGACAGGTACTCAGGTACTCTGATGGGCTGGTAACAAGTACTTGGGTACTCTCATGGGCTGATGACAAGTACTTGGGTACTCAGATGGGTTGATGACAGGTACTCGGGTACTGTGATAGGCTGGTGACAGGTACTTGGGTACTTTGATGGGTTGCAGATAGGTACTCGGGTACTCTGATGGATTAGTAAAAGGTACTCCGGTACTCAGAAGGGTTGGTGACAGGTGCTCGGGTGCTCTGATGGGTTGGTGACAGGTACTTCGTTACTCAGATGTGCTGGTGACAGGTACTCTGATGGGCTGGTGACAGGTACTTGTGAGCTCAGAAGGGTTGGTGACAGGTACTCGAGTACTCTGATGGGTTGGTGACATGTACTCGGGTACTCTGATGGGTTGTTGACAGGTCCTCGGGTACTCTGATGGGCTAGTGACAAGTACTCGGGTACTCTGATGGGTTGGTGAAAGATATTCGGGTAATCTGATGGGTTGGCGACAGGTACTCGGGTACTCTGATGGTCTAGTGACAGGTGTTCGGGTACTCAGATGGGCTGGTGACAGGTACTCAGGTGCTCAGATGGGCTAGTGACAGGTACTTGGATACTCAGATGGGCTAGTGTTAGGTACTAGGGTACTCAAATGCGCTAGTGACAGGTACTCAGATGGACTGGTGACAGGTACTCGGGTACTCTGATGGATTGGTGACAGGTACTCAGGTATTCTGATGGGCTGGTGACAGGTACTCGGGTACTTGGATGGGCTGGTGAAAGGTACTTGGGTACTCTGATGGGCAGGTGACAGGTACTCGAGTACTTTGATGGGCTGGTGAAAGGTCCTCGGGTACTCTGATGTGCTGGTGAGAGATACTTGTTTCTCTGATGGGCTGGTGACAGGTACTCGTGTACTCAGAAGGGTCGGTACTCGGGTACTCTGATGGGTTGGTAACAGGTACTTGGGTACTCTGATGAGATGGTGACAGGTACTCGGGTACTCTGATGGGTTGGTGACAGGTGCTCGGGTACTCTGATGGATTGGTGACATGTACTCGGGTACTCTGATGGGTTGGTGACAGGTACTCGGGTACTCTGATTGGCTGGTGGAAGGTACTCGGGTACTCAAATGGGCTGGTGACAAGTACCTGGGTACTCTGATGGGCTGCTGACAGGTACTCGGGTACTCAGGTGGGTTGATGACAGGTACTCGGGTACTGTGATGGGCTGGTGACAGGTACTTGGGTACTCAGATGGGTTGGTGACAGGTACTCGGGTATTCAGATGGGCTGGTGACAGGTTCTTGGGTAGTCTGATGGGCTGGTGACAGGTACTCAGGTACTCTGATGGGCTGGTGTGTCACGTACCTGGTGGTTGAGTCTGACTTATGCGGGGGCAACCTCTCTTACGGCCCTGGTTCGAGAACCCCTGACAGTGGAGACAGGGAGTTTAGGAGTACAGGGGGGCACTAGAGCTGGACTTGGTCACAGATGACAGGTGAAGGTCCACAGGAGCTTGTGCAGGCAGAATGGTGGTGGTACAGGCCGGGTCGGTAACAAGCTGGCAGTGCGGTACAAGTGGTTCAGGCTGGCGGATAGTCGAATGCAGGCAGGGTCAGACACGCGCTGGCAGCAGAAGTACAAAGGATCAGGCAGGAGAGTAGTCATAGACAGGCCAGGGGTCAGGGCAGGCAGCAAGCAAACAAAGTCCAACAGGAAGCCGGGGTCACAGATGCAGGAGGTCTCTCAGAGAAAACACTGGGGTCATAAGTGCAGGAATGCTGTAGAATGGACAGCACTGACTGCAGGGTGCTGTGAGCTTAAATGGCTGTTTTGGCGCCAATGCCGGTGCACACGTGTGCGTGCGCTCCCGCGCACAGGCGCGCGCATAGGCGTGCACGACTGCTCACGAGCGAACGCGCACGGACGCACGCACACGCTACATGTGCCCATGCATAGGCCTTACATGGTGACAAGTACTCGGGTACTCTGATGGGCTGGTGACAGGTACTCGGGGTACTCAGATGGGTTGATGACAGGTACTCAGGTACTGTGATGGGCTGGTGACAGGTACTCGGGTACTCAGATGGGTTGGTGACAGGTACTCGAGTACTCAAATGGGCTGGTGACAAGTACTCGGGTACTCTGATGGGCTTGTGACAGGTACTTGGGTACTCAGATGGGTTGATGACAGGTACTCGGGTACTTTGATGGGCAGTTGACAGGTACTCAGGTACTGTGATGGGCAGGTGACAGGTACTCGGGTACTCTGATGGACTGGTGACAGATACTGGGGCACTCTGATGGGCTGGTGACAGGTACTGGGTTACTCTGATGTGCTGTTGACAAGTACTTGGGTACTTTGATGGGCAGGTGACAGGTACTCGGGTACTCAGATGGGCAGGTGACAGGTACTCGGGTACTGAGGTGCCATGTTGAACTTCCAGTGACCAGTATGAGAGAGTGAGAGCGATAACACCAAATTTAACTCACCTGCTCCCCATTCGCACCTGAGACCTTGTAACACTAACGAGTCACATGACACCAGGGAGGGAAAATGGCTAATTTGGTGTACTCACTTTTTTTGCCAGCGGTTTAGACATTAATAGCTGTGTGTTGAGTTATTTTGAGGGGACAACTAATTTGCACTGTTATACAAGCTGTACCCTCACTACTTTACATTGTAGCAAAGTGTCATTTCTTCAGTGTTGTCACATGAAAAGATATAATAAAATATTTACAAAAATGTGAGGGGTGTACTCACTTTTGTGAGATACGGTGTATATATATACTGTAGAAATTACACTTTCCTGCAATCTAAAGTAGTGTGTGTACAGCTTGTATAACAGTGTACATTTGCTGTCCCCTCAAAATAACACCCCTAAGTGAAAATGTCCAAATTGGGTCCAAAGTGCCCAAAGTGCCCAAATTTTGTGTGGCCACAATTATTTTCCAGTACTGCCTTAACCCTCTTGGGCATGGAGTTCACCAGAGCTTCACAGGTTGCCACTTGAGTCCTCTTCCACTCCTCCATGATGACATCACGGAACTGGTGGATGTTAGAGACCTTATGCTCCTCCAGCTTCCATTTGATGATGCCCCACAGATGCTAAATAGGGTTTAGGTCTGGAGACATGCTTGGCCAGTCCATCACCTTTACCCTCAGATTCTTTAGCAAGGCAGTGGCCGTCTTAAAGGTGTGTTTGGGGTCGTTATCATGTTGGAATACTGCCTTGCGGCCCAGTCTCCAAAGGGAAGGGATCATGCTCTGCTCCTGTATGTCACAGTGAAATTCATGGTTTCCTCAATAAGCTGTAGCTCCCCAGTGCCTGCAGCACTTATGCAACCCCAGACCATGACACTCCCACCACAATGCTTGACTGTAGGCGAGACACACTTGTCTTTGTACTTTTCACCTGTTTGCTGGCACACACACTTGACACCATCTGAACCAAATAAGTTTATCTTGGTCTCATCAGTAGGTATGGGCGAACGGTTCAGCCCGAGCATAAGTTTGGGCTGATCCTTCACCGTTTGTTCGGCCCCCAGAACCGGCCACAATACATTGTGGTGCTAAACAATGCATTGCAAGCCCTGATTGGCTGAAGCAGTGAAAGCTTCAGCCAATCAGGGCACAGAGTCATGATTGGACACTATCATCATGACGTTATCCAATCATGGCTCACAGTATAAAAGTATTCTTTCAATGGCAGCCAATTTCAGTATGATTTTGGCATGAAGAGAGATAGAACAGGGATCTGTTCAGTGCTATTAGTTACTTGGTGTGCTATACTGTTTTATTGTGCTTTAATTGTCAGTGTAGAATGTTAGTTTAGTGTCATTCTTGGGATAGTGTGAGTGTAGTGAGGAGGACCATCATTCAGCTTTGCATAGCGTGCAGCTAGAGTAGGGACAGCTCAGATAGTTTCACTGTAGTGTAGTGAGACCGTGTCATTCATACATACATTAGTGTATATGTAGAGTAGGGACAGCTCCGATAGTTTCAGTGTAGTTTAGTGAGACCGTGTTGTGTTACTAATCTTTACATTAGTGTATAGCTAGAGTAGGGACAGTTCAGATAGTGTCAGTGTAGTGATGGTTGAGCATCGTCTATTTTAGTGCGTTACTGCAAGTTTAATGCCATATATTTCTGTGTGCGTTACTGCCAGTTTAACACCATTTACTTCTGTGGGCGCTACTGCCAGTTTAATGTCATATAGTTTTGTGTGCATTACTGCCAGTTTAACACCATATAATTTTGTGTGTTACTGCAAGCTTAATGCCATTTACTTCTGTGTGCGTTACTGCAAGTTTAACGCCATTTACGTCTGTGTATGTTACTACCAGTTTAACGCCACATAGTTATGTGTGCGTTACTGCCAGTTTAACACCATATATTTTTGTGTGGGTTACTGCCAGTTTAACGCCATAAAGTTTTGTGCATTACTGCAAGTTTAATGCCATTTACTTCTGTGTGCATTACTGCAAGTTTACCGCCATATAGATCTGAGCGTCACTGTACGTTTGACGCATCATATTGCAGTATATTATAATGTATCCGTGGAGTGTGTCTCTGTAGTGTGAGTACTCAAACTAAAGTGCACTAAACACCACTTTACATTGATTAAAGTGCATTTACGTACAGATTTCCACTTCTTCTTTACATTTGTTAATAAGCACCGTCCCCTCCCTCCCAATAATGTCTGGGAGGACAACAAGGAGAGGCAGACGTTCCCTTGGCACTTTAAAGGGGCCAGCAACAAATGTGTGCACAGGCAAAGTTGGACGTGGTGGTCAGTCCTCAGGTAGGGCATTATTTCCTCTGTTTATTGAGTTTGCCTGTGCTATCCAGCCACAGCATGCAGAGGAGGTGGTGAACTGGCTTACTAAACCTTCCTCATCCTCTGTCACGCAAGCAGAGACAAGTGTGCAGTTCCCTGCACTTGCCAGAGCGGATAAACTTGCCTCCTTGTCCACATCTATTCCTTCCATAGTCCCAACCGCCATGGAGGAGTCAGCTAAGTTATTTGACCACAGCGTCAGCCACTTGCTCCTTGATGATGCCCAGCCATTACTGGATTCAGATGTTGGTTCTGAGGTTGAGGATGAAAGGAGCATGAGTCTAGAGAGAGGGGAGAACACTGGAAGACAAATTGGCATTCATGTTCCCCCAGCTGCAGCGTATTGCCAAGTTGTTTCTGGTGGTAATGATGAGGATGAAGATGGAGGAGATGGAGATGATGATGATGATGAGGTCAGTGATGTGCTTGGGTGCCAGATAGAGCAGAAGAGGAAACTTAAGGTGAGGCGGCACAACCCCAAGGAGGCTGACATCAAGAAAGAGTAGAGAGCATCCACCCTGTTCCATCACATGGCAGCTGTTATCTCCCGGCCCACTTCCCAAAGCTCAGCTGTCTGGGCCTTTGTCAGCACATCTGCAGCAGATCGCACTGTTGCACTGTCCCTCCTCCTCCTCCTTACCCACTTCAGTTTGCCCCTGCTATACCGAGTCATTACCCTCAGCAGCCTCCACTGACAAGCATGATGGTATAGCACAGGGTGTCCCAGGTCCTTGCAGCCCATCTGCCAGCAGCACACCACCAGCAGTAGACTGTAGCTGGCAAATTTCTCTGCACCATCTTCTGCAGTGGAAAAAAAAATACAATCCCTGCCACCCACATGCCCAGCGTCTAAATGCAAGCTTGTCAAAGCTGTTGGCTCTCCAACTTATGCCTTTCAGCCTGGTGGATTGTGCCCCTTTCCTTGAATTCGCACAATGTGCTGTACCACAATGACAGGTTCCCAGTCGCTACTACTTTTCACGTAAGTCCGTTCCATCTATCATCACGTGGAAGGAAATGTTCTGGCATCCTTGGACAAGGTAGTCAGCCGTAAAATCCACCTTACTGCTGACACGTGGTCCAGCAAGCATGTGCAGGGATGATATATTTAGTTCACAGCACACTGGATAAAGCTGCTTGCAACTCGGAAGGATACAGGACAGGGCTCTGTGCTGGAGCTTGTTGTGCCCCCACGTCTCCATACAGCTGGTGGTGATGATGCCAGACCTGTGAGCTCTACCCCCTCCTCCTCTGCCACATCCATGCCCTCCTCTGCAGAATTGTCCTATGAACATCAGGTACATCCTAAGCGTTCAAAGGGCTACTCCATGAGTCAGGCTAAAAGGTGCCATGCAGTACTTCAGCTGGTGTGTCTAGGGGACAGGAACCACACCAGAGCAGAGATTCTTGCAGCTTTGCAGGGACAGGCCCAGAGGTGGTTCACACCACGCCAGCTGGAGTCAGGAATGGTGGTGTGCGATAATGGCTCAAACCTTCTATCCACCCTTAGCCAGGGAAATCTGCACATGTTCTCAATTTGGTGGTGCAGTGTTTCCTAAGTTCATACCCAGCTAAAGCTGGCCAGAAGAGTCTGTAGCCATTTCAGGAGGTCATACACAGCCAGTGCTCAGTTATCTGAAATTCACCCGGAATTCCACCTGCCCATAAACCGTCTGATTTGTGACATATCCACCAGGTGGAACTCGACTTTGGCAATGCTGCAGCTGCTATACATGCAGCAGAGGTCCGTCAACAAGTACCTGTGCGAGTACGGCACAACAACAGGCTCAGGCTGCCTCTACTTTTTTTTCCCCCACGTCAATGGCTGATCATTAAGGATGCATGCACTGTACTGTCACCATTTGAGGAGGCCACAAGGACGGTGAGCCGTGACAGTGCATGCATCAGTGACACAATCCCTATTGTGTTCCTGCTGGAGCAGACTCTGCATGGCATTATGGACAGGGCACTGGAGGCAGAGCAGCAGGAGGAATAGGAACTTGCCCAGTATGCTATTGGGCTGTCCTGCACCCAGCATGCTCTCAGAATGGGCATTCAATGCTGCAGGAGGTTTCATTACTGATCATAGAACGCGTCTGGCCACAGACTCCGTGGACCATTATAAAAATGAATCAGTCCTGGATTACCAGCTATGAAGACCCTGATACTGATGTCACTGATTAAGTGTTTTTGGGATGTGGAATCTCTGCAGGACTTTGAGGTTGCCTAGCGTTGAGGGTGTTCAATCATTTCATCTGGAAGTATGTTTTTGGTATAGGGTTCATGGGCACAATTAACACCCAAAGACCCATTTTTCAGCACCTGTTTGACAGGTGCATATCATTGCAATTTTTTACAGTGTAGCGCTTACCCCCCGTAGGAGCTGCTGAATTTGATTATATAATTTACTACTGTGACAGTACAACCCACAACCCTTGCACGCTCGTATCTTCAGTTGTCTAGGGGTATATTGAAAGAAGCTGAACACCAATCACTTTTCTGATGCTTGAACAGGATAACGTTTATTCTTCACACAAGAACAAGGAGAGAGGGGTAGGGAGCTCAGGACACCCTTTCAGCGACAGTCAAAAATATGAATAGGCAGGCAGACTCTCAGGCAAAAATACAGTGAGACAGCATAACAGACCGCAGCCTCTTCTGAACACTCTGACACGTGGCTGTCTCACTTAGCAACCCCAAAAACGAACGTTACACTTGCGGATCTGTAGAACTCCCTCTTAGTTCTCTAAGCTTCAGTGGATCCCAATTTAGCAACAACGGAATGTACTCACAAACATGTAGAAGTCTCTCACAGTTCTTTGGGCTTGGGTGAATCCTGACTTAGAAATGAACAGAGTACACTCACGGGTCCATGGAACTCTCCCACAGTCCCCTTACTGAAGTAGATCCTGGGCAGGTGCACCGCAACACTTTACATCTTCCGAACAGGCATGGGTCTCCTGGCAGCCGGGACCCCTGGATAGGCCTAAGGACTCAGGCCTAGCAGCCACGAGGTTTCTATAACGCAGGGCCCCTCCCAGCGGAGTGGAGCTGGGCTGGGCTCTGACCTCTCCCGAGACGAGCTGGGCTGGATTCTTTCCGATCACATGACTTCCTCCCAATATATGGTCTCCTCCCACCTACCCACAATGCACTTGCACTGAGTGGATTGGCTGGGAAAAGAATGAGATCACTCCAGAATGTTCTGGAATATTATGCATTATCTTAGGCAGCAGTGCCACCTACTGACATGGTGGAGAAGTACATTGGAGAAAGTTTAGTGGTCAGGAATACAAATCACAGCAAGACCAGTAGTGTCTTGCAAATATATTTTGCCTAACAGCCTAACAAATTTAGCACCCCGCTACACTAGCAAGGCCTATTCTTGCTTTCATCAAGAATACCTCTATAGGGTTACGGTCGGAAGGCGCCACCGACACCCAAATACCAATTTTTCTGCACCTGACAGGTGCATATCATTGCAATTTATTTACAGAAAGGCCAATTCTTGCCTTCATGAAGGGCAATCTATAGGGTTATGGTGTGAAAGTGGCACCGACACCCAAAGCCCAATTTGAACGCACCCGCTACTTCTATCCAAAGTCAAAGTGATACCAGAATTGATCAAAAAATCTTTAATCTTGTTCCCAGTGCACTACATTTGGGCCTCATAATAGACACTGGCTCCCCAACTTTTGCTGAGCAAAATAAAGGCAGCTTGCAGGGAAAATGTCATTTTTTTGGCTTTATAAATGCAATTATTGCTGCAGCAGATTCTAGACATGGTACAGATCTGCCACTTTACAGGTAGACTAAGTGGACCACCCAGACACTATATTGGAAGGAATTTTTCATTTTTATGCTTTCACTTTAAAAATCAAAAAATCACTGCTCATTTAAAAATGACGTTTTTCACAAACGTTTTTTTCATTGATACATGTCCCCCGGTACAGAACCCAAACCCCTATAACCATTGTATGCCCAATTACTTGCATATAAGCCTTAAAAATGGGCACTTTTGATTTTTGACGTTCGGGTCCCATTGACTTTAATAGGGTTCGTTATTCGGGTCCAAACTTTCATGGTGTTAGAAAGTTCTGGTGCGAACCACTCAGGGGTCCGTTCGGCCCATCCCTACTCATCAGACCACAAGACATGGTTCCAGTAATCCATGTCGTTAGTCTGCTTGTCTTCAACAAACTGTTTGCAGGCTTTCTTGTGCATCATCTTTAGAAGAGGCTTCCTTCTGGGACGACAGCCATGCAGACCAATTTGATGCAGTGTGCTACGTATGGTCTGAGCACTGACAGACTGCCCCCCACCTCTTCAACCTCTGCAACAATGCCTCCAGCACTCATACGTCTATTTCCCAAAGACAACCTCTAGATATGACGCTGAGCATGTGCACTCGACTTCTTTGGTCTACTATGGTGAGGCCTGCTTTGAGTGGAACCTGTCCTGTTAAACCACTCTATGATCTTGGCCACCATGCTGCAGTTCAGTATCAGGGCCTTGGCAATCTTCTTATAGCCTAGGCCATCTTTATGTAGAACAACAAGTCTTTTTTCAGATACTCAGAGAGTTCTTTGCCATGAGGAGCCATGTTGAACTTCCAGTGACCAGTATGAGAGAATGAGAATTTAACACACCTGCTTCCCATTCACACCTGAGAGCTTGTAACACAAATGAGTCACATGACACCGGGGAGGAGAAATGGCTAATTGTGCCCAATTTGGACATTTTCACTTAGGGGTGTACTCACTTTTGTTACCAGTGGTTTAGACATTAATGGCTGTGTGTTGAGTTATTTTGAGGAGACAGCTAATTTTCACTGTTATACAAGCTGTACACTCACTACTTTACATTTTAGCAAAGTGTAATTTCTTCAGTGTTGTCACATGAAAAGATACAATAAAATATTTACAAAAAATATCAGGGGTGTACTCACTTTTGTGAGATACTGTATATATACATAGAATATATAGCATCAAGTCAATTAAACTCCTGGGATATTAATCTGGTCAGTTAAAGCAGAGTTTCACCCAAAAGTGTAACTTCCGCTTTAAGTGAAGGTGACCCCCTGACATGCCACAATTGACATGTCATTTTTTTTTCGGGGGGGGGGGGGGGGATATCGGTTTTTTACAGGTATCCAGCCCAACTTCCTCTTCTGGTGCTGCGGAGCGGGAACGAAGTTCACTTCTCCCCCCTCCCTCCCGGCAATCTTCTGGGACATGTCACAGGTCCCAGAAGATACAACAGCCATTCACAGTGCGCGGCACGGCTCACGCATAGGCAGCACACGCTCGGCTTGGAAACCAAAGCTGGGTGCTCACACTTGCTATGCCAGTGCTGCACAGAGAAGGGGGAGAGGAGCAAGACAGGGCAGCCACATCGCTGGATGGGGTGACAGGTGAGTGTCTGATTATTAAAAGCTACACTTTTTGTAGCTGCTGACTTTTAAAAGGGTGGAACTCCGCTTTAAATAGCAGAAGGGGTTGTTAATCAGTTTCAGCTGCTTTGGTGTTAATGAAATTAACAACAGGTGCACTAGATGGGCAACAATGAGACGACCTCCAAAACAGGAATGGTTTTACAGGTGGAGGCCACTGACATTTTTTCTGACTGTTTTTCACTAGTTTTGAATTTGGCTAGGGTCAGTATCATTACTGGTAGCATGAGGCGATACCTGCACCATATAGAGGTTGCACAGGCAGTCCAACTCCTCCAGGATGGCACATCAATACGTGCCATTGCTCGAAAGTTTGCTGTGTCTTCCAGCACAGTCTCAAGAACATGGAGGAGATTCCAGGAAGCAGGCAGTTACTTTAGGAGAGCTGGACAGGGCCGTAGAAGCTACTTAACCCATCAGCATCACCAGTATCTGCAAGGAGGAACAGGATGAGCACTGCCAGAGCCCTACAAAATGACCTTCAGCAGACCACTGGTGTGAATGTCTCTGACAAAACAATCAGAAACAGACTTTATGAGGGTGGCCTGAGGGCCCAACGTCCTATAGTGGGCCCTGTGTGCTCACTGCCCGGCACCATGGAGCTCGATTGGAATTTGTCACTGAACACCAGAATAGTCAGGTCCACCACTGGTGCCCTGTGCTTTTCACAGATGAGAGCAGGTTCACCCTGAGCACATATGACAGACATGAAAGGAATGTTATCTTGCATTTAACATCGTTCAGCATGACCGGATTGGTGGTGGGTCAGTGATGGCCTGCGGAAGCATATCTATGGAGGGACATACAGACTTCTACAGTGTGGAGAATGAAGGAATTGATGCCATTGAATGGTCCCCACGCTCGCCTGACCAGGTTACGCCACAGTCTGTTTAGGAGCGCAGTGATGCCCTGGTCCAGATCTGGGAGAAAATACCCCAGGACACCATCCGTCTTCTCATCTGACGTTGTCAGGCATGCATACAAGATCGTGGGGACCATACAAACTACTGAGTACCATTTTGTGCTGCTGCAATGAAATTTCAGCAAAATGGACTAGCCTGCTGCATCATTTTTTCACTTAGATTTTTGGGGTGTCTTTGAATTCAGCCCTCTGTAGGTTGATAATTTTCATTTCCATCAAACGAAGTGGCATCCTTTCGTTCCTAACACATTGCCCAGTCCATATCAGTATAGATATCTAGCATGATATTTTTCACCATTGAGAATCTGAATGAATGCCAATTATTCCATGCTATAAAGATTATAGTACACAGTACTCAATGTGCAAACTGTTCAATTAACCCACAAATAAATATATAAAAATGCAAAATGCTTTCATGTGCTTGATATAAAGTGCCCACTTTTTTGCCTACTCTGTGCAGTTCCTCCTCCCAAACATATATAATAAAGTGGAAGTCCAATATATTAATAAATAAATAAATACATAAACAATGTTCCTCGATTCATGATCTACCTTATCTAAAAGTGGCCAGTGCTAAATTAAGTTCATTCACAAAATTGCGCTATGTGTTTTAAAAGCACAGAAACCAATTTTGAGGGAAAAGACAGAGCACTTTTTGAATAAAAGGCACAAAACACACTTTTTTGAATGAACTTTATTTAGCACTAGCATACTAGTAGGGTTTTTGAATGTAGGATTTCCAACAAAAACTGATAGATGTTAACCCACTCTGTTTTTAAAAGATCTTATAATTGACCACATATTGCATATTACATTTTGAACATGTTGCAGGCTAAACTATAAAACCGGCAATGCAATTAGGCTATGAGTTTGTTTTCTCATGCATTTAGTTACAATAGATTTGATTTCCTGGCCAGTTCCCTTATGGTCTAACCATAAATGATTCTTTTGGCCAGATTTTTCCTTGAACAAACTGGTGGTCAACATACTATCCAAGGTGTGTGCTCTTCTACTCACAAATCTGCACCCATTGGATAGTACCCGATATGTGGTAAATTATTCTTTATTATGTTAACCCCATCCCATTATTCCTGACTGTACATTCTTGAAAGGACGAGGACTGAAACATTCTATCATTTCACAGATTTTTTTATCCAAAGAAAATTCTATTTATGATATTCTAGATTTAAATTCTACTATCCTGTATACCTTATTTAACTTCCATCATTGATTACCTTCCATAGTACCTAAACACTTAGAAGAGAAAGTATCTTCATTAGAACATTTGCTTTGAATACCGGTCTGTTTTCCAACAGAGGAAGCTTTGATGCAGTGCCTTGGATAACAGTTCTCTGCCCTTAATTAACCCTTTCGCTGCCGGAGACATTTTAGCGTTTTTTGCACATATGTTTAAAAAATCATTTTGGGCCTGAAGATTACACAAAATCCCCAAACATTATATATCTGAAAGCAGATACCGTAGAGAAGGGATATGCAATTAGTGGACCTCCAGCTGTTGCAGAACTACAAGTCCCATGAGGCATAGCAAGACTCTGACAGCCACAAGCATGACACCCAGAGGCAGAAGCATGATGGGACTTGTAGTTTTGCAACAGCTGGAGGTCCGCTAATTGCATATCCCTGCCCTAGAGAATAAAATAGTGGTGGTTCCAATTTTTATGTCACGTGATATTACCGCAAAGGTCTAGGAAGTGCAATATTTCAGTAAAATATACACTAACGTGAATTTTAGGGCAACCAAACGCAATAAATTACCCAAATTTTTGGTAAAATTTAAAAGACAAGGTTGCACCAAGTAAATAGATACCCAACATGCCTAACCGATTAGAAGAAAACTCCACTTGGGACTTTCAAGGGGAGACCAACTCCATCAGAGTAAGCCAGTATAATCATAAAAATTAAAATTTTTATTTCAGGTTTAAACTGCCCAAACATAGGGCTACACATAGACAAAAAAGATGCATACAGGTACATACATGGGATGCATAGTGGTTACAACATACATTTAAAATACAGAAACAGTAATATTGATACAACCACCACTCTCTGTTTCAAAGAAAACAGAGGGAACCCGATGCGTTTCAAAAAAGTATTTGTATCTCTGCAGATGTACTGACCGTGAAAGAAGACATTTGCATCCAAAACTCATCAGTCTAAAAGCATCCAAAGATTCCAAAAACAGGCTACCCGCTGTTCATCTGTATCCCTGTGGGACCAATGATAGGTGAAAAGGGGGAGAGGAAGGGCAAAACAAACAGATATTCCACCCTATCCCCATACAGTGCCCCACTAAATTATCCTCAACAAAGGGAGTGATCTCCGTGGCAAGGAGCCAGTCATATATTGAAGTTCTAATAAATAAAAGAAAAAAGTATGGAAATAAATATTTTGCTGGAAAATAAAGAGATATATATTTATTTATACTGTAAGGGAGTTAGCTCGGCAGCGGGTGTGTTTGACCCCCTGGAAGGGTACACTACACAATTTAGGCACAGCGAGACAGCAGTTTCAAACGAAGACAAAAAGGTAGTTTATTCTCACTAGATACAATGTGGAAAACAGCAAAACAAAAACAAACAACAAAATAAATCCCAGGCCACTTGGCCACTGACTACACAATAGGTTTCCCTGCCTGTCAGCTGGGTACAGCCTACCGCTGTACCTAGCTCCTATCTCTCACTGAACACAGTCAGCCACACAGGCTTCTTACCAGACAAGCTGTTACACTCCCCAGTCTGTTGACTTGACACAGAACCTGGTTCCAGGGTGGAGCACTCACCTATGCTTATAAACGTGTGTTAACCCTCGCGCTACTATATATAAATCAATAAATCAATGATAGGTCAGTTGCTGCAATATCAAGTATTAGACACAATAATACTGAAATGATACAGGATGAATATGGATACTGCGCACTCTGACTTAAAAATTATGCATATAATATACCAACAATTCATGCAGTGAAACCTCTCATCAAGTGTGCTGGGTAAAGTGCAAGTGAAACTACTAAAAACGTATTAAATAATAAATATGTAAATATGTAAACATACGAGTATACTGTGACCACTGTGATGAGTATATAAGAAAACTAATCAATAAGCAAATAGACAATGATCATAATAGTTCGCTACCTAGGCTCATTGTCCTAGTGCAAATAAAGCTGTTACACTCCCCAGTCTGTTGACCTGACACAGAATCTGGTTCCAGGGTGGAGCACTCACCTATGCTTGCTGAGAGTTTATATAGAGGTCTTAATGAGCCAGCTCAACCCAGCTGGAATCATTACCTCTACCCCTGCAATACTCAGCACTCCCCCTAGTAGTATAGGTCTGTATACACTTTGAATCTTGGGCAGATGTGCCTGCCATCCTGCACGCAACCAGGCGTCTTTACCTGCCGGCTGTCACATACCCCCCTCTTGTTTCAAACTGGGGTTTGGGACACACACAGCCAGGTACCCGAGATAGAGCATCCACATTCCCCATTTGAACCCCAGGACGATGCTTCACTGTGAAGTTGTATTCTTGCAGGGCCAGAAGCCAACTATTTACCCCTCTATTGGTCTCCTTATTTTGAGCCATCCACTTTAAGGGTGCGTGATCTGTGATCAGATCAAAGTGTCTACCCAGCAAATAGTATCGCAGGGAGTCTAGTGTCCATTTCACTGCTAGACACTCTTTTTCAATTGTGGCATAATTTTCTTTGTGGGGTTTCAGTTTCCTGCTAAGATAAATGACTGGGTGCTGTTCTCCATTCCAGACCTGGGACAACACTGCTCCTAAGCCTACATCTGACGCATCAGTCTGTACCACAAAGTCCTTAGCAAAGTCAGGTGAGTACAGCACTGGTTGGCTACATAAGGCTTTCTTTAAAGCCTAAAAAGCTGCTTCAGCCTCCGGAGTCCATTTCACCATGAAAGACTCTTTTCCTTTTGTCAGGTTGGTTAGGGGCACAGCCTGTGAAGCAAAGTGAGGAATGAATCGCGGATAGTATCCAGCAATTCCGAGGAATGCTCGAACCTACTTCTTGCTGTTGGAGCACGGCCAGCTATTTATGGCTTCCACTTTGTTGATTTGGGGTTTTATCACTCCCCTCCCAATAGTGTACCCCAAATATTTGGCCTCTTCCTGTCCAATGGTACACTTTTTTGGATTAGCCGTGAACCCAGCTTCCCTTATGGAGTCTAGTACAGCTTGCACTTTTGGCAGATGTGAGGCCTAATCTGTACTGTGGATGATCACATCGTCCAAGTAGGCTGCAGCATACTTCTGATGGGGCCTCAGAATTTTGTCCATTTTCCGCTGGAACGTGGCTGGTGCATTTTGTAACCCAAATGACATTCTTTTATACTGGAATGCCCCCTTTGGTGTTACAAATGCCGTTTTCTCCTTCGCTGACTCAGCTAGGGGAATTTGAAAATACCCCTTGGTGAGATCAAGGGTCATCATATATCGGGCTGTTCCCAGCCGGTCAATCAGTTCATCTATGCGTGGCATGGGGTAGGTGTCAAATTTTGTAACTTTATTCAGCTGCCGGAAATCTTACAAAATTGCCAGCTCCCATCGGGTTTGGGCACTAAAAAGATCGGGCTGGACCGGTCACTCTGGGACTCTTCTATCACACCTAATTCAAGCATTCGTTGAACTTCCCCTCAAAGCTCCAGATGAAGTCCATTGGGACGAAATCGATAGAGCTGCAGTGCTGCTTCGGATCCCACCGCTACTTTGTTTTTACTACTTGGATATTCGATGTCTGCTGTTCTTGGACTTTCTGTAAGTGCAATATTGCTTATTAAACGTGCTTGTTTTTAAATGGTATTACACTATTACGGTCTTTCTTCCATATGGTTGCATGAACCCCATGACAAGTATTGAAAATTGAAACATCGAACATCCATTGCCAGAGGCTGAGTGGAGGCTTTGTGTCCACACAAGCGCATATTGACCCTCTGTAATAGGGGGTCAAGGAGCTCTGGTAAGGGGAATTGTTGTCTGGTGGAGGAACCGTGCACTTTTGGATTGGTGTGGTGGAGGACTCTACACATGAATAATTTTGGTGTCATTACACCCGGAAGTTTACCATATATCTTGGAATTTTGAACACAACATTCACAATTTATAGACTTTTATCTTTTGGAACACATTCAATTGTTATGTTTTTGCAAGTTTTTTATGTTTTTTGTCTCACTTAAATGAGTTTGGGGTGTAGACAGTTTTTCACTTTCAACACATATTGATTTTACATTTTGATTTTCTTTGTTTGAGTTTATGACACAAGCGCAGAACTTTTTGTTTTATTTGGTTTCCCCTCATATTGCCTCCCTTCGGGCCTCTGGTATTTGATAGGGCTTTAGTTTTACCCTTTCACCTGGCGTAGTGATAATGTCATGCACTACCCCAGATGTTTGTCCCAGCAGCTCAGAGAACACTCACTCACTTGTTCAATTATCTCATAAGGGCCCTGCCATTTGGCCAGGAATTTGCTTTCAATCATAGGGATTAGTACCAACACCCTATCCCCCGGTGAAAAAGTATGGGTCTTGGCCTTGCAGTTATACACCCTTTGCTGTGCTAACTGCGCTTGGACCAAGTGTTCCTTGACGATTGGCATTACTTGTGCAATTCTATGATGCATTAGAGCAACATGCTCAATCACACTCCGGTGGGGAGAACTCTCACTTTCCAAAGTTTCCTTGGCGATATCCAACAGCCCTCTTGGGTGTCTCCCATAGAGTAACTCGAAGGGGGAGAACCCGGTAGAGGATTGTGGTACTTCCTGAATAGCAAACATCAAGTAGAGTATTAAACAGTCCCAATCCTTTCCATCTAGATCCACCAGCTTTTTTAACATCTGTTTTAGGGTTTTGTTGAACCTTTCAACCAACCCATCTGTTTGAGGGTGATACACAGATGTACGTAATTGTGTCACTTTAAACAACTTGCACAACTCTTTCATTACCCTGGACATAAATGGGGTACCCTGGTTTGTAAGCAATTTCTTACAAATACCCAAACAGCTGAAGACCAGAAATAGCTCTTTGGCTATCGTCTTGGCGGAGGTATTTCTAAGAGAGATCGCTTCAGGATAGCGGGTGGCATAGTCCATTATGACCAAAATATACTGATGCCCCCTAGCGGACTTCACTATCGGACCAACCAATTCCATTGCGATCCTCTCAAAGGGAACCTCAATGATGGGGAGAGGTACCAGTGGGTTACGGAAATACGACAAAGGTGCCAACTTCTGACACACAGGGCAGGAGGAACAATAATTTTCTATTTCCTTCATGACCCCAGGCCAATAGAACCTTTGCATTACTCTCTCTCTGGTTTTCTCCACCCCCAAATGACCTCCCAAAATGTGCCCATGGGCTAATTCCAATACCAACTTCCTATAGAGTTTGGGTGCCACAAGTTGCTCAATGGTTTCATCCGCCTTTTGGGCAACCTGATACAACAGATCCCTTTCCACCATAAAGTATGGGTAACTGCAAGACTGATCTGGGTTCACTAATTCACCATCTATCTTTACCACATTTTCCCACGCCTTTATCAGGGTGGGGTCTTTTACCTGTTCCGTGGCAAAATTTTCCCTGTGAACCTCTAAATCAGAGAACTCTACAGATGGCATATTTTCGCCTGAAGATGTTGGTTCCTTCCCAGTTTCCCAAGTCTCTCCTGCCAACACCGACTAGGGAAAATCTGGAGGGGTCTCACCATTCTCAGAGGATACCTGGGATTCCTCTTCCTGGCCCCTAGGGGCCTCTGTGGGGGGTTCAGGACAATCCCAGAGTTCCCAGAATTCTGGAAAATCCCTCCCCACAATAGCATCATGTGGTAAGTGAGGCACCAACCCCACCTGATGAGTTATGTTACCTTTGGGGGTCTCAAAAACCACTTTAGCCAGAGGATACTCTCTGGTGCCTCCATGTACACAAATAACAGCCACCTTGTTATTCCCAGAGACCTCTGTAGTAACTAATTCAGCTTTGATCAATGTCACCAGACTACCTGAATCTAGCAATACAACAACATTTTTATCATTAATACACATTTTGCATAAATGTTTTTCAGTTCCCCGAGTGGCAGTGCATGCAACTGTCGCAAACAGTGACTGACGTCTGTCTCTTAGATAGTCACATTACATAGGCTCATCCACAACTGGGCAATTGGCTGCAATATGTCCCTCTTGCTGGAAACAATATCAAATAAACTTTTTCGCTGCTTCCTGCGACTTTGACTGCGGTCGCCATACATTATCCAATCTTCCCGCCCTCTCACTCTCTCCACCCTTACCCCTTGAAGTCATCTTACCCGCCACTGGGGATGGTCTGGTCTTAGGGTGGAAAGCCCGTGAGTCCCTGGGAGAGGCAGTCAGGTTCTCTGTAGCCAAGTACCTCTCTACCAGATCCACAAGCTTGTCGGCCGTATCTAGGTTTCCATGGTTTACCCACTTATGGATAGCAGTAGGTAAAGACCTCAGGAACCGATCCATTACCACACGTTCCACAATCTTTGGTGCTGTCAGAGTTTCAGGTTGCAGCCACTTCCTGCCCAGGTGAATGAGATCATACATTTCTGACCCTAGGGGGGGGGGCTTTTCAAGTTGAAAAGTCCAGTTATGCACACGCTGAGCCCGGACAGCCAGGGAGACACCCAGCCGTGCCAATATTTCTGTTTTTAGCACAACATAGTCTTTTGCTTGGTCCGGCTCTAAGTCATAATACACTTTCTGCGATTTCCCAGCTAATAGAGGAGCCACCAATCCAGCCCACTGTTCCTAAGGCCACTTTTCTCTCTCAGCAGCCCTTTCAAATGTGGTCAGAAACACTTCAGGGTAATCCTCTCCAGTCATTTTTGGCAATACACGGCTCACACAAAATGATGGTGTATTACTGGAACCACTTGCCTCACTGGTCTGCGGACTATGTTGTGTTATGGCATCCATTTGCTGTTGAAGTCTCTGCTCTTGCTTCTGCAACAGCTCAGTTAAGAGGGCCTCAGTTTGTTGCTGGGATCGTTGCTGTGCTTCCATACTTTGTTGGTGAGCTCGCTGCTGTGCTTCCATACTTTGCTGGAGAGCTCTCTGCTGATTAGCATTTGCTTGTTGCAGACTAGCATCCGTTTGTTGCTGATTAGCATTGGTTTGTTGCTGATAAGCATTCGCTACAGCAAGCTGTCTCAGTATTTCTTCCATGCTGGCCTTTCACAAAAAAATGGCCCCTGGCTTCCTCCACTACTGTAAGGGAGTTAGCTCGGCAGCGGGTGTGTTTGACCCCCTGGAAGGGTACACTACACAATTTAGGCACAGCGAGACAGCAGTTTCAGATGAAACAAAAAGGTAGTTTATTCTCACTAGATACAATGTGGAAAACAGCAAAACAAAAACAAACAACAAAATAAATCCTAGGCCACTTGGCCACTGACTACAAAATAGGTTTCCCTGTCTGTTAGCTGGGAACACAGTCAGCCACACAGGCTTCTTACCAGACAAGCTGTTACACTCCCCAGTCTGTTGACCTGACACAGAACCTGGTTCCAGGGTGGAGCACTCACCTATGCTTGCTGGGAGTTTATGTAGAGGTCTTAATGAGCCAGCTCAACCCAGCTGGACTCATTACCTCTACCCCTGCAAGACTCAGCACTCCCCCTAGTAGTATAGGTCTGTATATACTTTGAATCTTGGGCAAATGTACCTGCCATCCGGCATGAACCAGGCGTCTTTACCTACCGGCTGTCAAAATATATACAGTATCTCACAGAAGTGAGTACGCCCCTCACATTTTTGTAAATATTTTATTATATCTTTTCATGTGACAACAGTTAAGAAATGACACTTTGCTACAATGTAAAGTAGCGAGGGTACAGCTTGTATTAGAGTGTAAATTTGCTGTGCCCTCAAAATAACTCGAAACACAGCCATTGATGTCTAAATCGCTGCCAACAAATGTACACCACGTGAAAATGTCCAAATTGGGCCCAATTAGCCATTGTCTCTCCCTAGTGTCATGTGACTCATTAGTTGTACAAGGTCTCAGGTGTGAATGGGGAGCAGGTGTGTTAAATTTTGTGTTAGCGCTCTCACTCACTCATACTGGTCACTGGAAGTTCAACATAGCACTTCATGGCAAAGAGCTCTCTGAGGATCTGACAAAAAAAATGGTTGCTCTACATAAAGATGGCTTAGGCTTAGGCTATAAGAAGATTGCCAAGACCCTGAAACTGAGCTGAAGCATGGTGGGTTTAACAGGACAGGTTCCACTCAGAACAGGCCTCGCCATGGTCGACCAAAAAAGTTGAGTGCACATGCTCAGTGTCATATCAATAGGTTGTCTTTGGGAAATAGATATATGAGTGCTGGCAGCATTGCTGCAGAGGTTGAAGGGGTGGGGGGTCAGCCTGTCAGTGCTCAGACCATACGTAGCACACTGCATCAAATTGGTCTGCATGGCTGTCATCCCAGAAGGAAGCTTCTTCTAAAGATGGTGCACAAGAAAGCCTGCAAACAGTTTGCTGAAGACAAGCAGACTAAGGACATGGATTACTGGAACCATGTCCTGTGGTCTGATGAGACCAAGATAAACTTATTTGGTTCAGATGGGGTCAAGTGTGTGTGGCGGCAACCAGGTGAGGAGTACAAAGACAAGTGTGTCTTGCCTACAGTCAAGCATGGTGGTGAGAGTGTTATGGTCTGGGGCTGCATGTGTGCTGCTGACACTGGGGAGCTACAGTTCATTGAGGGAACCATGAATGCCACATGTACTGTGACTTACTGAAGCAGAGCATGATCCCCTCCCTTTGGAGACTGGGCCGCAGGGCAATATTCCAACATGATAACGACCCCAAACACACCTCCAAGATAACCACTGCCTTGCTAAAGAAGCTGAGGGTAAAGGTGATGGACTGGCCAAGCAATGTCTCCAGACCTAAACCCTATTGAGCATCTGTGGGGCATCCTCAAATGGAAGGTGGAGGAGCACAAGGTCTCTAACATCCACCAGCTCTGTGATGTTGTCACGGAGGAGTGGACCTGTGAAGCTCTGGTGAACTCCATGCTCAAGAGCAGGGATCTCCAAATTATAGCCCTCCAGCTGTTCTGGAACTACAATTCACATCATGCCTAGTCATGAGTTCTACAATTCCTCATGGGATGTGTAGTTCCACAACAGCTGGAGGGCCATAGTTTGGAGACCCCTGCTCAAGAGGGTTAAGGCAGTGCTGGAAAATAATGGTGGCCACACAAAGTATTGACACTTTGGGCCCAATTTGGACATTTTCACTTAGGGGTGTACTCACTTTTGTTGCCTACGGTTTAGACATTTATGGCTGTGTGTGGAGTTATTTTGAGGGGACAGTAAATTTACACTGTTATACAAGCTGTACACTCACTACTTTACATTGCAGCAAAGTGTAATTTCTTCAGTGTTTTTGCATGAATAGATATAATCAAATATTTACAAAAATGTAAGGAGTGTATTCACTTTTGTGAGATACTGTATATATGTAGTGTATTGAACTGGGGGTTTTTACACATTCTGATAGAATGGTTAACTATGCAGGAAAAAGTTGGGACACCTTGATGTCTGGCTTCTATAAAGACTTTGCTTTAAAGGAACAGAAGGTTACTGAACTGTCATCTATGTTCTCAAATTTAAGAAAATCTTTAGAAAAGAAATCCCTTTACCATTGGCATATACACTTTTTTGAACAGTATGTCAAAAATAAAATCAATCCGTTTGGATTGCTGATACAAATTTTCCCTACGTATGAGAACATAGATGGCACGTTCAAAAATAAATGGGGAGAGAGCTTATCTTTGTGTTCAAAGGGAATGATGTCCCTTTTGATAGAGGAATATCAGAGGAGATCAAAAGATCTAGATAAAGAAATTGACTCCATCAATTTACAGCTAACCAATTTCAAACAACATGCAGGTTTTTCTCAATTAGATAAGGAATTAGGGAGCACTTAGAACAGTTTAATAGAGAGGTATTAATAAAGAAAGAGAAGAAATTTCATAGAGACCTAAACGCATTTAAGGAAAATAAAGCCTACAATTGGAAACAAACACATCCAAAAATAAGATTTAACCCGAAAGGGAGGAAGACTAGAGTTAATAATGATTAATCCGATGTTTCCTCTGTCTCATCTATCTCTTTTTCTTCAAAAGGATCCTTTAGAAAATCCAAATAGTCACGGAAAGTGAAAAGAGAATCCCAGAGTGGGGACTCTCAAGAACATCTCAACAAAAGACGCATAACTGAACATTCACATCCAACAGCCCCTAAGGAGGGCTCTCACTTGGTGTCAGGTAACTCCCTTGGTAGTGGTAAGTCCTCTCTTCCTCTACTCTTACAAACACGCATGCATGAATACCTTCTATTGATGGTTCTATACCTCCTTTGAACTCTGATATCATCACAAATGACGAGAATTTTTTAGAACATGCACCAATTCACATAACACAATACAAGACAATGTATTCATAAATGAAGAATCTTTAAGAGAGAACAATCTTACAGTAGTGAACCTGTCTGACTATACCTTAACTGATATTGAAACGGATGTTTTGAGTAGGGGACTCAGCTTCTGTCCGAGTGCAAATTTGAACAAATTCGAAGTAATTAAAGATCTGCAATTGTTTGCCAGAAAATTACTTTTGAAACAAATATACAGTAAGAATAAACATAAAGATCAACAACTTAAAACACAAGAACTACAAGCTATAGATGCATTGATTGCATTGTTGGATGAAAATGAGTCCCCTGATTCAAACGATCGTCTAGAGCTAGAATAAATGCTTGAGCGCATAGATCGAACAAATACCATACCTAAGGCTCCCCCTCCGTTGAAGAAAAAGTCAGACAAATTTCCGGTTTTAAATCTTAACTCTAGTGTTGGCCTTTATTAAACTATGTGTATGAAAAGCCTTAATAACCCTAATTGGTATTGTCAGATTCAAGCAACTAGGATAGACAGATTCCAGAAGGAATTCTATCTACTAGTAGATACAGCCTAAGCCCAGAGTATCCTTTCTAAGGATGAGTAGGAGTTTATACGTACACCCTGGCCACAAACACCCACATTTTACTCTCTCCGTGAACTGCATGAAAGCATAGATCATCTTTGTGTATTATCTCGGGTAATGGCTCCCTGACAGAAAATCTGAGTAAATGGATAGATCAATTTCTTCACCCATATGTTACAAATCTTCCAAGTTATATACAGGATACACTTCACCTACTACAAAACATAGATGGACTATATGTTCCACCCACGTCATTGCTTGTTGCAATAGACGTTGAGGCTTTATATAGTTCCATACCTCATTCTAATGGCTTGGCATGCATACAGCATATCCTGTTACAAAATAGCCGTTATGATTGCAAACAAATTGGTTTTTTCCTTGATGCCCTGTAATTCATACTGAATCACTTTTTTTGTTTTTCAAGGTTCCCATTTCCTCCAGGTGCATGGCATAGCGATGGGGACTTGTTGTGCCCCATCCTACGCCAATCTATACCTGGGGGAATGGGAATGCATGCTATCACGGTCAGTGGAAATGCTGCCCTTCATGAGCAGCATTGTCCTATGGTATCAATATATTGATGATATTTTCCTAATATGGGATGGAACCTCAGAGAACTTGCAACTTTTCCTGCAAGTGATAAACACCAATTTATTTAATCTAAACTTTACCATGACTCACGATTCAACAACTTTTACCTTCTTGGACGTTCAGATACATAAAGGACCAGATGGGCTCCTGACAAGTAGTTTGTACCGTAAACCGACAGTAGGGAATTCCCTGCTGCAGTTAGGAGAAATTGTACTGAAGATACCATTTTCAAAAAAGAGGCACATTTACTACAGATAAGGCTCAAAGCTAGGGGTAACTCCAATAGCTGCCTGAAAAAGGCCTATGGGAAAGCACGTGAAAGAAGCAGAGATGACCTACTGTACAACCCCAAATCATCCATGAAAAAAGATAATCCGATTTGGATTATCACACAATACTCCAAACAACATAAAGCCATCAGAAAAATTGTCAGCAAACATTGGCATATTTTACAAATGGACCCCATTATAGGGTCATTTGTACCTAACTCCCCAGCGTTCACCTTCAAAAAAGCAAATTCTCTAAAAGACATACTGGTATCGAGTGAGTTTAGATTGGGAGGCAAAAAGGATCCATGCAAACGCTATGGTACTTTTAGATGCGGGGGGTGCAATTTTTGTCAGTATGTCAATACTTCACATTCCCTTATTTTGCCAAATGGAGAAAAATATAGACTGGCACATTTTGCCAACTGTGGAACCACAAGTGTCGTATATCTTTTATGTGAGTGCTCTGGGTTCTACGTTGGCAAAACAATCAATGAATTTCGTACACGGGCCTACAGAAATATAACATGCACGAAGAAAGGGGACACCGATTTACCTCTGCGTAGACACGTGATTAACAAACAAGGAAGTAGATTTCCAAAAATATCTTATAATAATCATACAATAATATGATCTTAGATAGAATACACATAGGCATCAGAGGGGGAGATTCAAATAAAATCCTACTCCAATGCGACCATTCCCCCGGGCTTGAATGAATCCATATCATATAAACCCTTTTTGGAAGGTTTTACATCTGGAGGACCAGAGACAGAATAGATGATTCAATTTTGTAACATGCCTCCATATATGGGATGAGAAAATGAAAAGGGTGATTCCTCCTTAACATTCATCCATTCCAGGTAGATATCAAAATGGATCTTTTTTCGCAGGCACTCAATTGTAAACCCACAGTTCCTCTGGCATTGTCTTAGGGGAGCCCCGAGTGATATCTCCTCATTCTGTGCATATATATGGCCCATCCACGAAACATACAGCTGATCTCCACTACTCAGCTGTAGCCATTACCTATGGGATTTGTTGTATCTCCCCCTAAGTCCGTCTCTGAGAGGCACAGCTGATTTCATTTATTCAGCTGTAGCTGCAACCAATGGAATCTGTCTCTCTCAGCTTATAAGACTCCAGCTGAGGGAGGATTCTCAGGGCTATCACAATGATGACTCCAGTGAATAGATAGACATGGATTTTCAGGTAACTAAACTTTAATGAATGGAACTAAGCTGCATCTATACAAATTTATACTTTAATGCTAACATACGCACAATAGGCTGTTGTATGGTATACATTAAATTTCATTGTAATACCCTTTATATATATATATACAAACGTATATACATTTTCTGTGTTATATACAGCTGATGTGGTTCAACTGCAATGATTGCAGATCTGGATACTAAAACCAGTGTTTTCAATTGATCACTATACACATCACTGTCTCACTGGGCTGCAGGACAGTATGGGTAAGCCTTTATATGTATTAACCATAGCACGCTTTTTATATGGGTTCACTCCCATGTACACAGGCTAGTGCTTATATAAAAACAGTTTAATATAGCATGCATTTTTCTCTTGTTTGTTTGCAGCAATACCCTCCCTAGTTGCCATAAAATACTTATATATTTTGTTTGTTCACTGGAGTCATCAAATACTACCTTGTAAAAGTGCAGGTGGGTTTTAGAGTGTATCAATACACTATATATATATATATATATATATATATATATATATATATAAAAATAAATATACAGTATATCTCTATATTTTCCAGCAAAATATTTATTTCCATACTTTTTTCTTTTATTTATTAGAACTTCAATATATGACTGGCTCCTTGCCACGGAGATCACTCCCTTTGTTGAGGATAATTTAGTGGGGCACTGTATGGGGATAGGCTGGACTATCTATTCCTCTGCCCTTCCTCTCCCCCTTTTCACCTATCATTGTTCCCACGAGGATACAGATGAACAGCGGTAGCCTGTTTTTGGAATCTTTGGATGCTTTTAGACTGATTCGTTTTGGATGCAAATGTCTTCTTCGATGGTCAGTACATCAGCAGAGATACAAATAGTGTGCTAACAGTGGCGATGGATATATTTGAATGTTAATTTTAACCACATGTTTTCTCAATTTAGATATTGCTAAATCATATGACCACTTACCCCTGAGGAAGAACTTTTTCAAAACACGTGGGTTCCCTCTGTTTTCTTTGTGGTTGTATCAATATTACTGTTTCTGTATTTTAAATGTATGTTGTAACCACTATGCATCCCATGTATGTACCTCTATGTATATTTTTTGTCTATGTGTAGCCCTATGTTTGGGCAGTTTAAACCTGAAATAAAAATTTTAATTTTTATGATTATACTGGCTTACTCTCATGGAGTTGGTCTCTGTTTAAAAGTCCCAAGTGGGGATTTCCTCTAATCTGTATCATAGGGATGTGGGCAGACCCTCCTTCTTTGATGTTTGATGCACAGCAATAACCATTTTTAACCAACATGCCTAACCTTACATTTTTGTGCGCCCTGTGCAATGGCATCAAACTTCGGTACCCTATATTTTCTAGTGGTGAGGCTTCAGAAGCCCCCTATAGGTATTTGTTTAGCATTACGGAGGAGGTCTTGTGTTAGAATTATTGCTTTCACTCTGGCGTACGCGGCAATATGTTACATGTGTATCGTAATCAACGTTTTCACGTGCAGACGCCACAATGCATGCGTTCACGTTCATGCATGTGTATATGTGGGGGGAGCTCAAAAATGTTTTGGGGGGATTTTATGTGCTTGGGTGTCACTATTTTTTGCAAAAAAAAAAATGTTTTTTTACTTAACTTTTATTTTTTTCATCACATAGGGGACAAAAAGTCCCCTATGTGAGGTTTTTATGTGACAGGTTCTCTTTATTGAGACATGCAGGTCTCCCCTGTACTCCACTTAATCATTTACAATGCAGATCGTATTGCAAAACATTATTTCCCGGCTGAGATAGCTGGGGACACTAAGAACTTGACCCGGGAAGTGACGTCAGAGACGTCGCATTCTAGGTCAATACAACAAGGGGAGGAGAGCAGACATATATCTGCTGTTCTCCTTCCCCTCTACATGCCACCGCCCGCCATGGCTGTCCTGGGCTCGCCAATGGCAAGCGGAGCCCAGTAAGCATGGCGGGAGTGCACGCATATGAGCCTGATAGCATGCATCCAGAACCCTTATGCGTTTTGACTTATTTAGTCTTCTTCAGGAGATGGTGATAAATGGCATTTCTGAAGGATCTCTAAAAAACATATACAGGTAAGTATATACAAAAACAATACATAATGAATATAACAAATCACATATTGTTAAAGAATCATTTCACTTACATAATCATGTACAGTATGCACATCTCACATTATGCTGGAGGTCCACATAGGAGGTGGGGGTTAGGGAGGGGCGAAAGGTTCGGCACGAGCATACGTTCGGGCCGAACTTCCATTGTTCGCCCGATCCCCGAACTTAGAACATTATGGGGTGTTCAGCGTGATTTCGGCACCGCCGAACGGCCCATAATGCATAGTGCACAGACGGTGCGCACAGCTTCTGCTCCGTGGGAGGGCTGCTGCCATTTGCGCTCAGTTTGTTGTGACAGTTTATTTATAGTGAAGGGCGGGGCCACCCGGTGACATACAGGTGACCCTGCCCCCTTCTGACATCATGTGACATCAGAGGGGCGGGTCACTCAATTACATCAGTAGGTGGCCCCGCCCTTCACTATTAATAAACTGTCACAGCAAACCCAGCTCAGTCAGTGGGAGCCCTCCCATGGAGAAGGAGCTGTAGCATTTTTTTGGCTCTTTTTGGGTCCATCGTGCACCGTGATTTAAGTGGATTACAACGGGGGACACTTATTTTTTTTATTTTTTAATAAAGGACTTGTCCCTAATTGTCTCCTGTGTTTTTTTCTTTTTTGACACTTTTTGGTAAATTAGTAGGGGTATGATGTACCCGATACTATTTCACATAGGGGGGATCTGGGGGCCCCCTTATTAAAGGGGGCTTCCAGATTCTGATAAGCCCCCACCCGCAGACTCCCACAACCACAGTCCAGGGTTGTGGGGAAGAGGCTCTTGTCCCCATCAACATGGGGACAAGGTGCTTTGGGGTGGGGACGCAGAGCCCCCCTGCCCCAAAGCACCCATACTCCCCATGTTGAGGGCATGTAGCCTGGTACAGTTCGGGGGGTGCTCGCTTGTCGCCCCCTATCCTGGCCAGCCAGGTTGCATGCTCGAATAAGGGTATGGTTTGGATTTTAGGGGGGACCCCCACATCAAATTTTTTCTTAATTTTGGTGTGGAGTTCCCCTTAAAATCCAAACCAGACCCAAAGGACCTGGTTTGGACTGGGGGGGGGCTACACACATTTTTTTCAGTGATTTTTCTGAATATTGCCGGGAGCCGGCAATACATTACAGCCACGATACTAAATGACAATTTTTCCTTCACAAATGTCATTTTGCTCTGTCACTGTTCTAAACATCACAGAGGTGCACCCTTTTACAGGCAGACTAAGGGACCCCACCCAGGCATGATATGTAAAGGAATATTTTATTTTTTTTGTTTCACTTTAAGCATTATTAAAACCACTGCTCCTGAAAAAACAATTGATTTAAAAACTTTTTTTTGCATTGATACATGTCCCCTAGAGCAGGACCTGGCTCCCCATACACTTTTTATGGCAATAACTTGCATATAAGCCTTTAAAATGAGCACTTTTAATTTTTCATGTTCTGGCCCCATAAACTTTAATGGTGTTCGAATGTTCGGACAAATTTTTTGCCTGTTGGCATGTTCTGGTGCAAACCAAACTGGGGGGTGTTCGGCCCATCCGTAATAGGGTATCGAACATCACAGCACTACATCCCAGACACAAGGGACATATAGAGATCAACCCAGCAGAATAAAAATAGGCCTAATAAATAATTGAATAAAAAAATGTAAAAAGTATATGAAAAATATATCAGATGGGACAGAGGGGGTAGAAACTTTCAGGTGAAAATACATGTAAAGAATATATCCATAAATTCATAGGTGCAAGTAGTAAAAAAAAGGGTATACCTGGAAGCTGTCACCAAAGATGGCTGAATCTAAGAGGATATTGCTAAAAGTCTCCACATGGGAAGAAATTTGTCCCTATGTGACAACAGAGGCAAGTCCAATGTTGTCCCCCCCAAAAATTTGCAAAAACAGAGAGAGGGAACCCAGAAAATAAGATGAATTAAACCTGTTGTGCAAGGTCTGCAACAAAGTGCTGATATATACTATAGCCATATATAAAAAGGTCTATTCTTACCAATTTTAATAGATCACATTTAAAAGTGAATAGGTGCAGCCAGGTCATTTCTTGTTATCAGAGGATTTTTTGGCTTTTTCCAAACATTTCTCACTATGGTTGCGATATATAAATGATATTTTCCTGCTTTGGGATAGCCTGATCGAATTGCTTCACAAATGTCTCTCCGCTATGAACTCTAATAACATAGTTACATAGTTAGTGAGGTTGAAAAAAGACACAAGTCCATCAAGTCCAACCTATGTGTGTGCTTTCATGTCAGTATTACATTGTATATCCCTCAATGCTTTGGTCCCTTAGGTGTGCATCTAGTAGTTTTTTGAATGTATCTATACTCCCGGCAGAGACCACTGCTTGTGGAAGAGAATTCCACATTCTCACTGCTCTTACCGTAAAGAAACCTCTACACATTTTAAGGTTAAACTGCCTTTCCTCTATTCTTAGTGTATGGCCGCGTGTCTTTGTGTACTCCCTTGCACTGAATAGTTTTGTCCCTATAGTGGGGTCACCAGTACAGTATTTGTACATTAAAATCATATCCCCTCTCAAGCGTCTTTTCTCCAGAGAGAATAAGTTTAGTGCTTGTAATCTTTCCCCATAACTAAGGTCTTCCAATCCCTTAATTAGCTTTGTGGCCCTTCTCTGAACCCTTTCCGATACCTGGACATCCTTCCTGAGGACTGGTGCCCAGAACTGGACGGCATACTCCAGGTGTGGCCTCACCAGAGACTTGTATAGTGGGAGAATTATTGATTTATCCCTGAAATTAATCCCTTTCTTGATGCATGCCAACACTTTGTTAGCTTTGCTTGCAGCAGCTTGGCATTGCATGCCACTGCTGAGCCTGTTCTCTACTAGGACACCTAGGTCTTTTTCCATTCTAGTTTCCCCAGGG
>BLSH010388657.1:40673-66960 GCA_018402905.1 Glandirana rugosa | reverse complement strand
GTTGAGTGTTTGGTTTAATATGTCTATACAACTAACACAATGTGTAACGTGGACTTAATCTCTAGACGGTCAAAATATTTTGTCTTGTTTATAACTTTTGAAACTTATAAAGACTGGAAGCAGTGTTGGGGAGGGGGGAAAGGTTTGTACATGGACGTTTTCCGGAGTTGTCCGGAACACGTATCTCATGTACATGTCAAAGGTCTCGTGTTGGTAGATTCATAGACATATTAACGAACATTGGAATCTTCGGGACACTCCTATTAAACCAGATGATTGTAATAGAGAGGTGGTTTGCCTTCGACACCACAAGAGGGTTTGGGAGGATCCTGTTAACCGGACATCCACGGGGGGTTTGGGAAATGGGCAGAGAAGTACTGGAAGAGCACCCCAGCCCCAATGCTATAGCTGCAAACAGAGGGGGCACCTACAGGCCAATTGTCCTAGGAGGGTTTGGGAGAACACCACAGCTTCCGTTTGGTGGAGAGATAATGTTAGTAGACCAAATTATCCTCACAGGGCTTCTAAGGTTACAAGCAATTATACAGATACTTAGATGGTTGTGCTCTGGAAACTGTACATGTACTCTATGCACAAGGCCTGTTGAGGCCTTTTGCAGGTACATGTTTGGAAAGGGGGGAGGGGTTGTGACGAAGGTCAGAAATATTCAAAGTTTTCAATATTTGTTCTGTTTTATAAAACTGGCAGATCTCTAATTCAGGTGCAATGTGTAACACAATCAACATATCTGTATAATTTGGTTTGTGAGTTGCTGTGTCCCCACAGGGGGTCGGGTGTGTGGCTCCCTCAGTAAGGAGGGAATAAATGATTGTATCTTGCTGGGGAAAAAGGCAGACGCCTCGGCACCAGAAGGTGTGTGACTGCATTC
This sequence comes from Glandirana rugosa, assembly GCA_018402905.1. Taxonomy (NCBI): domain Eukaryota; kingdom Metazoa; phylum Chordata; class Amphibia; order Anura; family Ranidae; genus Glandirana; species Glandirana rugosa. The sequence continues at coordinate 66,071 of BLSH010388657.1, read as the reverse complement.
ACAATACCACAGATAACCATGAAGGGGGGCAGACTGGGCAGTCTTTACTTTTAATGTTGGACAGAGGAGATGATGGCTAAAAAGTGTCCTTGGGAGACGAGAAATGATGGATGAACGGCTGAGACTGATTTTGTTTTCTTCACTGCGGGGACTTTAGTTCTGTGGGGCTTTCTCCATTTGTCCTTCAACTGCTGCTTGAGTGAAGCTGCGGCCAGGACACACAGCCCTCCCTGGACCTACCATGGGTTTGTAAAGGACATCTGCCCTCTGGACCTGTTTTCCCCTGCCGCTCGGCTTGGACTTCCCCACTTAGGCTGCTGTTGATGGGTGAGTCCCTGAACCTTCGGTGTGTCTTTTGTCTGCTGACCGGCTACTGGATGCGGAGCTCGCTGTGTGACCTTCTGCCGTGTGGACTACCAGCTGACTGTAACCCTGTGGAATCTTCTGCCGAGTGGACTACCAGCTATCTGTAACCCAACGTTCTCCAATAAACGCCCGTGTGTCGGGTTTTGGAGTGATCTGCTTCCGTGTGCTCTCTCTCCGCGCTCGTAGTTCTTAACACTCAGGTACTCTCAATTACTCAGGTACTCTCCAATACTCAGGTACTCTCAATTACTCAGGTACTCTCCAATACTCAGGTACTCTCAATTACTCAGGTACTCTCAATTACTCAGGTACTCTCCAATGCTCAGGTACTCTCAATTACTCAGGTACTTTCAATTACTCAGGTACTCTCAATTACTCAGGTACTCTCAATTACTCAGGTACTCTCCAATACTCAGGTACTCTCAATTACTCAGGTACTCCCACACTCAGGTCTCACAGTCAGTCTTTTATTATCAGTTGTGTCTCCCTGCTTAACCTCTGTAATCTGACACTCTGCAGCTCATCAGTCTCTGCTTTTAGCCTCCCCCTCCTGTCTCCGTCACACAGTGCGATCTGCACTCACCACTGCCTCTCCTTGTCAGTCTTCCACCTGTCCCCCACCTCCTACTTCGGTCACGGGTGTGGAGGGTTTTAGAATGTCCTCTGCCTCTCTCTACTCCCTGCCGCCCGCCTCCTCCTTTGGTCCTGGTGGGGGGGGCTAAGAGTGCCCTCTGCCCTCTGCTTGTCTTGCTCTGAGCCGCCCGCCTCCTCCTTCGGTCCTGGTGGGGGGGCTGAGAGTGCCCTCTGCCTGGCTTGCTCTGAGCCGCCCGCCTGCCTCCTCCTTCGGTCCTAACTATAATCTTACTTTCACTATGACATCTGACAAATCTAAAATTACATTCCTAGATGTGACAGTTGAAACAACATCAGAGCGAACTCTAGTTAGCGACCTATTTTGCAAAAAAAATGTATTATTGTTGTATAACAAATGTATTAAGTCCATTGTCTTCCAAGGAACTTGTGAAATATCATGAATAGGTATCCCTAGATACAGATGAAGTGACCACTCACCAGATCTAGATGCTGCCTCAATTAAGAGGACAACAAAGATGAAGAAATACTCCGGTATATCGTGCCCTCATCTCATCCACCGATATTACCAAGGGAGGAAAGAAGAACACAACATGGTGCAATATGCCAACACTCATGTACATAACAGAGGACAGTAGGGAAAGGAAAGTGTTTACCCATGCCAGGTAGATAAATGTAGTAAAACCGTGTCACATATCACCGTCACCAGGTGAAGTGCCAACTCACCAGATGGTGCATATAATATACACCAAACACTCCAAACTGTCTATATATTCCAGTGTCCTCACAGCACATTAGTCCCAAGGCATAGCTTCCAGATGGTCATACAAGGAATAATCAGCCATAGTGACGGCACCACCATTACCCCATTAATGAAAAAAAGTGTATCATAGTGTAATATGTCTTTTAATGTTTAAAAAAGTCAAATAAAGGTGATAGGTAGTGCAAGCTTAGGTATACAATAAAACAGCTCAAGTGAGCCTCATAGCATAAAAAATGCTGGTAACAGCTAGACATAGCATATAAAAGCTCGCAGATAGTATGCAAAACGTCATAAACTTCACAAACAGTGTAAAAAACGTACTCTGACGTGTTTCAAGATACAGCTCATTTTCAAAGGGTTGCAACTCTTTGAAGTTTGAAACGCGTCAACATTTTTACACTATTTGTGAAATTTATAATGTTTTGCATACTATCTGTGAGCTTTTGAATGCTGTATCTAGCTGTTCCATCTCTCCTCTTCTGGACTCTGGACCCTTGTACACCGGACCCCAGGAGAGGAGACTGTAACAAAACTTTATTACAAAAAGAAACCCAGTGGATATACAAACTTGGGGCCACCAAGCCCCCTGGGCTGAACAAACTGATCATCTATAGACCCTTCTTCTCATCTGGATGTTCAGAACATCTCATGTTTTTTGAGAGGTCCATTTTTTGCTTTTATCTTAGTTTTTGCCCCTCCTTTTCCCTCCTTTCCACACATATATTATTATTTTTTTGTACAAAAAATTACTGTTCAATTTATATCTTATGAATGTTGGAGATCCCATATGAGTTTTTTTGCCATCTGCTTTTTACCTGCATTGTTCCCCTCCCTCCCCCTTCTCTTGTTTTTTGTTTTTGTTTTATTTGTTTTTTGTTTTTGTTTATGTTGTGTTTGTTTTTCATGCTTTGTTTTTTGCTTTTGTGTTTGGGTCCTTTTTGCATTTTTTTTATCATGCTGCATCTCCTACACCCGGCATGTGTAGTTCTCTCTGGTTCAGACCCGTGCCGTCCTGTTCTTTCATGTGTCGGCGCCGTCTTCTCCCCTGCACGCTGCCCTTTTCCATGATTGCCGCTGCAGCAATTCTGGAAGTGAGGCCATTGCGCTTCTGGCGATGACGCTGCTTCCGGCCGGGTTCGGTGTTCGGAGATGATGGCGGGGACATGGGAGTCAGCTGTCTCCATCCAACCCATCAGCGGACAGGTTGTGGGCTTTTTTGTCCACAGCTTACACCCAATTTTGACACCCTTCTTGCCCCTGTATGATTGGCCCTGCATGCACACGTGACAGGGCCAATCTTCCTATATATAATTATGAGGTTTGCAGTAGTGTCTCGTGGCTGTGAGACTACTGCTGCAACCCTTAGACCTGGCTGCACCTATTCAGTTTTGGCTGTGATCTGTTGAAATTTTTATATGTGGATATAGTATATATCAGCACTTTGTTGCAGGCCTTGCACAACAGGTTTAATTCACCTTATTTTCTGGAGTCCCCTTCTCTGTTTTTGCTGATTTTTTGGGGGGCGACATTGTATGTGCCTCTTTGTTGTTGCAGATGGACAAGTTCTCTTCCCATGTGGAGGGTTTTAGCAATATCCTCTTAGATTCAGCCATCTTTGGTGACAGCTTCCAGGTATCCCCCCCTTTTTTTTCCTACTTGCACCTATGAATTTATGGATATATTCTTTACATTTATTTTCATCTGAATGTGTGTACCCCCTCTGTCCCATCTGATATATTTTTCATATATTTTTTCAATGACCTATTAGGCCTATTTTAAGTCTGCTGGGTTGATCTCTATATGTCCCTTGTGTCTGGGATGTAGTGTTGTGATGTTCCATACCCCCACCTCCTATGTGGACATCCAGCATAATGTGAGATGTGCATACTGTACATGATTATGTAAGTGAAATGGTTCTTTAAAAATATGTGATTTGTTACATTCATTATGTATTGTTTTGTATATTCTCACTTGTATATGTTTTTAGAGATCCTTCTAATATGCCATTTACCACCATCCCCCTGAGGACGAATAAATAAGTCAAAAATGCGTCGGGGCTCTGGATGCATGCTATCAGGATCATAATTGTTTTTTCTGTTTGACAACTCTCTATTTCCAAAATACATGGTATTTTTATGCTATTAGGCTTTATGTTTATTATTCTCTCACATGGTGTCTGTTTGGGAGTTATTTTAAGGATTATTTAAATAAATATTTGATTTTATTGGCACCTTGTCTATCAGTGTTCCTCTATCTTCTCCGGTTCTCCCTTTGTGGTATTCTCTTATGTTAATTTGGGACTGATACCGAAGTGGCTTACAGTCTGTTTACAGCTACCCCATTGATGGTTCAATACTAGTTATATTACTAAGAATCATATGTTTTGGTACAACTATGTCCTGAGTAAATACCCAGCTAACTATTATACTTTTTCTGAGCTTATTCTCCCCAGTGCTGTTATAAGCTTTCCACACTTAATATATTTTTTTGATGTAACAGTTTCAAGTTGTTTCTAATGTAGTTTAACGGTTTCTTCACTCTCTTTAACTGCTTGCCGACCAGCCACTGTAGTTATATGGCGGCAGGTTAACTCTCCTGCGCAGTTGCAGATGGGAGCACGCTGGGGCGCCGCAAGCTGCATGAGTGTGCCGCGGGTCGGGTGGACTCGATTTTTACTGGCTACCCGCGATCGCCTAGTACAAAGGCAGAACGGGGATCTGTCAATGTAAACAAGGCAGATCCTCATTCTGACATGGGACATGACAGTGATCTACTATTCCCAGTCATTGGGAACAGTGATCTCTTTTATGTTCCTGCCAGCCCATCCCCCATACTGTTAGAAAACACAGAGGGAACACAGTTAACCCCTTGATCGCCCCTAGCACTGATCAATGTAATAATTCCACTGGTTCCCAAAAAGTGTAATTTGGGGTCAGATTTGTCTGCCGCAATGTTGTAGTCCTGCTAAAAACCACAGATCGCCGCCATTACTAGTAAAAACAATTTTAAAAAGTCCCTAAATATATCCCATAGTTTGTAGACGCGATAACTTTTGTGAAAACTAATTAATATATGCCAATTTTTTTACCAAAAATATGTAGAAGAATATCAATTTTGTTTGGGTACAGCATTGCATGACAACGCAATTGTCAGTTAAAGCAACGCAGTGACATATCGCAAAAAATGGCCTGGTCATTAAGGGGGCAAATCCTTCCGGAGCTGAAGTGGTTAAATATAATGATATATAATGAACACTTTCATGAACACATAGGGGTTGATTTACTAAAACTGAAGAGTGCAAAATCTGGTGCAGCTGTGCATGGTAGCCAATCAGCTTCTAACTTCAGCTTGTTCAATTAAGCTTTGACAAAAAAAACCTGAAAGCCGATTGGTTTCATTGCACAGCTGCACCAGATTTTGCACTCTGCAGGCATAATTCCTGGTATGTTGTCCTCTCTTCTAACCACTAGATGGAAATATCCTGTATCAACCTCTTAAGTGGAGATTATACCATATAAAACTCTGTATATTTATTTAAAATTAAAGATGCCAAGTGGCTACTTACAGCATTCTGATAAAAATGAATGTTTGTAAAAACATATGCCAGCAAACAAACAGCACAGCCCGTACTTCCGGGATCACGTGGGGCACGATGACATAGATGCGTAGCTCCGTCCTACATGTTTCACCACAACTGACGTCTTCCCGGGGCATATGTTTTTACAAACGTTCGTTTTTATCGGAATGCTGTAAGTAGCCACTTGGCATCCTTAATTTTAAATAAATATACGGAGTTACACTATTTGAACCCTTCCTTCTTTTATAAGGTATAATCTCTGCGTAAGAGGTCGATACCGGAAATGTCCATCTAGTGGTCAGAAGATTGGACAACATACCAGGAATTATGCCTGCAGAGGATATCTGCCCGCTCATCTGGCTCTGGTAAGGGTCCTCTGATTTGGCTTGTTGTGGGTGTCTTCACGGCTCCTCCTCCTCTTCCTTATTCAAACACTGGGTGGAAGGATTTTCCTAGAGTTTACCAACGGCATTTGGACTTTTTATACCTACTGGAACTTACTCACACTTTTATCACTTTATGCACATGCAAACCAATGTTATGTGAACTTTATTGCACAAATTTTGCACATATGTTTTTGCAGAGAATATGCTAATTTGCACATTATATGAACTGATAGTATTTGCATATATGACCTATGACTAACAAACATTTAAGGGTTCTGCTTAAGCGTTGATGTGGATAATTTCCATACACTTGTTATTGTTTCAATTTTTATTTGTGTAAAAGTTCTTTATAGTAATTTCTGCTGGATTAGCACAGTCTATATACATATTATCTAGTCTTCTGGGCGATATCCCTAGTCAGATTGCAGCTTCCTTCATCACACATTTTTTATTACTTTCCATTTATAATTCTTCATATATCAATTACTCTAGCACAGTATTCACCTTTGTTTTTAGTTACCATATTTTCATTTTAAACTAGCACTATAAATGCAGTTGAAAGAGATACTTTAAAAAAAAATCACATTGGAATTTTACCTTTGTTAACACATAACAATCCAGGGGTCATAAACCATTGGTGGGGTGCTCTTGCTTTTTCCTAAACTGGGGATATCAGTAACAGCTGAGTGAGCATCAGACCCCTTCTCTCTATGCTTATAACCTTACAGACCTTATATTGGACTTCTCTCTGATGGCAGTTAAGAATTGCCTGAGTTCAGTATATAAAATGTAATAACATTAGATTAGATCAAAGGTATCATGCATGATCCTAAATTCAGCAGAGACAAGAGAATATCTGAAAATCTCAATCCACATCACATCTTGCATATCCACGTGGAAGATTAGAGAATAAAAAATACTCCCAATTGTGCTAAATTGATCTGCAACTTGATGAGTCAGGCAAAATTAACAATGCTGTGCTGGTGCTGCTGGAATATGTTAGTTGTTCTTCATGTTTATGAGCATGTATTTAGAAGACAACCATACCTTTCTTTTCAAAAAGTAATGTATTTAGCTTAGCAAATGTATTGCATCAGAAATTTTATTAAAAGAATAAGAGCTTTTTTAAAAGTGCTTTTAATGCTTGTTTGAAACATGTAAATACTTAAGTGTGCATTATCTTAGGCCAGTTTATAAAAATCAACAAAAGTTGCTGCTTACACCATCACTAACTGACCATCCATCTCCTGTGGAGGAACATGTAATTAGGAAATACTCTCCTATACACTTCAAGGTCCAGCATTTAATGGACCTAGGGAAACTCAGCCAACCAATAAGATAATATGGGGGTGGGACGAACAGAAGTGAAGCTGATTAACTGAAACCCAAACATTGCCAAAATCTTGCTTGTTCACTGAGCATTGTAAACTTCATCCAAATGCGTAATGCTGGAGACAGGTGTATTGCTCTTACATTCAGCACTGCTGAATTAGAATGGTGAGTGTGGGAATGCTGCTAAATATCCTTAGCATGTCCACCAACTGGCTAACAGTCGGTAAGGACAAACAGACAGGGAGAGGGTGGGTACGGGTTTCTCCCAGTGTATTAAATGCTGGCACTTGCAGAGCACAAGTAAGTACTTCCTGTGTACTTGTTTCTCGAGGAGCCAGGCTGGTGACTTAGTGATGATGTAAGTGACCGCCATTTTTGGTTGATTTTAGCAGAAGTGATAGGTTAGGCAGACCATGGCAAAATCTTAGTTTATGTGGGGGAACTAGCATTTTTCAGAAACAAGTCAGCAATAAATGCCCCCAATATTTTTCCCATAAGTTTACTTTAATTATATATTGCCTCATTAACCATTATTACAGCTGTGCTGATTTAACAGTTGTTGTTAAATAATAATGTATATAACAACAATACACTATTCTGTAACTGATAGAGTGCTACAGCTGCATTTAGAAAATATGTTGTGACTAAATTTTCTTAAACTTAAAAAGAGAAGCAAAGAAAAAAATACAGCAGAAATGCTTTAATTAGGCTTGACATTGGTGTTTTCTGAGTCTTTCAACTGATAAACCTTAGCTAGAAAATCTGAACAAATGAGGAACTTGTTGAAAACAGAGGAAGAACAGGAATCAACAACAAGAAGAAATGGCAGAATTTATGGCGTTTTTGAACAACAATGATAGGGGTATTACATTATCCTATGAAGCCAATACAGATTGTATACATTTCTTAGATCTGGAAATAATTAAAAGTGGGGATAAACTAGAGCTGAGGACTTTTTTTAAAGCCACTGATCGGAATAGTTATATACCCATCGACCGTGGACACCATAGATCGTGGCTACACTCTGTCCCCCCAGCCAGATGTTGAGACTCAGACGTAATTGTACTGAACCCTCCATTTTTTTACAACAGGCATTCTAATTAACACAACGCTTTATAGAGATCAATGATGAAATATGGGCAGCATATGATACTGACAGATCGTCTCTACTGGAGGATAGGCCTAAATGTAACAACACAGACAAGTTTAAGTGGTCATTTATTACCACGTTTTACAACCAACAAAGACAGATTAGAAATATTTTTAGAAAACACTGGGATGTTCTGATGAACTATAAAACACTCGGTTCTGTACTTCCTGAGAGGGCGAATGTCATCTATAGGAGTGCACAGTCTATTCATAATAGGGTCGCCCCCAATGTGTTCGACCCCCCGAAAAAACCCACATTCTTCGGTGATATGAAAGGGTTTTATCCCTGCCGAAAATGCAATATCTGCTTACAGAATTGTGTGAAAAAGAAAATATGCAGATTTACCTACACAACAACCAACATAATTTATGTTATGAAATACTTTACTACATGCGCCACGAAATATACAGTGTATCTGATTACATGTCCTTGCAAAAAGAAGTATATAGGATGCACTATACGCCCATTTTCGGTTCGAGTAAACAAACATATATCTAAATTCAAGAAAGGGTCTATGAATCATAGCGTTCTTAAACATTATATTGGCACTGAATTTTGTATCATTGACAAATATGTATCTCCTTGGAGAGGCAGCTCTCTCATTAGGGGGGTCTCTAAACTAGAAACTTTTTGGATCTACAAATTAAAATGTTACTGGCCCTATGGGATGAATAAGGACTGGGATATTAATTCCTATATTAACCAGGCCTAATACATTCCTACAATCTTCTCCCCCCTATATGGTCTCTCTATGTTTTTGCTTACCATTTTCCGGTGTTTTAACCTCCTTTTGGGTGAATATGTCAGACTTCTAGGGGTGAATGTATTTTCGCAATGATTTTTATAAATTTCATAACATTTATTCAGCTAGATTTTCATATTTTTATCTACATTATTTATCTGGTCTCTATGTCTAATTCTGTAAACCTTTTGTGAACCGTTTCTAGTTATGGTACTAATATGTACACGGTGATGCCTAGCTTTACATGTCTGCTTAAATCTTTAAATGCATCACCTACACGGTGCTATCCATCCCTTGTGATGTGTGATTTGTTAATCATATGGGGCATGGCAGCCATCTAGTTTATTATACACATATTGCAGACATCAGTGAGCGACTTCCTGTTTTTTGACCTCCCATCCTCAGTTGAACATCCGGATGTGATGTAACGTATCAGGAAGTGACTCATGCGGTCCGTCCTCCTTTTAGCCAGGGCGGATGTGATGTCACGTCCCCACGCAATCTGATTCATCAGCGCGGGCCGTGTTGTCCTTTACATTTTTAGCATGCTGGGTAACCTGTGATTGGAGCGCATCCCGGAGCTATGATTGGTCAAGGTGCGCGCCCTTCCTGCTAACTACCCGGAACTGATATCTATATTCTCTGCCTGTCTTACCACAACATTAATTAAACTTTAATACATACGTTTCTACTTGGATTTTTGTTTTTAGCAACATTTAGCCTGATAGACTCATTGTCTTTATTGACAGTACATTCTCGATGACAGTATTTTGTGTTGTTTATTAAAGGCATTTTAAAGTTTTACTTTAACATACCTTGAGTACAGTCTTAGAGCCTGAGCTGCGGACCAGATATATGATGACACATGCCTTAGGAACCAGCAGTGATAGGTTTCAGACTGTTGAAAGTGAGGCTTGGAGCTCACACAGACATCATGTGTGAACTATTGCCAATTATGAGCCCTGTATAGTTCAGTATATAAAGCGCAGTGTTGGGGAGCAGACCTGTACCCCAGTTGAAGTCCCCTTGTGAAGAAACACGTAGGGTGAAAGGGTGTCTGCTCCATATCACAGCGCCTAGCTTGTGTACACATCGCTTATTTGCTCTGAATCCTGGATTTTAATGTAAGTGCATTACTTTTAATAAATTGCCTTATACATATCGAACTTACACTATGTGGAGTTTTTTATGCTTACCTCCCCCCGTGATCGCTACCATATGTATGTGAGCTCAAGTGGTTTTCCATCTCTGGAGATCGATTAAAGAGGAAGATCCTGGTTGATGCAACATTCGGGCATTCATTTTAACCACCTTAGGGTAAGAGTACCCAATCTTATTGTGCACTGTTTTGGTAAAAGCACGAGGTGTTGTCCGTCTTCTAAGTGATTACAAGGCTTTATTATCAGCCCTGTCTGGTAAGAGTACCCTAATTAAACGCTTATGAGGTGGTGGGAATCACGTCATCTGGATACTATCTTTACCACGTATGGACTATATAAGAAAAATACACACCTGATATTATAGAAACTTTTCATTTGATTTACATACCACCACTATTGTGATTTACATTATCGCTGTTTATCCTTATTCTATGCGCGGCATTTCTTATATTACTTATGAACACAATTTAGATTGAGATTGTTATGCCAGCTGCTTATTTCTAATTATTACTCAGGAGCACAACATTTTTTATTTCTATTAACTTTAGAAATGTAATATTGCCAAGATGTCTGCTTCTGTTGACAAAAAGACATCTCTAAACATTTATGATCGTTAAAAATATAAGAGATGTGGATGTCATGGTTGATTTTTTTTTTTTTTAGTAAAAGATAAAAATATGAAAGCGAATAAAACAAGTTTAGGTGTTGATTTAAATGAAGGATGTGTCAAATACAATGAGGCAAATAAACGACTTTGCAAATGTAGAAATAAGCAAATATCATCTAAGTACAGAAAACAAATTGGTTATATATGGCCTAACCTTTAAAAGGCACAGTTTGTGCATTAACCCTTAGAGGTTGTGCTTAGGCTGTGATCCTTAACTAAAAAGTGATATGAGTATATATCTGGATAAAAAACAGTTTCTGTTGGAACAATACGGAATTCCAGCTTATAAAATAAGGATTTGTGGCTTGTGTAAATTAACCTGTAAACTATTTATAAAGGGATGTTTCTGTAGTCATTGGTTGGATATCACCGGTCTAACAGCAGTAGGAAATTCCTAAGCAGACCATTCTTGCTTTTGGAAATTTGTTCCAAGCTTAGACAAAGTGTAATTGGTGGTACGTCCTCAACATTTTAGATGACATTTTAGACGTTTATGACTAAATCACATAAGTTATTAATGGCCAAACACTCTCACTATTTATAAATGGTTGTACTGGACATTAGATGCTAAAAAAATATGTTATTCCGTTTTCCACCTACACCGTATCTAGTCTAAGGGAAAAATAACATAAAAATCATAGTCTTTTTTTTTTTTTGCATAATTTAAAGTTTAGCAAACCAATCCCTCCTAATATTTTTTTGCCTATTAAATACCACTATTTTAAGTGGTGATGCTGATGCCATATAAACGTATCTTAAAAAAAAAAATTAAGCTTGAAAAGAAAGCCTTTGGGATGCAGATCACAACTGTTTAAAAGAGGAACATACAGAATAGATGTTTGGTTTTATAATAAGTAATGTAAATAAGGAGAAAAGGGCACCCAAATGAGTACCTTGGGGTGAAATATTGTAATAGACAGTAAATTGAACAGTTAGCAACCAAGGCAAGCATCAGCATCTGAAACCTTCAGAAAACCAAGACCCACATTAACAAATATTTACTATATAGTGTCTGTAACAAAAGAAAGTTTATGAAAAAACACCAAAAAAGTGAAACATCTTAATATATATATATATATATATGCACACATTGAGCAGAAACTGGCATTTTAAAAGTTACAACAATAAACCAATATGTTAGCCATCTTCTTTCTTCTGCTTTTATTATATACTAAGCGCTAAATGCTACAAATGATTTCATGGAATTCTTAGCATTTTTGGGGGATTATGTTTAAGTGACCACTATTTTTTTGTAAAGCATTAACACTTTCAAAGTGAATAAAATAACAGAATAGTTCTTCTTCTTTTCAAATATACAATATTTTGAGGATATTTATTTATTTATTTTTGGAAATATTGATCACGGTAGAAAGGAATTTATTGTTTTTGCTTTTTAAAGTGGACTTTAGTAAAATGTACTTTTATATTCTTACTATCTTAAATGATAAAATAAAGATCATGCTGCTATGTTTCCTGCAAAATATTATTCTGGGTGTAGTGGCTTACTAAAACTATTTTTATATTTCATTTAAAGATTAAAGATACAGTGGTCTTTTCAAACATTTTTAAAAATTCACTAGAGTTAAATATGCAGATTATTATGATTCTATTTTGATAGTTACTGTATAGTGGAAACAATGGATTAAAATATTAAACAACAACCTGTGATTGTTTAATTACAGTTTCATGTCACAGGTAAGGTATTTTGCAGTTTGTCTCTTGTCTGTGCCTTATTAAAATGTCTTTTTGTTGGAATGGGGCTCATATTGAATTCAAGTCAATTCCTCTTTACCTTGCCAATGACAGGGATATCAACAGAACCCCAGGTTTATACTCCCCAGTGAACCGTGCCTCAGGCAAAATCAGCAGCCATAATTCTAGTTACTGAAAGTAGAAAAGAGCATTAACAGTAGCAGCAAATTCAACACACAATTAAGTTATATTATTACATTTTTTCAATTTTAGCAACATTTAAATTGTCTTGCCTAACATTAATTCTGAGGCCTATTTACAGAAGCAGACATAATAGAAAAACCAAGAGACATAAAACAGCAACAATAACATAAGAAACAATAAGCCAAAGTTACAATAAAAATAGAAATGCAGTTTGAAATGACAAATGTTATATTTCATTAAAAAGGCTCTGTTATCCAAATTAGTTAGGGGTATGCATTTTTATGCTTACACTGCACTAAAAAAAATCAGTGTTTACAGATTTATATTTATCTGGGTCCTGTAATTGTTCATACTTCTCCACTTACATTGTATACTTTTGTTCACTCCACAACGGTATTCCTTCATGATTACTGTAAAAACTGAATACAACCACACCACTATGCTGTTTTCTTATTTATATCATATTAGCAGAGTTATTAGAATGGAAACAGTGGGTCAGTTGATAAAGAAATTACCTCTAATTTTAAATATGGAGACTCTAGAAGCCTTTTAATAGATATGACCATGGTTGCTAAATGTTCCACATATGCCTGTACTCTTGTGTTTCATTGGGTACTATCTCCATCTGGGCTGACTTAAACAGGTGGAGAAGGAGACAACCAATAATATAATATAATATTATAATATAATAATTTGGACATTTTTATAATTCTGAGCAGAGTAACCTTAAGCTGTTCACACATATGACAGAAAAATGGCCACATCAACCAATGATCCCCTGTGTATGGAAGACAATAATAGTCTCAACCATCTATTCACTCTCAAGTGGAGCATCATTCAAAAAGGTTAGAAAACCTGTGCCTTATATTTTTGTTTCCCGCTGAGATGAGCTGTCTTATGCCCTGTACACACGATCCGAAAATCGGACGACAGATCGTCTGACTTTTTTTGCTTGCTAGTCGCAAGTAAGAATTGAATAGGTTACTAAATGTAAGATAATTCTTGTATGACAGAATAAAAATTTGGAAGTGATGTAAGGTGTTGTAGTGTAAGTGTATCTTATTTTTGGATGACAACTGTACTGACTAAACAAAAATCGTACAATCTGGTATTGTACGTGAAAATTTATTGTGCTTGTCCAATCAAATAATAGCAGATGAACTGTCATGATTGGCTATCGAAAGCTGTGTACTAATGATCAGATTATTCTAGGACCGATTCGAAAGTGGTATTTTTCGTACAATTTTCATACCGTGTGTTGGGGCATAAGTGTCTGGCTGCTACCAACACCCTTCCACTTTCTTCCTTTCTCTGATTACTTTAAAATCAGTTGACACACAGTTGACAAAGACACACTTGTCTTTTTACTCCTCACCTGGTTGCCACCACACACGCTTGACACCATCTGAACCAAATAAGTTTATCTTGGTCTCATCAGACCAGCACATAGTTCCAGTAATCCATGGCTGCTTGTCTTCAGCAAACTGTTTGCAGGCTTTCTTGTGCATCATATTTAGAGGAGGCTTCCTTCTGGGACGACAGGCTGTCAAAGGCTCTGTTGCATTCCTGGGTCAGAGATAGTGTCTCCTGCAGGAGTTTATTATTTCTTTCTAGGAATTCTGTAATCTCCTGTACAGCGGGCACCGCACTTTCCGGTATCAGGTTGGGTGGAAATGTGGGGTGGCAGCTGAGATTTCCCCGGAATGGTGATTGTTTGGTGGCAGAATGAACAGTGTTGTTGTAGGCAAATTTGGCTACCGGCAGCAGTGAGACCCAGGAGTAGCAGCAGAGATACTGTTCGAGGGTCTGGTTGGTTCTCTCTGTCTGGCCATTCGTCTGTGGGTGGTAGGCAGACAAGAATGCCAGTTTGATACCCAAGGCCGAGCATAGGGCCTTCCAGACCCGGGGCGTAAATTACACCCCTCGATCGGATACTATGTTGGTGGGTATCCGGTCAAGGTGGACTATTTCCCTTATGAAGGTTTCTGCTGTCTCGCTTGCAGAGGAAGCGCCCTTTATCGGAATGAAATGCGCCATTTTGGTGAGGCGGTCTACCACCACAAAGATGGTAGTGAACCCCGCAAACAGGGGCAGTTCAACTATAAAGTATATAGATATTTGGGACCGTGGGCATTCTGGGATGGGAAACGGGTACAATAGGCCCCAAGCCCTGGTCCTGTCAGTCTTATATTGAGCACAGGTGGGACAGGTGCTGACATATCTTCTGCAGTCCTCGTAAGCTAAGGGCCACCAAAACTAGTATGACAGCAGTTCCGCAGTCTTGCAACTGCCAAAATGTCTGGCTAGTTTAAGGTCGTGACATAGTTCCAGCACTGTCAGTCGCTGTTCTTTGGGGATGAAGATTCTAGTACCATACCACCACAGCCCATCTTTCACAACTAGTTTGGAATCTGGTGGAGCGGTGGATCCAGCCAGAGATAGCCTGATTTGGGATAGTAGATCCTCCTGGGTTAACAGAGCAGGGAGCATTGTATCCGGGGGAGTGGGGTCTCCAGGTTCATGGAACATTTTGGACAGAGCATCCGGCTTTATGTTCTTCGACCCAGGTCTATACGTGATGTGCAGCTGGAATCTGGAGAAGAAGAGTGTCCAGTGAGCTTGTCGGGGATTGAGTCTCTTGGCGGTTCGTAGGTACTCAAGATTTTTATGGTCTGTGAAGACCAAGACAGGGTGTGAGACCCCATCCAGCAGGTACTGCCATTCCTCCAGGGCAGATTTGATAACTAACAACTCTCTGTCCCCAATGTCATAGTTTGTCTCAGGTGGTGTAAGCTTACGAGAAAAGAAGGCAATGGGGTGAAGTGAGGCTTTTGGCTCACATCTCTGGGAAAGGACTGCTCCTACTGCTGTCTCTGAAGCATCCACTTTGAGGATGTAAGGCAGAGCTGGGTTCAGGTGTTTTAGAACAGGAGCTGAGGTGAACAGTTTTTTGAGCAACAGAAAGGCCACTTGGGCCTCGGGGGTCTAGTGGAAGTGGGAATTCTGTTTTGTGAGCTGGGTGATGATGGTAGAGAACCCCCTTGATGAACATCCTATAGAAGTTTGCAAAGCCGAAAAAGCACTGGACCCCTTTCTTGTCTGCTGGCGTTGGCTAGTCCACGATGGCTGAGACTTTTGGTGCGTCCATGGTCGTAACATGACGGAGAGGTCAAAGCCCAAGAACGAGATACTGGAGCTGTCAAACACACATTTTTCAGCTTTCGCATATAGCCCATGCCTGCGATGCTCCTCCAAGGAAGGGGAGAAGATGAGGATATCATATCAAGTAAATTACAATGAACAGATCCAGGCAGTCTTGGAAGACATTGTTTACCAGATGGTGAAACGTGGCAGGGGCATTGCAGAGCCCAAAGGGCATGACAAGGTATTATTCATAATGTCCGAACAGAGTTCAGAAGGCCGTTTTATATTCGTCGCCCTCCTGGATGAGGGTGAGGTTGTAAGCAGTCTCTGGAATAGTTCAGGAACCAGGGGCAAGGGATAACAGTTTTTGACCGTGATCTTGTTGAGATCTCTGTAATCGATGCAGGGCCTTAGGGAATGGTCCTTTTTTTCTATGAAGAATATCTCGGCCCCTGCAGGAGATGTAGAGGGCCGGATGAAGTCTTTTTTTGAATTCTCATCTAGGTAGGCCTTTAGGGCCAATAATTCCACCAGAAAGCGGCTATATTCTGCCAAAGGGTACCTCAGCACCTGGTAGGAGTTTGATCGGGCAATCATAAGATTTATGCGGTGGTAGGACATCTGCCCCCTTCTTGCTCAGCACGTCCAGGAAATCATGGTACACAGTGGGGACAGCTAGACGGGTCTCCTGGTCAGGATCAGAGTCCAGACATAACACAGTAGGGGGTGGTTTCTGGGACTGCTGCAGGCAGTGGCGGAGGCAGTAGGGAAAAAAAACTAGATATTTGGGGGGAACACCCTGCCAAACGCATGGTGCTGCTCGTAACGACCAACAAACAAAAAATCTATAAGTTACAGCGCACACATGATACATACTCCTGTCAGGCTATTTTAAAAGCATCTAAACGTATATAGCAAAAAATGCAAAGATACGGGGGTTTGGTCACACTGAATGCGTTTGGCAGGGTGTTCCCCCCAAATATCTAGTTTTTTTTGTATGCTTTATGCTTGGGTCCTGACCAGACCTTTTTGGGTTGGTGAACCCCATCCTCCTTAATTAGCCCCAATCAGTGTCCACCTGATCCATGGGATGTGTCCTCTGGTCTCCCATAAAGAGAGGCGTTAGCTTCCATGGTTTAAGAGATATGAGCATTCACTCTAAGGTCAGTGTAGGTTCCCACTGGTAACGGAGTACTTTGCAGCAGTCAGGAGGCAGTTGGGAGACTGCAATTGTATGTCGCCAGTGCTCCATTTGATGTGGAAGCAGTGTGCCCTGAGCCAAGGTAGGCCAAGAATAACAGAGTAGAGAGGGGATGCAATGGCATCCAATAACAGCAGCTCCGAGTGGTCTTGGCTGGTATAGGGATAGTCTCATGGGTAACTGTGCCTGATTTAATAGTGGACCCAAGCAAGCCGAGAGTGATCTGATGTTGGGCTGCAAAGGTCAGGTCCACAAAGATGCTACATGCTCCAGAATCAACGATAGCTGGGACTTGTATACTCTCGCTGGGGAGCTGAAGAAAGATAGAAAGAATAAAGGTGAGATGTGTTATTAGGCTAAGACAGCACTTCTCCTTCAGTAGTGATGGGATACTTACAGAGTTTGCCAGGGCAGGACCTCACCAGGTGTCCCGGTCCCCCACAGTACAGGCATAGGTTGAGGGATTGAGAGATGGGCGAAGGAGCCCGATTTTCATGGGCTTGGGGTGGTCTTGTGGAAAGGAGGTGGAGGTTACTGCAGAAGCCACAACGGGGTAGCTGGGAACTCGGGGCAACATCCAGGTAGGCCGCATGATTCCTGCGAATCTTTTGGCCCTGCACTCCCACAGGCAGCGATCGATCTGGACTGCCAGATTGATCAGGGAATCCAGGGATTGGGATACCCCAACGGGGGCTAGCTCATCTTTTAGCGGCTTGGAGAGGCCTAGCCGAAACTGATAACAGAGAGCTGCATCATTCCAGGCCATAACAGGGATCCAGTGCTGGAACTCGGAAACATAGTCCTCCGCTGTACGGCGGCCCCTGCGCAGACTCGGACATGGCTGTCTGTTACGTATCTGGTGGTGGAGTCTTGCTTATGCAGTGGGCAACCTCTCTTATTTTTTTTTTTTGTTCAATAAGTTTTATTGTAACAAAACAAGTATCGGTATCCAAGACAAGTGTTTACAATAACGATATCAGACAGTTGTTTGCGAACTTCAGTGATACATGTCATAATAAACACATAAGAGGAGAATAAAAACGAATAACATAGAGATAAAGAGGTAGAGAAGAGTAGGGGGACCGGGAAAGGATGAAAAAAGAAAAAAGTAAGGGGGGGAGAAGGGGTGGGTGGGGGTAGTCTCCTGTCTCCGGATTGCAGTCAAGGCTGGACAATAAGAAAAGTACTGTTTAGGCTTAATCTATCTTTACATTATTAGCAACAGATCATGATATGAGCTCTGAGTATGAGGCAGTGTATTTAAAGGTGAGCCAGCAGGACCATATCTTATTGGCCAAAGAAGCTTTACCTCTGTAATCGAGGGTGAGGTCTTCCATGTGATAAATGTTGTCCACCGTGGAAAGCCATTGCTTAATGTTGGGAGTGGAGGATTTTTTCCAATGTTTGGGAATCAACGACTTCGCTGCGTTTAGTAAGTGAGGGGTAATAGTTTTCTTATATCGCCCTGCTGACTCGTTAGTACAATGGAATAACACTGAACAAGGGTCATCTGGGATTGATACTCCTGTTATTTTCTCCATCCAGTATAGGATTTGGGACCAAAACGGGCGGATTGCCTGACATGACCACCAAATGTGAGCTAGAGTGGCTGGTTCGCCACAGCCCCGCCAGCACAACTCGGAAATTTCGGGAAACGTTCTGTGTAAGTAGGTAGGAGAGTAGTGCCATCTAGATAGGAGCTTATAGTTGGCTTCCGCTACTCTTGAGGAGATAGAGGAGGTGTGAGTTAGTTCCAGGATTTTGGCTTTGTGGTCATCCGTTAAAGTTATATGTAGATCTTTTTCCCAGTTCAATAGGAATGAAGGCCAATGCGTTGGTGCTGGCAAGCGTAGAGCTTGGTAAAATAGCGATATTAGACCTCTTGGTGGTGAGTTGTGTGCAAGAATCTGCTCCACTGGGGTGAGCTCGTGTATAGAGCGTAGTGGCTTAGGTAGAGATTTGACAAATTGTAAAAGCTGGAAGTACCTCCATTTGTCTAGTTGAGAGGCAGAGGAAGGCTCTATCAGACTAGAAAGGGGAACTAGTCCCGAAGGGGTAGTCACTTGGTGAAGTAGAGTTGGAGATTGCATGGAGCCTATGCTAAATTGTTGAGTATGTTCCCCAGGGGGGAAGAATGCGTGCCCCGTAACAGGTAGAAGTGGGGAAATTTGGGGCCATTTAAGCGAGCGGCCGAGGCGATCCCAGAGCATAAAGGTTGTCTTGGAGATAGGAGAGAGTCTATCCGAGAGAAGTCGAGATTTTTTGGGAACCCAAACTTGCGTATATAAGTCTCTGCTAGCTAGATCGCATTCCAGTTGCACCCAAAGTTTTGAATTTTTGTGATGTTTCCAGTCCAAGATTCTGGCTAGTATGATAGCCATAAAGTACGATTTAACGTCCGGAAGGGCAAGACCGCCTTCTCTTTTTTTCCTATATAGAACTTTTCTAGCGATCCTGGGGCTTTTCCTATTCCATATGTATTTACAGAGCATAGAGGTAAGTGTAGTGAAGAAGCCTGGAGGTACACCATACGGAATCATCTGGAAAGTGAACAATAGTCTAGGTAAGATGTTCATTTTCACCACACTAATTCTACCCAGCCAAGAATAGGCTAATTGGGTCCAATTTTGGAGATCTTTCTTAATTGAGTTTAGGAGAGGGATATAGTTAAGCCTAAACAGGGCAGGAAGGGAAGGTGTGAGATAAATGCCAAGATATTTTAAGGAGTTGTGTTGCCAATTAAAAGGAAAGGACGGTTTGAGAGACGCCACAAGGGGGGATGGGAGAGAGATGTTCAAGATTTCTGATTTGGTCAAGTTTATTTTAAAATTGGAGATTACACCGAAGAGTTTAAAGGCTTCCATGAGGTTGGGTAGGGAGATAAGGGGTTGTTGTATGTAGAATAGTATGTCATCAGCATACGCTGCATATTTGTGCTCTCGGGGACCCACTTTAATCCCGTGGATATTAGGGTTGTTTCGCACAGAGGCTAAAAAGGGTTCTAGGGAAAGGGCGAATAGGATAGGAGATAAGGGACAGCCATGACGAGTGCCATTGTGTAACGTGAAGGGAGCACTAAGGGATCCGTTGATTTTTAATTGAGCTGTGGGGTGTTGGTATAAGGCAGAGATTCGGGATAACATAGAGGGTCCTAATCCTAAGGAGGAGAGTGTCGCCATCAGGTAGTCCCAGTCCACCCTGTCAAACGCTTTTTCCGCATCCGTAGACAGAAGCAGGGTGGGCTGGGACAGTGTGCGCACATAAGAGATTAGAGAAAGTGTCCTGAGCGAGTTGTCACGAGCTTCTCTACCGGGGATAAATCCAGTTTGATCTTGGGAAACCCATTGAGGGATCAGGGGGAGAAGTCTAAGCGTAAGCACCTTTGCATAGAGTTTGGCGTCAATGTTTAGAAGGGATATTGGCCTATAGCTGCCACAAAGGCTAGGGTCTTTTCCTGGCTTGGGAATGATAGTTATGTGAGCGTGGAGGGTTTCCGGCCTAAGCGCAGGGGTGATCGAGTTAGAATTAGCATAACGTACCAGATGTGGGAGGAGGATGTCCGAGAAGGTTTTGTAATATAAGACTGTGAGGCCGTCTGGACCCGGGGACTTACCGCTGGCCATACTTTTCATGGCAGCTTTAAACTCTGTAAGGGTAAGATCAGATTCTAAGTCTTTGAGAAGATTGGGGGACAAGGAGGGTAGTTTTGCTTGTGACAGGTATTCATTAATTAGGGAGGATTTTTTAGTGGGATCGGGGGTCATGGATTGTACATGGTACAATTTCTGGTAAAAAGAGTGAAATTCCTTTGCAATGTCTTTGGTGTCATGCACTAGGGAGCCCGTGTTTGTTTTGATCTTGGGTATGAAAGAATTGGACTTGGTCTTCTGTAGTGAGCGTGCAAGAAGACGACTTGGTTTGTCTCCCCACTCGTAAATTCGTTGGGCGAGAACTCTATATCTAGATTTCTGCTCCAAATGAAACAAATCTTTCAATTCATTACGTTTGGTAGTGAGTTTGCGGAAAATGTCAGGGGATTGGTGTATTTTATGGTTACGCTCCAAGTTACTGATGTCCTGGAGTAGTTGAGATTGACGGTGAAGCCTCTCTCTCTTTCTCCTTGATCCAAGTTCAATGAGTTTACCACGTATGTGGGCTTTGTGAGCCTCCCATGTGACTCCAGGGGAGACCTCAGGGAGAACGTTCTCTTGAAAGTAAGATTTGAGAGCTTCGCCAATCTCCTTCTTATCCAGGTCTCCAGTGATAAGATTTTCGTTTAATTTCCAATTGCAATTTTTAATGGGAGCAAAAGGAATAGTGAGCGTCATAGAGATTGGGGCGTGGTCAGAAATGGGGGATGATTCAATTTTGGTGTTGGTTACCAGGCCCAGGTGGTGATGGGTAATAAAAAAATAATCAATTCTGGAGTAGGATTGGTGAAGGTTAGAGAAAAAAGTATAATCTTTAGATTGGGGATGGGCGATTCTCCAAGCGTCCATCAGCTGCAGCTCCAGCAGACGCCTACGGACAAAAGATAGGCGTCTGCTGGGTACCCAGGATGAACCCAGGGACGTATCGAGTGTGGGCTCGAGGGCTAGATTAAAGTCTCAGCCTATGACTATGCAACCACGGGCGAAATCTTTAAGTTTGGAGAGTGTGTTTGCAATAAAAGTGGCTTGGTCATGGTTCGGGGCATATAATGTGGCGAAGGTATATGGTGTACCTCCCAGGCTACCTCTCACAAAGATATATCTACCAAACTCATCTGCGAGAACCTCTTCTGTTGAGAATGGAGTGTCCCTGCGAAACCCGATGGCAACCCCCTTGGACCTCTTAATGTTAGATAAACCATAAAACCAAGTAGGGTATAAAGGGGAGTATAATTTCACATTAGTGTGATGTGTGATGTGAGTCTCCTGCAAGAATATTATCTCACCTTGTAGGCGTTTAAGTTCTCGGAAGAGGTTGTGTCTTCTGCCGGGAGAGCAAAGTCCGTGGACGTTAAGGGAGAGGAGATGAAGCGTTGCCATCAGGTTTCGTGGAGGGAGCAGCAGACTCTAACAAATAGGTAGGATTTCCGGAGACAGGAGGGATGTAAAGGGGGAGAAAAGGGGGGAGACAAGAAAAAGAAAAAAGAGACAACAAAATACAAGAGTACAGGCAGGTGATCAAAACCATAGTTCTTAACCAAACAAAGCACGCTATCTGTTGGCGTGCATATGACGGCGGGACCACAGAGGCCCCCGGCCCTCTCCCCACGCCACGCTGGCGGGCGAGAGCAGCCGGGGTCCCGCGGACCGCCGTTCTTAAAAAGGGTCATGGGGGAGGTGCAGTCAACACAGGGACAAGCGGGGAGCTCCGGGCCACAAGGTTAATAGTCTAAGCTTAAGAAAAAGCATTGGACAAGCCGGTATGGCCGGTTAATACAGGGTAGTTCCACTGTGGATAACAGGCAGGTGGCCATATGCAGAGTGTGTGAGTCGGACCCCAGGCAATGGTGATAGCATAACGACTGGAGTTTTCACGCAGCTTAGAAGGAGGGCAGTGAAATAATTGGCACCAAGCGTGAGGTAGGGGCGGCTCCAAGAATGAGCAACAACCGACAGTGTACAAACAGAAAAAGTGTGTAAAATGTCAAATAAAAGCAACTACCCACTGGGGGAAAACAGAAAGCATAACTGTGAACCAGGTAACTGTAGAATAGACAGTATACTTATCCAAACTCCACTGGATTACGCCTCACACAGGAGGGCCCGGGGTGTTAGATCTGCGGCTATGGGCTACCTTTTGCCATTGCTCTTCCTGCTGTGCTGGGAGAACCGGGATGTCTTCGTTCCATCCCGGGAGATCCGGGGGAGAGATGTTGACATCAAGGCAAAATCTTTCCAAGTCTTCTGGAAAGCGAAGGATTGCCGTTTTTCTGTCTCGGTTGGCTATGAGACAAGCCGGGAAGCCCCATCTGTAGTTGATGCCGTTGGTTCTCAGCTTCTCCGTGAGGGGTTTAAGCGCCCTGCACCGATCCAGAGTCTCGCGGGCCAAGTCCGGGAAGAAGGAAAGGGCCGCGCCGTCGAAGTCAAGTGAAGCTGCCTCTCTGGCCTTCTTCATGATGCGTTCCTTTTCTTCGAAGTAATGGACACGGCAGATAACATCTCTCGGTGTCTCAGAGGGCAGGTTGCGCGGTCGCAGGGCACGATGCACACGGTCGATCTTAATCGGGAAGTCCGCTTCATTGCCCAGCAGTTTGTTGAAAACCCCGCGTATGGAGGGTAAGAGATCCTCATCTTTGGTGGCTTCAGGTAGGCCTCTGATTCTTATATTGTTCCGGCGATTCCGGTTCTCTTGGCCTTCGATCCGATAGAGCGCCATTCTCTGGGCCAGAATCAAACTGCGCGTTGTGGCCTGTAGGGATCTGATGGCCGCCGCGTGACGATCTAAGCGTTGTTCGGATTCCTCCACTCGGGCAAGTACCTGGGAGAGATCTGACCGAACAGCAGAGACCTCCTTCTTGATGGCTTTTTCCAGGCCGTGTAGCATAGAAGCCAGTTCGGTTTTGGTTGGAAGTCCACTTACTAGTGAGGCAACGTCGAGTTGGTGTTGAGAAGATTCTTCCCCATCCGATCCTATGGAGGATGCAGGTGACGCGTGTCTAAGTGTTGGGCGAAGACGAGGGGCGGGGCTACCCCCATGAGGCGAGCGGCCTAGTCCATCACCCGTTAGTGAGTCGTCTGGTTCAGCGGCCAGGAATCTCTTGATTGAGTTCGAGGGGGTCCCTTTCGAAGGCAGGGACTTTCCTGTTCTCTTTCCCATGTTTGCGGAGTTGAGATTTGTGAAAAATTATTGCTAATGAAGCGAATAAGTTAGGATGGCCGCGGAGCTCTCCTCGGATGCGTCCTCACAGCTCCATGTGCAGACCACGCCCCCCCGGCAACCTCTCTTATGACCCTGATTCAGGGAACCCCTGGTAGAGCATACAGGTGGTTGGGGAGTGCAGGATGGCACGAGGGCTGGACTGGGTCACTGATGATATTGATGGTGTCCGCTGAAGAGCTCATGCAGGAATGCAGAGTAGTCAAGCAGGCCGGGTCGTTAACAAGCTGGAGATGCAGTACAGAAGGAGCAGGCAGGCGGGTGGTCAGGTACAAGCAGGTTCGGCAACAGGCGGTTGGCAGAGGTACACAGGGGTCAGACAGAAGAGTCGTCGTAGGCAAGCCGGGGTCGGTGCAGGCAGAAGTCGAACAAGGTTAAGGTCAAGCAGGGACACAGATAACAGGAACTCAGGAACAGATTTCTAGGGGGTCACAGGAACTCTGTAGAATGGTCAGCACCTGCTTCATGGTGCTGCCTGTTCAAATAGGCTGTTTGGCACCAGTGACGGCGTGCACGCACATGCGCACCTGCCTCATGCGCCTGCGCACAGGCATACAGGCAATCTGGCCGGGACTTCACGTTTCCAATCTCTTACATTAAGTTTGGAAACAATAAATCAACCCAAAAATCCCCTAGACCATTTACTGAAGCCAGAGTGAATGACTGTTGCTTGGGCGAATGCCAGCCTCTGTATTGTATAGGAGAGAACCAGCTAAATTCAGCAGTAGAGTTGAGCGAACCTCTGGAAGTTCGGGTTCTGCTGGTCCGGCCGAATTTCGGGACAAAGTCCGGGTTTGGGTCCGCACAGACCCCGAACCCCATTGAAATCAATGGGGACCCGAACTTTTAGGCACAAAAATGGCTGTAACAAAGTCCTGCAAAAAAAAGTAAAATGGGGGTAAGAGTAGGGCAAGTGCCCTACAAAAAAATGGGGATAGGGAAAAAAAATTAAAATCAAATAAAAAAATGGGAAGGGGGGTGGATGTGGAGTAGGAGCCTAGAGGTTGACTAGGCAGTGATTCATTTTAATAAAGGTTAGCTTGTCCACGTTGGATGTGGACAAACGGCTCCGCTTGTCTGTGATAACGCCCCCTGCCATGCTAAACACACGTTCCGACAATACACTGGCTGCAGGGCAGGCCAGCACCTCCAAGGCATAAAGGGCAAGCTCAGGCCATGTGGCCAATTTGGAGACCCAGAAGTTGAATGGGGCAGACCCATCAGTCAGTACGTGTAGGCGTGTGCCCACATACTCTTGCACCATGTTGCTGAAATGCTGCCTCCTGCTAAGACATTGTCTATCGGCTGGTTGTGCTGTTTGTTGTGGCGGGCTGCTGACAAAGCTTTGCCACATTTCAGCCATGCTAATCCTGCCTTCTGAGGTGCTGGCGGTGGCACAGCTGCGTTGGTGGCCTCTTCCTCCTCCTCCTCTGCCTTCGCCTTGTGCTTCCGCTGAGCCCCCGGTGTGCGCTTGTAGTCGCGCATCTTCCTCTCACGCTCCAGTGAGGGAATTAAGGACGGCACGTTGTCCTTGTAACGGGGATCCAGCAGGGTGG
>BLSH010388657.1:0-37036 GCA_018402905.1 Glandirana rugosa | reverse complement strand
ACCTTTTACGTGGGATATGACCGACTAAAAAAGGGTTTGTTTGAGACAAAAAGAGTCGTTTATTTGTGACATGGTGAGAGAGGACACATTTTTATTTCAGGTGTCTTACGGGGTTTAGGTACTAGAAGAATGGTTAACGATAACCGTTACCGTCGTACACGACTCCCTGTAGGGTCTACTCGGAGGTGAACATCGTGATAGGGACGTTCCCGACGACTTATCACAACTCGCTTGGGCCTGACATTGCAAGCCCAGGCATGGCTTGAAAGGCTGGGCTTGTGCCTGTAAAGTTTTTTGCAAGCCCAAGACCATAAAATGAGGTGCACAACTCTTCGACGTCCCGTCGGTTAGTTGTTCGCAAAGTGACCAAACGGGAATCTTCGGTAGTGTCGGTACGGATGATTACCGTATTCTAAGGGCAAACCAGTGAAACGCTTGTTGATTGGCTGCCCTGCAGCTTCTCAACACGTGGAGTAAAATACCAGAACCCGAACGTTTTTTGAAATGTCCGTGTTCGGGTCGGAAAGTTCGGTACGGACCCGAACGTTACAGTCCGGGTTCGCTCAACACTATTCAGCAGCCCTTGCAGGGATAGTGCTACAAGTGGAGGCTCATCTGGGATGTCCCTCAGCACATGCTGCCATTGCCAATAGCAATTGGTAAGAAGATCATGGATTTGGGGCATTCTGTGGACTTTATTTTTACACAGGAGAGAGTGGTACAGTGTTTATTTGCTGAGAAAAACAGAGTTTGTTTGGGAAAAAATCAGCCAGTATAGGGTGCATTTTCCAGCAGGCAGTGAACAGTTAACTTTCTGTGCTGGAGGAGCTTGCCCAGCAGAGTGAGAAGTTGATGCCAAAGAGTCCTGGGAGAGGGGGTGGAGCTTGGCATTGTGCACATAAGGAGTGTACCAAGATGACAGCAGTGCACATTTGTTTCTTTGGATGCTGCAGAGTACAGACCACTAAAGGTTTGAAATCGGGGTGCATGGACCTGTTGGCCCAATTGTAGGAATTGATGATGGATACAGCCATGAGGCATGTTTAAAATGAACTGGGAGTTAGAACTGTGTAAGGAGATGCCAGAGCCCAGTCACCCCTAGGGGCAGAAAGTATCTTCCACCTTTCTGTCCATCACTACTACTGCATCCACCACTACTGTGTTGGGGCCAGAGTTGAAGACAGTGGGGTATATACACAGAGGAGTGAAGGGGAGCATCTGCAGAGAGCTGAATTCAGGCACACAGTCTGGTATCAGAAAGCTGATGCCCACTAGGGATTGGCCGAACACCCCCCGGTTCGGTTCGCACCAGAACATGCGAACGGGCAAAAAATTTGTGCGAACCTTGGAACACCCTTAAAGTCTATGGGCCCGAACATGAAAAATCAAAAGTGCTCATTTTAAAAGTCTATATGCAAGTTATTGCCCTAAAAGGTGTATGGGGACCCGGGTCCTTCCCTAGGGGACATGTATCAATGCAAAAAAGTTTTTAAACTGATCGTTTTTTCAGGAGCAGCGATTTTAGTAATGCTTAAAGATGAAATATCCCTTTAAATATCATGCCTTGGGGGGTCCCTTAGTTTGCCTGTAAAAGGGTGCACCTCTGTGATGTTTAGAACATAGCCAGAGCAAAATTACATTTCCAAAAGAACAATTGTCATTTATTATCGTGGCTGTAATCGATTGCCGGTTCCTGGCAATATACATAACAATCACTGTAAACATTTGCATAGGGCCCCCCCAGTCCAAACCAGGCCCTTCGGGTCTGGTTTGGGTTTTAAGGGGAACCCCGTGCCAAAATTTGGTCCCCCCTAAAATCCAAACCAGACCCTTATCCGAGCATGCAGGATAGGGGAGGATGAGCGAGTGCCCCCCCTCCTGAACCATACCAGGCTACATGCCCTCAACATGGGGAGTATGGGTGCTTTGGTGCAGGGGGGGGGTTCTGCGCCCCCCACCCCAAAGCACCTTGTCCCCATGTTGATGGGGACAAGAGCCTCTTCCCCACAACCCTGGGCTGTGGTTGTGGGGGTGTGTGGGTGGGGGCTTATCGGAACCTGGAAGCCCGCTTTAATAAGGGGGCCTCCAGATCCCGAGCCCCCCCATCTGAATTAGTATCAGGTACATCGTACCCCTACTAATTCACCAAAAGTGTCAAAAGAAAAAAACACAGGAGACAATTAGGGACAAGTCCTTTATTAAAAAATAAGAAATAAAAATAAGTATCCCCCGTTGTAATCCATCGTCAATCACGGCGAGCGGCGGACCCAAAACCTCCCCCCCAAAAAAACAAACAGCTCCTCCTCCCTGGGAGGGCTCCCACCGACTGAGCTCTCTTTGGTTTGACGTTTTATTTATAGTGAAGGGCGGGGCCACACAGTGACATAATTGATTGACCCACTCCTCTGACATCACATGATGTCAGAAGGGGGCGGGGTCACCCATACGTCACCCGGTGGCCTCACCCTGCACTATAAATAAAATGTCAAAACAAAGCCAGCGCAGACGACGGCAGCCCTCCCATGGAGAAGGAGCTGTGCGCACCGTATGCGCACAATGCATTATGGGGTGCTCAGCGGCAGCGAAGTTGCTGCGAACACCGGATAATATTCTAACTTCGATGAACGGGCGAACTTGAACTGCAGGCCCATCCCTAATGCCCACCCCCGCGAATAAGCAAGTTTCAGCACTCGGTCGCTGCTGAAATGGAGCCGCCATCTATTATTGCATCAGTTGTCCCTAAATTGGGAATGCTACAGCCAGAAACAGAAGAGGGTGTGCCTGCTGGGAAAGTATGCGAGGGGGAGACAGACCTGAGTTCAGGGTTGACAATGCAGAGGAGGAGGCTGAGCAGTGTCACTGGAGCAAGGGGGAGTGCTCCCAGTCAGACCGGTCCTGGGGATCATCAAGATTGGGGGGTCAGAAAGCCCAGTGAAGAGCTAGGGCAGAAGGAACATACTGCCCAAATCTTAACAAGAGCAGAGAGACTGCACCTAGATTTCACTATCAGAGAATGCAGGTTGCATTTTTTTCCCTCCACGCACCTTCACACAAATGAGGTCCCAAAACAAGGCACATAAGGGGTAGGAAGGATCAGGTTGCCACAGTTCTCTAGGTTCCAGAGGATTGTGCAAAAGAAGGTGGAGATAGATTACGAATATAATTACCCTTACGTGCCTAAAGCCATTATAAACGGGGAAAAGAGAGCAGGGTGCTGTGAGGAGGAGATTTGGGAGTATCTCAAAACCCTGCAGAAGTCTTCTGACTTCCCTGCACTCTGGCAACAGTTCCTGGATATCAAGGCCAACTGGAGTCTAGGCTGCTCCATCTACAGGAATAAAGTCTTCATAAGGAAAGCTGGGTGCAGGGAGCAAGAATGATCCACCAACATGTGGGGCCCTGAAAGGAATATGGAGCTTGATCCAAATTTTTACAGATGAGCTGTTCTTTCCTCAGCTGTTGTACATTCTACAGACCGTTCTTTTTTCTCGATTGAGTTGAAGACCGAACTATTGTACAAGCTAAGGGGCAACTTCTTCTAAAATTCCCATGTTCAGATCAAGCAAATCCATTTATGTTGGACATTGTGGAAAGGATCCTCTGCATTTCTCCTGTTTGCTGAAGTTTGAAAAAAAAAAAAGTCGGTTGGCGATAAAATGTTTTCTTTTTTTGAAACTTTGTGAAATTTGTTGTCTCTGCAGGACATTGGGCCTATTGGACTTTGGGCCTGCAGAGCCAATGGCTAAGATGTAAATGTGTGTAAGCTAGATGGTTAAGTTTATTGCAAACATTCATTACTCTCACTCAGGGAATAGTACTGCTATGCAGGAAATATGCTACAGTTGCTGTACCTAGAATTAAGGTTAGATAGCATGTATCTTTCTGCTTTATTTCTGGATCCTGGAGGATACCAGCATTGAATTATGAATATTATGTTGATTTTAAATCAGGCTTGAAGTAATACTAAAGGCTCCAATTAAAAAAAGAAGAAAATAACAAACATACTTACCTGCTCTGTGCAATGATTTTCCACAGAGTAGCCCCAATCCTCCTCTTCTCAGGTCCCCTACTGGCGCTCATCCCCACCACCAAGTGCCTTCATAGCAAGCCATTCGCTATGGGGGCACTCGTGTGTGCTCGTTCCCGAGCTCCACTCTGTGTGTCCATAAGACACACAGAATGGGGCTCAGTCTCGCCCACTGGTTCCTCCTCACTGGCTGTGATTGACAGCAGTGGGAGCTAATGAGGAAGCAGAGAACCAGGACAGCAGCAGCTCTTGTGCACATTGCTTGATCAAGATCAGGCTCAGGTATGTATTTAGGGGGGCTGTGGAGGAAGCTGCAAACTGAAGGTTTTTAACCTTCATGCATAAAATGCAAAAAGCCTTCAGCCTTTACAACCACTTTAATGTTCATATTTATACCCACCAGGGGAATCGCAATGTTAATTTTTGGCCACAAGGTGGTGGTACAGAATTATGAAACAAATTCATGAGCATTAAAACACTATATTTTAGGATAGATGATGATTAGCTCATATTGTTGATTCTATTGAAATGGTGCTCCAACTCCGAGTTGCATTAACAATGATGGACCTACTGAAGAAGCCCAATAAGAGGGTGCAACGTGTCTAGGGAGGAGCTGAGCCTGTGATGTCAAGCCGTTCTCAATGCCCAGGAGTTTAGTTGGCGGATGATATGTACTTGGAAGCACTGTTCAAGTCTGTTTTTAGTAAGTGCAATTCTGTGTTTACATAAAGCATTTTAGCAGATGTTTATGTGCCTTATGTTTTCCATATTGCCTGGCTATGTAGATGTAAGCTGTATGGAGGAGTTATAAGGTGCCAGCTGGAGTGAATGGAGGAGGAGTAGAGTAGCTTTACCTTTTTCTGTGTGTTGGGACTCTGGAGGATACTGTATATGATAAAGCTGTTTTTCCCTTATTTTGGAGGTGAGCAGATTTTTCACCTAGCGAAAGAATAGCACAAACTTTGATCATTAAACTTGGGTGTTTATTTAACTTTTTGAAGATTTATATATGTATACTGAGAACTGTGATAGTGAAGACCTGTGGTTTTATGGACTTTTGCTGATTATCGAACTATTGCATGAATTTTGATTATATTTTCACTTATATATTTATATATATTTATTTGTGCATTTTAAGTTGTTTCACATTTTTCATTTTGATTATTTTTTCACTTACTGTATATATTTATTTGTGAGGACATAGAACAGAAAAAGAGCAGCGCCAATCTAAGTGCAGCAATATAAAAACATATTTATTAAAAAGACAATTGGCAACTCACAAGATAAAAGCGTTGTCAACGCATGTGTGGCAATAGGCCTTGTGTAGAGGTTCATCCACTCCTTTCAGAAGGACGGGCTGCAGGCGGGGAACACTAGTGGCCGCTGGTACTGGCTGAGCTGGTGGCTTCCAGCACTTCCAGAAACTCAGATGGGGCTCAGGAACCGCCGCTGACGTCACTACCGGATGCAGGGTGGAGTGGGAGGTGCTCACATTCGGAGCATTCGTGCTCCTTCCTCAGGCAATAGGGGGCGGCCATGTTTGTGGTGGCTTTTTATCTGTTAGGGGAGGGCGGGTCAGGGTGGTGCTAAAGACTCCACCTACCCTGGTGTCATGTTCCCATGATATGTGGTGATGCTTGGAAAGGGGCTGAGTTCTTTATGTTGAGTATGAGCGGCACAGTGGTGTAGTGGTTAACCTTTTTGCCTAGCAGCAAAAGGGTCACTGGATCGAATCTCAATCACGAGAACACCTACTTGGAGTTTGCATGTACTCAAACTGACTGGGAAGAGCAATCCTAATGCAAGGGGTGCTTCAGGGCAAGTTGGAAGGAAAAAAAAAATTACAAAAGAAACTGAAAGAGAAAAATGAAAGATATGCAATGAAAAACTGTGTAATAGTCATAATTTTAAGGTATGCGGTGCAGAGATTAGAGTAGGGGATTAATCTCCAATTCTTCATTCAGTCCCCCTGGTGCCAAGACATCCAATCGGTATATCCAGTAGGATTCTCGGGCACACAGGCGTCTGAACCGTTCGGCTGCTGGAAGGGTGTTGGAGATGGCCTCAATTACCCAGACTCTGAGGCCCTGGGAGGAATGTTCATGATGGGTGAGAAAGTGTTTGGGGACACTATGCTGGTCAGAGCCGGCATCCACTAGCCTCCTGTGTTGTCCGAACCTCTGTCGTAGTGTACGGGTGGTGTGGCCCACATACAGTAGGCCGCAGGGACAGGACAAACAGTACACGACAAAGTCGGAAGAACATGTATAGAAATCAGTGATGGGATAGCTCTTGCTATCCCATCACGAATGCTCCGAACGCGAGCACCTCCCACTCCACCCTGCATCTGGTAGTGACGTCAGCGGCGGTTCCTGAGCCCCATCTGAGTTTCTGGAAGTGCTGGAAGCCACCAGCTCAGCCAGTACCAGCGACCACCAGTGTTCCCCGCCTGCAGCCCGTCCTTCTGAAAGGAGTGGATGAACCTCTACACAAGGCCTATTGCCACACATGCGCTGACAACGCTTTTATCTTGTGAGTTGCCAATGGTCTTTTTAATAAAGATGTTTTTATATTGCTGCACTTAGATTGGCGCTGCTCTTTTTCTGTTCTATGTCCGCACAGAGTTCCTTCTAGCTCTTTTCAGAGCCTGCAGCC
The DNA here is from genome assembly GCA_018402905.1 of Glandirana rugosa. NCBI lineage: Eukaryota > Metazoa > Chordata > Amphibia > Anura > Ranidae > Glandirana > Glandirana rugosa. The sequence goes on along the minus strand of BLSH010388657.1, from coordinate 30,354 downwards.
ATCTAAAGCCAGCTTTTCACCTTCTGAGACCTCAATAGACACCTTGGACATTACACCCATGGTCCACGGATGACAAACTGATCCAGTGCCCCCACATTCTCTCCATCCAGCCCCCAGGGCGCACAAGAGGTTACATGTTTGTCTTGTGTTTTCACTATATAAAAGCAGATCATTGTGCTGACGGCAGCCAGGAGAATGACCAGGGCTCCTCGGTCCTTGTCATCATAGACTATACGCATATGTGATTTATGCACTTGCATACTGGACAATTTACATAGCTTCCTGCTTTACCTGTGATGTATATATCTACATGCTGTTTTTATGTGTAAATGCTACTTGGTTTTAAACTGCTCCTGTCATCCACCCCATTGCCCTAACACTATCTCACCACTTTCACTGCATAGACACCAGGGTCCTGAAAATATGGATATCATCCATGACCTTGAATCAGCCAAGTTTGGCATTCTAGATGAACTATACACTTTATTTCCCACAAATTCTTCTCCCCGTCCTACACTGTACCCCGCCCTGCATACCAACATCTGTGTGCATAGTTTCGGAAAATAGAAGACATGTTTAATGCTATCAACTTCCAATGGTGGGACAAATTCTTTCTGCAAAAATACTTGCTGTACAAAATCAGCCCTAGGGGCCTCAGAAACATAAAAACCTTCTCTTTTCTCTCACCCACTCTCGCCCGTGAATGGTCCAATATTTCTGAATTCTGTACCAAAAAATGGATCGAAATTGTCATTCAACAAAGAGCCACAAAATACACAGATTTACTGTCCAGACTACAGTCCCTACTTGGAAACTTCATCAAAAACACATTGCATCTACCCATTTCTTGGTACAATAAATTCAAACTCAACACCAAACGAGAGGAAGATAACATTATCAAAACCAAATTGAGTAAAATTGGCAGAGATTCTGAGGACTATAAGACAAACCGCATATTCAACTGGAAAAGGCCCCCAAGCCTCACCTCGAGACCCACACACCATCCCCTCGCACATCTCTGCTCCCAGAAACCCTACATGTCCCCCTTCTCAACCCAAGCCACTACTGTCGGTCCCAGTGAGACCTGCCAACCACATCAACAGGTCCTTGCCATCCAAGCATGCTCAGACCAGGCCACAGGCCAAATATTCTGCTCTCCGGCCATCCAAAACCCAGAGGCCAGCCCCCAAGAACCATTTTGGCAATACTGGTCCTCCTGACCAGCCTGGCCCTAGCTACAGATCAGCCACATCCATACACAGACCGCAAAGCGCTTCTACCTCCAACACTCCACCTCCTGTTGTACCTCTGATAAGCCCTCATCATCACAACAGCACACCTCTGGCTGTACCTGCTAGAACCGTTCCTGGCCTGCCCTATTGCCAGTCCCACCCTCCCCCTCCTATCACGACTACCCCACATGATACGGCTGGATCACTTCCAGCCAAACCTACATCCACACTCATTTCGTTGGCTACCACCTCTCTCCTCCCCCCTGCCACATTACCGTCCCACAATGCTACCAGTGACCCACTGAGTGCACCCACCTCCAACATCTCTGATCATTCTTTTTTAGTCCTCACCCCCCTGCCCGTCCCAAAGAGAAAACTCACAGACGAGGCAGACGAGGGGGAAGACACTGAAACAAAAAGAAAAGTCTGCAGACTGTCAAAATCTTCAACCTGTCAGACCACACTCTCTCCTCCTCTGAAATCTCCTTATTGAGCCGTGGTCTCACGTTTGCACCTTCAGCCACACCAGACCCCTTTCAACTATTCATTGACCTCAACAGATTTATCAGAAACCTCACAGTTAAAAGACATTTCCAGATTAAAACCCTCAAACAAGAAACCAACTCTGCAGACACCCCAGAGCCAGATGTGCCCCTAGAGGTTATGCCTGAATTTACCCCCGCTGATCTCACGGCTCTAGCTTACCTGGAACAGCTATATACGGAGGATGAAGATCTATATGTGGACTTACTAACCCAACATGCACCCACATCCCCACCTATCCAACACACCTCCTTCCGCCCAAATCAGTGTTTAACCCCACCTCCTCCAAAGGTCCCTATATGCAAACTTTTTACCAGGTTGTCTATGCTGACATCCTCCGTCTATGTCAAAATACCTCTCGTACATCCTCTTCATCCTCTAACCTCACACAGGCTGAAGACATTGCTCTAAATAGGCTCTGCAAAAACTCCAACATAATCATCAAGCCTGCGGACAAGGGAGGTGGCTTGGTGGTCCAGAACAGGTCTGACTATCTTAAGGAATCTATCCGGCTACTCTCAGACACCAAAACCTACACCAAGTTACCCAAAGACCCCCTCCCCAACTTCATTATAGAAGCACATGACATAATCCATAGAGCTTCCACAGAGGGGATCATTGACAAATTAGAAACATCCTTTCTCAAACATCAGTTCTATCACAGACCTTACTTTTACCATTTACCCAAAATCCACAAAGTTCCTGAAAACCCACCTAGTAGACCTATTGTGGCCGCGATCGAGAGTATCACCAGCTACTTCTCCATCTACATTAATCACTTCTTACAGCCTTTAGCCCAAAACCTCCCCTCCTACATCAAAGACGGTATACAACTACTGCAGTCCCTCAAAGGCTACACCTGGGAACCATCCTACCTGTGGCTCTCCTTGGATGTGGCCTCTCTTTACACATCCATTCCCCATGAAATAGGCTTAAGAGCGGTACAACACTTTCTCAATGAGGACTCTATGGTCAACACACGCCAGGCGCAATTCATCTTGGAAGCCACCAACTTCTGCCTGACCCACAACTACTTTGAATTCAACGGCGAGTTCTACCTACAGACCCATGGCACAGCTATGGGGGCAAATTTTGCCCCAAGCTATGCCAATCTCACCATGGGTCTGTCCCTTCTCCTCACACCTAGTTTACTATGGGTGATATATTGATGACATGGTCATCATTTGGGATGGCCTCAAATCCCTGGTAGACCAGTTTGTGACACACTGCAATTCAAATGACATGGGTCTCTCTTTCACGTCTGTGTGTGACGAACATTCCCTAGCTTTCCTTGACCTGCTGCTGAGCCATAACAACGGACTCATTCAAGCACAAAATTACAATAAACCCACCGCTGGAAAATCCTATTTGCAATATAGGAGTTGCCATCACCCACGGTGGGTAAAAAACATTCCCAAAAGCCAATATTGCCATCTCAAACACAACTGTACCAGAGAAGAGGATTACAATAAACATGGGCAGTTACTAAAGAAAACATTTCTGGAAAAAGGCTATCCGCCTACCCTCATAGATGAGGCTTTCTCTTTCTATAAACAAAACACAGCCAATAGAGAGCAAATCCCCTCCCAGTCAATACAACCTCTCAGATTCACAACCAACTTCCACACTCAGTTTCGGAATATGGAACGCATATTCCAAAAACACTGGGCCATCCTGCAAGAGGACCCACACCCTTTCCACCATTACAGCTTGACCGCTCATCTCCTATAGACGGGCTAGAAACCTCAAAACCTGGATAGTCCCCAGCAAAATCAAATCAGTCTGCACCACCATCAGTGCCCCTCTCAAGTTTTTCAATATCCATGGCATGTACCAATGCCGCAAAGCCCTATGCCTAACGTGTCTACATGTAACCCACAGACAGAAAGAATTTCAGGCCAAAGGCAAGAGCTATCCCATCACTGATTTCTATACATGTTCTTCCGACTTTGTTGTGTACTGTTTGTCCTGTCCCCGCGGCCTACTGCATGTGGGCCGCACCACCCGTACACTACGACAGAGGTTCGGACAACACAGGAGGCTAGTGGATGCCGGCTCTGACCAGCATAGTGTCCCCAAACACTTTCTCACCCATCATGAACATTCCTCCCAGGGCCTCAGAGTCTGGGTAATTGAGGCCATCTCCAATACCCTTCCAGCAGCCGAACGGTTCAGACGCCTGTGTGCCCGAGAATCCTACTGGATATACCAATTGGATGTCTTGGCACCAGGGGGACTGAATGAAGAATTGGAGATTAATCCCCTACTCTAATCTCTGCACCGCATACCTTAAAATTATGACTATTACACAGTTTTTCATTGCATATCTTTCATTTTTCTCTTTCAGTTTCTTTTGTAATTTTTTTTTTCTTCCAACTTGCCCTGAAGCACCCCTTGCATTAGGATTGCTCTTCCCAGTCAGTTTGAGTACATGCAAACTCCAAGCAGGTGTTGTCGTGATCGGGATTCGATCCAGTGACCCTTTAGCTGCTAGGCAAAAGGGTTAACCACTACACCACTGTGTCGTTCATACTCAGCATAAAGAACTCAGCCCCTTTCCAAGCATCACCACATATCATGGGAACACGACACCAGGGTAGGTGGAGTCTTTAGCACCACCCTGACCCGCCCTCCCCTAACAGATAAAAAGTCACCACAAACATGGACGCCCCCTATTGCCTGAGGAAGGAGCACGAATGCTCAGAATGTAGTGATGTCAGCGGCGGTTCCTGAGCCCCATCTGAGTTTCTGGAAGTGCTGGAAGCCACCAGCTCAGCCAGTACCAGCGGCCACCAGTGTTCCCCGCCTGCAGCCCGTCCTTCTGAAAGGAGTAGATGAACCTCTACACAAGGCCTATTGCCACACATGCGCTGACAACGCTTTTATCTTGTGAGTTGCCAATTGTCTTTTTAATAAAGATGTTTTTATATTGCTGCACTTAGATTGGCGCTGCTCTTTTTCTGTTCTATGTTCGCACAGAGTTCCTTCTAGCTCTTTTCAGAGCCTGCAGCTGTCTAAAGCCAGCTTTTCACCTTCTGAGATCTCAATAGACACCTTGGACATTCCACCCATGGTCCACGGATGACAAACTGATCCAGTGCCCCCACATTCTCTCCATCCAGCTCCCAGGGCGCACAAGAGGTTACATGTTTGTCTTATATTTATTTGTGAGTGTTATGAGTTGTGTTATACTTTTAATTTATTCTATTGATGTATTATATATGGTGAGTGAAATCACTATTTAGTGTTTTAGCTAGCAACTTGATATTGATAATTGTTGGTTTAATATTTATTGGATTATTTGACTATTTGATTTAACTGTCATTTATGCTGCTTATCTATCTCTGTTCTTTTGTAGGTGTAAAGCATCAAGAGGTTGCAATTTGGGTTATAATTTTTAAATGCACTAACCCTTTACTAGCTGATGGTAGAGCTCTACCCACATAGGTTGTATTTATGTGTGTATGTTACAGTCTCCTCCGAATGAATGTAGATAGTTACTCCACCTTAACTACAGCACGTTCAATATGTAGCATGCCGCATATTTATTTTACTCAGTTATTTTCCCCTTCCCCCTCCCATCTTTATTTTAGTATGGGATAGTCTGCTCTTGGAAACAAGAGCCCTTTTTGTCATTTTGTTGGCCCGTGAGGACAGGGCCAATTTTTTTTTTTTCTTTTGAGGGGGTTGATGTAGCACCCTCCTAGAACAGGGTGCTAGGCACATTTATCTTTGGCTCCTTCTGTAATCAAAGGAGCAGTACGTTTTTAGTCTGGCCTGTTAAAGGTCTCACAGGCTGAAAGATTGATTGCTTCCCCATGCCTCTTGAATAAATTTCTAGAGCATAGGGCAGGAGATTCAAATGAACAAATATGAATATTTATCAGTTTTCTGGTCAATTCCTGGACAGGAACTTTCCAGAAGAGGGCTGAAATGCTGATAAATTGTCTGAGACACTGGAGAGCAGAGTATCTTCCCAGATAGGTCCCAGAGGTGTAGGGGCTGCTGCTGCCAGACAGCCCATGGACCAAACAACTGTTTAAGGACATTTCAGAGGTTCTTGGATCTAAAGGCTCAGATGGACTTTCCTCAGAGCTGATGGCAGAATTACACCACAAAGGGGATCTGGTCCTCACTCACTGGGTTGTGTCTCGAGGAAGCTGGAAGGAGGCAGCTGTCCCGAGGAGTTGTGAGTGGTGACCTTAAAAAGCAGTTTCAGCCAGGTTCCAAAAAAATTAAAAGGCAGAAGCTACAAAAACTGTAGCTGCTGATCTGCAATAATCAAACATTCACCTGTCCAATGATCCAGTGCCATCCTCAGCTGGGCTGGTTCTTTGCTTGTCTTTGGGTCCCCAGCATCAGCATGTTAACTGTGGGAAGCTGGCTGTGACTCCTTGCGACTTCACAGCCAGCTTCCCACTGCATATGTGTGAAACCCGCAGAACCCTGTGAATGGTCTCCTGGAACCTGTGACGTGTCTCAGAAAGTTGATAAAAGTGACACAGACTAAACAGAAGTGTGAAGAACAGATGTGCACTGATTAGCGGCTATAATAAAAGTGACACAGACTAAACAGATGTGTGAAGAACAGATGTGCACTGATTCACGGTTTCATTTAAAGTGACACACACACTTAAAAGAATTTTGCAGAACAGATGTGCACTGATTCACGGTTTCATTTAAAGTGACACACACACTTTAAAGAATTTTGCAGAACAGATGTGCACTTATTCACGGTTTCATTTAAAGTGACACACGGACTTTAAATAATTGTGCAGAACAGATGTGCACTTATTCACGGTTTCATTTAAAGTGACACACAGACTTTAAATAAGTTTGCAGAACAGATGTTCACTTATTCCCGGTTTCATTTAAAGTGACACACACATTTTGCAGAACAGTGATATGGGTACTCCCGGCTTATTTATACTTTTTTGACACAGTTTAAAGATGATTTTAGAACAGTTCTATGGCCTCTACCGTTAATTAATACTTTTCAGACCCATTTTGAAGATGATCTCCATTTTTGCATTTTTTATGTTTTTATTTTTTTTTAAATATTTAAAGTTATTTCCCTGTCCCCATTTCTTTGTAGGTCACTTGTCCCACCCTTACCCCCATTTCCTTCCTTTTTCAGACCTCTAGGACCTTCCAGGACTATTTTACAGCCTTTTTTGTGCCTAAAAGTCAGTGTCCCCATTGATTTCAATGGGGTTCGGGGTCCGGGACAAAGTTCGGGTTCTGTCCGGACCCGAACCCGGACTTTGTCCCGAAGTTCGGGCGAACCAGCAGAACCCGGACTTCTAGAAGTTCGCTCATCTCTAGTCCTAGGCAATCCGAGCAGAAGTGGGAGCAGGTACCTTCCAAAACTAGGTACCTGCCCCCCCAAAAAAATGATTATGAATATTTTAGAAATGGAGGGGAGGAGGATTAAGAGTGAAAATTCCCCTTTTGGGTGAAGTTCCACTGTAAACTGATCCCTGCTGGATGCTACACACGGTACTGATAGTTGCACACTGGCGCAGGGTATCCAGATGCCCAACAATTTGCCCTATGGGCTTCAGCTGTGGGGCCTTGGACCATTTACTATTAGCTACTACTACTTCCACTATCAGACAGACTTCCCTGTGATTTCTAACTACTACTAATAAGCATTTTGGAGAATCCCAAACCCCTCTCCTGTTATATGTTTCTTCAGCAGTAAATCACAAATAGACAACCCTAGACTGTTTATTGGAGACAGAGTGAATCTGCTGTTGCTTGGTTGGCTGGTAGCCTCTATACTGTTTGGGGGAGAACCAGGTAAATTCAACGGTCCTTGTCAAGCATTTCTTGACAAGGTCATATTCCATCACAAAGACTTCCTGATTCTTGGAGGTGACTTGAACCTAAATCTTGACCTTATCTTTCACACCTTTAAGGGGATTTCACATCTCCCAATTGCTAAGAGACCAGACTTTTAAAAAGTTATAATGTTTATCAAGTAGAATAGAGGTTAATTTTCCATGAACCATGGTGCCCATAATTCTTTGCTTTACCTCTCTAACATTCACGGATGGAGTTCTCGAGGGCTTTAGCAATAGTTTGTCATGTGGCTAAAAAATAAATAAGAGATCAATTTTCTTTCAGATTTGAAATTAAGGCGTAAAGATTCTCGAGCAGCATGAAGGAGGAGTTCCCATGTGTGAAAGTAGCAAAGCTTAACAACCCTTTCAGGATGCCGGCCTCATGAATTACTGCGGCGGGGGGGTTCTTTGAAGCACCTGATTAGAGCCATAGGCTCTAATAGGCTTCAAAATAGAGTCTCTTTGGGCGCAGAGCATGGCACTCGCAAGCCCACTCATGTGTGTTAGAAAAGCAAATGAATATTTGCTTTTCTAACACTGAATCACCTCTCCACCAATCATGAAGAGCAGGTATGTTACCAGTTTCCAGATTGGCAGAGAAGACAGGTGATCCTATTGGACAACTTTCTCGGAGGACAAGGGGGATGCACAGCCAAAGCCAAGCACGCTCCCGCTCACCAGACATCGCTACCCAACCGCCCACTTCCTAGATGGGGTAAGTGTGGGATTTTGATGTCCCGACTGCCCTCCGAAGGGGGGATGCTGTCAGTGCCGTGAGCCTTGTGGTGTGGGGGGAGGGATGGATGCTATATACCCCTCTGGTGATGCTGTATATACCCCTCTGGGGATGCTGTATATGCCCCTCCGGTCATGCTGTATATACCCCTCTGGTCATGCTGTATATACCCCTCTGCTGGTGCTGTATATACCCCTCTGCTGATGCTGTATATACCCCTCTGGTAATGCTGTATATGCCCCTCTGGTCATGCTGTATATGCCCCTCTGGTGATGCTGTATATACCACTATCTGGTGAATGCTGTATGTACCCCTATCTGGTGAATGCTGTATAAACCCCTATCTGCTGATGCTGTATATATCCTATCTGTTGAGGCTATCTGGCGATGCTGTATACCGTATATGGTGATGCTGGGCTGTATACTCCTGACACAATGGGTGGAATCTATAAGGGGTGGGGCTTATGAGAAGTGGGAGGGGTCAAAAAGGAAGAGTGCGGTCTGGCACCCCCCATCGTAAAATTTCACCAGCCACCACTGGTTAAATATATACTAATTAGCAAGACCTTTTTGTCATCACCGACTAGATAAATACTGAAACTTTAAAGTGACATTCAACTCTAGTTAAAAGAAAAAATATTTTCGAGTATGTATTGTTAACTGTGATCTGTCCTCCTGTTAGAGGGCGGCTATGTTTATTCTCCATAGGCCCACTGTATATAGCAACATAGCCACCTTTTTTAGCTCGCTCCCGAAATGGACTACGGACTATGGGATTTGTAGTGTGCATCGAGTAGTGCACATGACTGCAACTAACATGCCCTGCTTAGTCAAAACAAATAAAAGTGAGGGAGAAAATAATAAAACATTTTATGGAAAATAGATAACAGGACCATTAAGTAGTGGATGTGTATGGATAATTTTTGGAGAACAAGGATTTTGTTTAGTGTAATTTTAACCCCTACAGATCCGCGCTATTGCCGAAGTACGGCTCCAGCACGGATCTGAAATGCCGGGACGACATCCATGGACATCGTCCCCTGTGCACGCTCCCAGCGCGCCCCCTGGCGGCAGCGGCTGCATGCGCCCGACACACTCTGCGTGAGCGTGCCCGTGGGTCGGGCAGACTCTATGTCCGCTCGAGACCCACGATCACCTGACAGAGCTGCAGAACGGGGAACCGCCGATGTAAACATGGCAGTTCTCCGTTCTGTGAATAACACATGACAGATCTACTGATCCCTGTCACTGGGATCAGTTAGATCGGTTATGTCCCGGCCAGCCCCGTCCCCCCACAGTTAGAACACACCCAGGGAACATTGTTAACCCCTTCACTGCCCCCTGCAGGTTAACCCTTTCTCTGCCAATGACATTTACACAGTAATCAGTGGATATTTAAATTTCTGATCGCTGTATAAATGTCATTGGTCCCAAAAATGTGTAAAAAATGTCTGACATTTCTGCTGCAATATCACAGTCCCAATAATAATCGCAGATCGCCGCCATTACTAGTAAAAAAAAAAAATAATAATAAAAACGCCATAAATCAATTCCCATAGTTTGTAGACGCGATAACTTTTGCGCAAATCAATCAATATACGCCGATTGCGATTTTTTTTTACCTAAAATATGTAGAAGAATATATATCGGCCAAAACTGATGAATAATTTTTTTTAATGGATTTGTACTTTAGCAAAAAGTAAAAAATATTGTTCTTTTTTGCAAAATTGTCGCTCATTTTTTGTTTATAGCGGTGATCAGAAATGACGAAGAGGTGATCAAATACCACCAAAAGAAAGCTCTATTTGTGGGAAAAAAAGGACGCAAATTTTATTTGGGTACAACGTCGCACGACCGCGCAATTGTCATTCAAAATGAGACAGCGCTGAAAGCCAAAAATTGGTCTGGGCAGGAGGGGGGTTTAAGTGCCCAGTAAGGAAGTGGTTAAGGAAATTATATTTTATAAGCCAGCTGCTGAAAACATGTTTAGGTAATACCAATGTACACCTCAGGGTAGGTGAGCTAGTCTGACTCTAATGCAAGTTTTAAATAAAGGACGCAGACTTTGGATTTGTTTTATCTTTCTTTGAAAATTTGTAGGAAATGTCTTTGTACATTCAATGACTGAAGGAATATCATTTGAAAGTACTTAAAAATTTTGTTTGCTTTCAACATTTGATTTCGGAATTAATGTAATTTCCCAAACAAAAGCTGCATACACACAGATAGAAAAATGTATGACTCCATCAAATTTTCCCATCAATGCACTCAAAAACAATCTATTGATTAGAAAATCAAATGAACATTCTTAAAACAAAAAAAAAATCCAATAAAATTCTACTACTGTTTGGCTAGCTTTAGATGTTTTTTTTTACACTTCAGTCCAGTTAGTAAACCAAAGAAACAATGCGAGTGTTTCAGTATTTCTTTTACACTGTTAAAAAACAAGAAAGAAAAGAGAAAATAAAACAAATCCTTACCAATCCTACAAAAGCTCAGGATCAGTGCTGGACAGCTCCTACAAATATCATTGTTACTGTTTTCTTTTTAAACGCAGCAGTCTCCTAAAATGAACAATAAACTCAGATGTGATATCATTACTGCTTGTAATTATCTCTCGTCATTATATGAAATGTTTTCCTTATCGGTTTTCATGAGTCAAGCTTTAATCAGCATGTGAATCTAAATTATATTTACAAAAAACCTGCTCAGTTGACCAATCTTGAGCAAAGAAGGTCTGCTTATTTTCCCCCAAATGCCTTAGAGTAATATCTTTAAATACCTGAACTCAAGCTGGTACAGTAGTCGTAAGGGAAAGTTTTTTTATAAGAAGAGAGAAATCCCCACAGGAGTGGTGTTTCCACTTATAAATGTTTCATTTAACACTCTTCCAGCTCTGGAAATTTTGTGCAACAAAGATCCCAAATTACTTGGCGATGATTTATGACAAACTGTGACTTTATAGGATTTCTCACTAGAGGTTGCTAAATAAAGTTTTCACATTTAAAATTGAGTAAAACGTGTAAAATACAATTCAGATAGGGAGCATAGTGTTATGAATTTTAAGGATAAAGAAAATTCTGTACAATGATGAGATGAGGGCACATGCTGGCTTCCAAACAAATATTCTTTTAATACAACATTGTATATTCTATATTACAAGATGACAATAAAAGGATACACATTAATCAAGCATGATCATTTTTAACATTAATCTGACTTAGAGGACATAATCTTCCTGTTAAATGGTTTTAATTTCTATTGTGGAATTCATCTTGTAAGAGTGTTTTTCGTGCTAGTGAAATTCCTATTTTTACTGAATTCCTTATATTATGAATGGTCGTATAGAGGAGCAGGAAATTTTATTCACTGGCCCAAACACCATCCTTTTGCAGAGTCAACTCCATTTAGAGCATAAATGGTTTATTTTTTATTACTTCCATTACAAATCCATAAAAAGGTCATAAATAAATGGATGGGGCCATGCAGATAAGGTTTTCATCCCACAACAGCCAAATAAGAAACCCAAACAACTGGGTTTCAGAACAGAAACCGCATAAAATATAAAAGGGAGAAGGAGAACTTAAAATTAAGTTGGGACTCCGCACCAAAATTGACAGTGTATTAATATATATATATACAGTGTAGTATATACATATATATATATATATATATATACAGTGCATTCAGTGTAGACTATATATACAGTGCAGGCAGTGTATTAATATATATACAGTATCTCACAAAAGTGAGTACACCCCTCACATTTTTGTAAATATTTTATTATACCTTTTCATGTGACAACACTGAGGAAATGACACTTTGCTACAATGTAAAATAGTGAGTGCACAGCTTGTATAGTGGTGGAAATTTGCTGTCCCCTCGAAATAACTCAACACGCAGCCATTAATGTCTAAAATACTGGCAATTGGGTCCAATTAGCCATTTTCCCTCCTCAGTGTCATGTGACTGGTTAGTGTTACAAGGTCTCAGTCTACAAGGTGAATGGGGAGCAGGTGTGTTGAATTTGGTGTTATCACTCTCACTGTCTCATATTGGTTACTGGAAGTTCAACATGGCACCTCATAGCAAAGAATTCTCTGAGGATCTGAAAAAAAAGAATTGTTGCTCTACATAAAGACGGCCTAGGTTATAAGAAGATTGCCAAGACCCTGAAACTGAGCTGCAGCACGGTGGCCAAGACCATACAGAGGTTTAACAGGACAGGTTCCACTCAGAACAGGCCTCTCCATGGTTGACCAAAGAAGATGAGTGCACATGCTCAGTGTCATATCCAGAGGTTGTCTTTGGGAAATAGACATATGAGTGCCAGGTCTGCATGGCTGTTGTCCCAGAAGGAAGCACAAGAAAGCCCACAAACAGTTTGCTGAAGACAAGCAGACTAAAGACATGGATTACTGGAACCATGTCCTGTGGTCTGATGAGACCAAGATAAACGTATTAAGTTCAGATGGTGTTAAGCGTGTGTTGTAGCAACCAGGTGAGGAGTACAAAGACAAGTGTGTCTTGCCTACAGTCAAGCATGGTGGTGGGAGTGTCATGGTCTGGGGCTGCATGAGTGCTGTTGGCACTGGGGAGCTACACTTCATTGAGGGAACCATGAATGCCAGCATGTACTGTGACATACTGAAGCAGAGCATGATCCCCTGCCTTCTGAGACTGGGCCACAGGGCAGTATTCTAACATGATAACAACCCCAAACACACCTCCAAGATGACCACTGCCTTGCTAAAGAAGCGGCAGGTAAAGGTGATGGACTGGCCAAGCATGTCTCCAGACCTAAACCCTATTGAGCATCTGTGGGGCATCCTCAAATGGAAGATGGAGAAGTGCAAGGTCTCTAACATCCACCAGCTCATGATGTCATCATGGAGGAGTGGAAGAGGACTCCAGTGGCAACCTGTGAAGCTCTGGTGAGCTCTGTGCCCAAGAGGGTTAAGGCAGTGCTGGAAAATAATGGTGGCCACACAAAATATTGACACTTTGGGCCCAATTTGGACATTTTCACTTAGGGGTGTACTCGCTTTTGTTGCCAGCGGTTTAGACATTAATGGCTGTGTGTTGAGTTATTTTGAGGGCACAGCAAATGTACACTTTTATACAAACTGTACACTCACTACTTTATATTGTAGCAAAGTGTCATTTCTTCAGTGTTGTCACGTGAAAAAATATAATATAATATTTACAAAAATATGAGGGGTATACTGACTTTTGTGAGATACTGTATATACTACACTGTATATATACAGTATCTCACAAGAGTGAGTACACCCCTCACATTTTTGTAAATATTTTATTATACCTTTTCATGTGACAACACTGATCAAATTACACTTTGCTACAATGTAAAATAGTGAGTGCACAGCTTGTATAGTGGTGGAAATTTGCTGTCCCCTCAAAATAACTCAACACGCAGCCATTAATGTCTAAAACACTGGCAATTGGGTCCAATTAGCCATTTTCCCTCCTCAGTGTCATGTGACTGGTTAGTGTTACAAGGTCTCAGGTGTGAATGGGGAGCAGGTGTGTTGAATTTGGTGTTATCACTCTCACTCTCTCATACTGATCACTGGAAGTTCAACATGGCACCTCATAGCAAAGAATTCTCTGAGGATCTGAAAAAAAAGAATTGTTGCTCTACATAAAGATGGCCTAGGTTATAAGAAGATTGCCAAGACCCTAAAACTGAGCTGCAGCACGGTGGCCAAGACCATACAGAGGTTTAACAGGACAGGTTCCACTCAGAACAGGCCTCTCCATGGTTGACCAAAGAAGTTGAGTGCACATGCTCAGTGTCATATCCAGAGGTTGTCTTTGGGAAATAGGCATATGAGTGCCACCAGCATTGCTGCAGAGGGTGAAGGGGTGGGGGGTCAGCCTGTCAGTGCTAAGACCATACGCCGCACACTGCATCAAAATGGTCTGCATGGCTGTTGTCCCAGAAGAAAGCATAAGATAGCCCACAAACTGTTTGCTGAAGATAAGCAGACTAAGGACATGGATTACTGGAACCATGTCCTGTGGTCTGAAGAGACCAAGATAAACGTATTAGGTTCAGATGGTGTCAAGCGTGTGTGGTGGTAACCAGGTGAGAAGTACAAAGACAAGTGTGTCTTGCCTACAGTCAAGCATATATCTTTTCATTTGACAAGACTGAAGAAATTACACTTTGCTCCAATATAAAGTAGTGAGTGTACAGCTTGTATGATAGTGTAAATTTGCTGTCCCCTCAAAATAACACACAGCCATTAATGTCTAAACCGCTGGCAAACAAAAGTAAGTACACCCCTATGTGAAAATGTCCAAATTGGGCCCAATTAGCCATTTTCCCTCCCCGGTGTCATGTGACTGGTTAGTGTTACAAGGTCTCAGGTTTGAATGGGGCGCAGGTGTGTTAAATTTGCTGTTCAAAGGCGCATTACTGCCGCCGAAACGTGTTAGCTGTTGATTGCCGTTGTCACGATGGAATAAAAGCACTTTATTATTATCTGATCCCCAAGAGTGCCGGCTCATCTTTTGCTTTGATTCTGCTAACCTATCGGAATGTATGGAGGACATTCACGAAGCCTGAGCACCTGGGGGAGATGCAGCAGCTGATTGCCTAAATCCAAGCTCCACTGATCAGAGCGGTGTCTCCTGTGTGTTAGTGGTTAAATTTGCTGTTATCGCTCCCACTCTCTCATACTGGTCACTGGAAGTTCAACATGACACCTCATGGCAAAAAACTCTCTGAGGATCTCAAAAAAAAAAGAATTGTTGCTCTACATAAAAATGGCCTAGGCTATAAGAAGAGTTTCAAGACCCTGAAACTGAGCTGCAGCACAGTGGCCAAGAACATACAGTGGTTTAACAGGACAGCTTCCACTCATGGCACTTAGGGGTTTCTAGGGACACCTCTGTGGCCTTAGTCACAGTTGCTAGGGGAGACAGCACATCTTTAATCATATTGATAGCTATGTTTTCATTTCTAGTGAACTGCACTAGCCCATTAGCAACTGGACCATCAACTTTAGCCAATACAATATTAGCCGTTTTCAACATCCCATTGTCACATTCAAGTGTAACACTTGTCTCCCCACTGGACAGGGCACTGCAGCAAGGCAAGTCCTTTTCCACACACACAGTTTATCTCCCATTTGGGGTAATTTCCACCGCAGTGTGCACAGTCATAT
Source organism: Glandirana rugosa (assembly GCA_018402905.1). NCBI lineage: Eukaryota > Metazoa > Chordata > Amphibia > Anura > Ranidae > Glandirana > Glandirana rugosa. The sequence continues at coordinate 14,805 of BLSH010388657.1, read as the reverse complement.
TGTCAGTCTCCTCCATGCATTTACTGTAATAGCAACAGTCTTGCCCATCACTGTAAGAGGGGTTGCCATGTTCACTTGATTGCGTTGTCTACTCTTTGTCTCGCTTTCGCTCGCCAACTATCCCTGGTGGCCATGGGATTGAACTGCAGGAGCCATTTCTGACTCCTCAGCACCCCCTGCAGGCACAACAAGTACTTCCTCACTGTTGCCAGAGGTGACTGCAAACACCTTTGAACAAGCAACTGGGCTTGCAGACAAAGACATCTGCCCTGTAGCAATAACTGCAGCCATATTCCACAACCTGGGACAAGAAAAGATCCCATGCCCCAGTTGACCACATTCCAGACACGGTACATTTCTGCACATATCTTTAGTGCGATGCTGCTCCACATCTCCACTGTAGCTCCTCCTTCTGGTTGACAATCAATCTCTCCTTGCTAAGGGAGATGGCACTCTTCCAGTTGTACTTTGCTGATGCTCCCAAACACAATGACTTTGCTCTCCTTGAAGCATTGTTGCTTTTAGCACGCCACGATCCTCTGCAGACAATACTTTTCTTGCTTAGTGTGCAGACTTGACTTCACCGATGTTGCTATGGGTAACCGCATTCCTCTCCAACTTCCAGTCAGCCTGCCGGCCACTGATGTACTCAGATCAGGCTTCCTAAACACTGTTGCAGACCTTTGTCTAGCCATGTCACTTTGTACTGGAAGCTGTTACAAAGGGCACTTGGAGACAGCGTGTCCCCATTCACTGCACAGCAAACAGCATTCTGGCCTCAGAGCCTTGATAGGGCCTCCAACACTGCATCCTCTTTCACACTTGGGACTTTGCACCTTGATAGCTTGCCTACTTGCACCAGCGTTGTCAGGGGCAACAGCATGCACTTCCCCTTTAACTGGAGTTGGTGTAGTCTGCAATATTCTCCGGCAGGCTCAAACCCTTGCTTCATCCTCGCAGGCACTCGCAGAGGGGTGGCTGTGGACGTGGTATACTTGGATTTGACACCGTTCCCCACACACAGCTAATGTGTGAGGTAAAGTCTACAGGCTTGGAAAGTTCAATTTGTAAATGGATAGAAAATTGGCTAAAAGACCGAATTCAGAGAGTAGTGGTTAATGATTCTTATTCTGAATGGTCTAAGGTTATCAGTGGTGTACCCCAAGGCTCAGTGTTGGGACCCTTACTTTTCAATATATTTATAAATGATATAGGGTCTGGGATTAAAAGTACCATTTCAGTGTTTGCAGATGACACCAAGCTATGCAGTGGAATAACGTCCTTGCAGGATGTCTCCAACTTACAAGCAGACCCCAATGCACTGTCTAATTGGGCGACTGTGTGGCAAATGAGGTTTAATATTGATAAATGTAAAGTTATGCACTTGGGGGCTAAGAATATGCATGCATCGTACATACCAGTTGGAGTACAACTGGGGGAATGCATAGTGGAGAAGGATCTGGCGGTTTTGGTAGATCATAAGCTTAATGATGGCATGCAATGCCAAGCTGTGGTTTCCAAAGCAAGCAAAATCCTTTCTTGTATTAAGAGAGGTATGGACTCCAGAGATAGAGACATTATTTTGCCCCTGTACAAATCATTAGTAAGACCTCATCTGGAATATGCAGTTCAGTTTTGCGCACCAGTTCTCAAAAAGGATATCGGGGAACTGGAGAAAGTGCAGAGAAGGGCAACCAAACTAATAAGAGGCATGGAGGAGCTCAGCTATGAGGAAAGATTAGAGGATCTGAATTTATTCTCTCTTAAGAAAAGGAGATTAAGGGGGGATATGATCAACATGTACAAATATATAAGTGGCCCATATAGTGAACTTGGTGTTGAGTTATTTACTTTAAGGTTATCACAAAGGACAAGGGGACACTCTTTACGTCTAGAGGAAAAAAAGATTTCATCTCCAAATATGGAAAGGTTTCTTCACAGTAAGAGCTGTGACAATGTGGAATAGACTCCCTCCAGAGGTGGTTTTGGCCAGCACGGTTGATTGCTTTAAAAAAGGCCTGGATTCTTTCCTTAATGTAAATAATATAACTGGGTACTAACATTTTTAGGTAAAGTTGATCCAGGGTGAATCCGATTGCCTCTCGGGGAATCAAGAAGGAATTTTTTCCCCCGTTATAACAAATTGGATCACGCTTTGCTGGGGTTTTTTGCCTTCCTCTGGATCAACTGTGGGTGAAGGATTGTATATGGGATTATTTGGTTATATATATATGGTTGTTATATATATATGGTTGAACTAGATGGACTTGTGTCTTATTTCAACCTGACTAACTATGTAACTATGTAACTCCACAACATTTTAGTGCAGTCTACCAACAAAATGGAGCACGGTCACTTTAAAGCAAGTTCCTTTTCACTTCATACAGCACACACATATTGTGCTGTCTCATGCACACAAGCACAGTTCATATAACAGATGAACTTACATTTTGTAGGGATCTTCAGTTCTGCTGCATCCGCCACCACTTATAATATTGGGGGTTGTTTAGCTCAAATGTAGCGCCTGTTAATGAGTACAGTCCACACCAAATAGTTCCTTTTCAGGGCTTGTTGGCCCACTTTTAATAAAGAAAGTTTAGAAAAACAAAACAGTGCAGTTTCCCTCACAGGGGGTTTTCACCATCAGCATCAAATAATTGTATATTCAGCCTCCTAGCTTACACATGCAACATTGCAAATAAAAATACCAAGCCACCTGGCTCTCTTTAGCAGCAGGACCTGAATCCTGTCAGCGACCTCAGGCTTAGGTCTCTGGCTTTCAATGCAGACCTGTACTCTCGGGCTTCTCCAGTGCACACATGCACACCCTGGTTTCTTCCTTGCAAGCCTGGACTGCTCGGGAGGGTGGAGCCCAGAACCATGGTCAGGTGTCTACAAATACCCCAGTACACACCTGACCAGTCAGTGTGCTGATGGATTGCAAAATTCGGACCCAGGACCAGGGATTTCATCCAACCTGGATCTCTACAAAATGCTGGGGCTCCAGGTCCCAAAACCAATTTTCCTAGACAAAGAGGAAACTGAAAAAACAGTTTCCTCTCAAATATGCAAACTTCCTGGAGCCCCTAAACACGCCTGGTTGATATAATACGCTGCATTCAGTGTATATTATATATACAGCTCATTCAGTGTATAGTATATAAAGTCCATTCAGGCAGTGTAAGAATATATATACAGTACAGTGTGTATATATATATATATATATATATATATATATATATATATATATATACTGCATTCAGTCTAGACTACATATACAGTGCAATTGGTGGTGTACAGTATATAATACAGTTTAGTGCGTTGTCGAAAAAAATCCCCATCATGTCTAGAAGGCCCCAAAGGAGAGGCAGATGCTCCCAGGCCACTAAAAGAGGGCAAGCAGCCTCTGTGTCTACAGTGAAAAGTGGTGGTGGTGGACATGGTGCATCCTCTGCAGGCGAGTCACGATTGTCCTTTTTTTCTGCCTTCGGCTGTGCTATTGAGCCACAACATGCAGAAGAGTTGGTAGAGTGGATCACTAAGCTGTCCTCATCCTCCTTATCCTCTATCACTCAGGCTCATACTAGTTTGTCTTCCAATGCAGCTGCCAAAGCTGCCTATTTCACCCGCTCCTTGTCCACAATTACTCTTTCCGTAGCCCCACCATCATGCACGGAGGGGTCACCAGAATTATTCAACGATAGTGTTGTTTAAATGCTGATGGAGGATGAGCAGCAATTTGAAGGCTCCAATATTAGTTCCCAGGTTGAGGAAGGGAGTAACGTGAGCCGCCTAGAGAGAGGGGATGCCACAGAAGGCCAAGAAACTAGAAGTCATGTTCCCCCAGCTGCAGCATACTGCCAAGTTTGCTCCAGTGATGAGGAGGGAGGGGATGATGAGGACACTGACTGTACTTGGGTGCCTGAGAGAAGAGAGGAGGAAAGAAAGGAGGAGGCACAACTCCAACAAGCCAGGATGTCATCCGGGGCCAGCTTAAGGGCAGCCAGCCTATTGCATCACACCACAGAGCTCCACAGGTTCAGGGCACTGCTGACTCCCTGCTGACTTCAAAACTTCAATGGTGTGGACTTTTTTCAACACTTGTGCAGTAGATCGCACTGCTGCTGTTTGCAATCTATGTATAAAGCGGATCAAGTGTGGCCAGAAAAGCAGCCATTTGAGCACTACATGCTTGACAAGACATGGGACAACCTGCCATGCAGTCCGTTGGCAACAGTACCTCAAAGACCCACATCATAAAAGGCAGGCTTCTCCTTGCTCCTCATCTGTGACCTCAACCCCTACTATACCTCCAGTCCTCTCAAAAGTCTGCACTGACAGAAATGAAGGTCTAGAAATGGGTGCCACAAGTACTTGCAGCCAATCAGCTAGCAGTACACCACCAGTTGATGTCAGCAGGCAAATTTCCCTACCCCATGCTCAGCGTTTAAATGCTAGCTTGGTCAAATTGCTAGCACTCCAACTGCTGCCTTTTCAGCTGGTGGCCTCTGTCCACTTTCATGAATTTGTGGAATGAGCTGTACCAAAGTGGCAGGTTTTCAAAAGACATTTCTTTTCACGCAAGACCATTCCAGCGCTCTACTTTCATGTGGAAGGCAATGTTTTGGCCTCCTTGGACAGGGCGGTCAGCAACAAAGTACATATTACATCTGACTCATGGTACAGCAGAATGGTCAGTGACGTTACCTTTTCTTCACAGCACACTGGGTAACTTTGCTGGCAGCTGTGAAGGATGCAGGACAGGGTTCGGTGTTGGAGCTATTTCCACCACGCCTCCAAAAAATGTTGCTGCTTCTGCCACATCAGCTTCCTCCACTCCCTCCTCTTCTTCTTCCTCTGTGGCCTCTGCTGCAGCAGTGTCCTCTTAACCATCAGTGCTCGCAAAGCATTCTAGCGGCTAAGCAAGCAGTCAAGCTAAAAGATGGCATGCGGTGCTTGAGTTGGTCTGCCTAGGGGACAGGGGCCACACAGGGGCAGAGATTCTGTCAGCTCTGCGGGGGCAGGCTCAGAGGTGGTTGACGCCACTTCAGCTTGAGCCAGGAATGGTTGTATGCAACAATGGCACCAACCTTCTCTCTTCCCTCTGACAGGGACACTTCACACATGTTCCATGCTTGGCACGCGTCCTGAATTTGGTGGTGCAGTGTTTCTTGACCAGGTGCCCAGGCTTACCTGATATTCTGAGGCAGGCCAGAAAAGTCTGTGGTCATTTCCGCCGGTCATACAATGCCAGTGCTTGGCTGACTGACTTTCAGCAGGAATTGAATCTGCCCACTAACCGCTTCATTTGTGACATGCCCACCAGGTGGAACTTAATAATGGCAATGCTACAGCAGCTGCACGCACAGCAGAGGGCCATCAATGAGTACCTCTGTGAGTATGACACCAGGACAGGCTCAGGGGAGCTTGTTTTTTTTTTTGCCACGCCAGTGGCTACTGATCAAGGATGCATGCACTGTCCTGTCACCAGTGGAGGAGGCCACAAGGATGGTGAGCAGTGGCAATGCATGCATCAGTGACACTGTCCCTCTAGTCTTCCTGCTGGAGCGCACGCTTCGGGGAATCATGGACAGGGCACTTGAGGCAGAACAGAGGGAGGAAGAGGAGGGTTTCCTTTCCTCTCAAGGCCCCCTTTATGCAGATAGCATTCCTGCAGGGCCACCAAACACACAGGAATAAGAGGAGGAGGAGGAGCAGGGAAAGATTGTGTCAGCATGGATGTAGAGGATAACATGAAAAAAAGAGGTACTCCCCCAGTACAAATAGCGGGACTTTAAAGGCAGTACAAAAAATTAAACATGTTTCATAAAATAAGGTAATTTATTACATATCAAAGTTTAAAATTGGAAAAGGGTATGGCATACATACAATTAAAATGGCAATGTGTTACAGTCAAAAATAATGAACTAAGGTAATAATGCTGTTAAGCTGGTTATCTTCTTGGGCATGGGCCCAACATGTTTCGGCATAATTACCCTTCTTCAGGGGCGAAAGATCATGCCCAAAATGCAAACTCTGAAAAATATCATAACATTACAGACTGGCATTTGTTTGTAACAGGGTTAAGGGTGTGGAAGACAACAGTGGAAAGTTACTCACCACATACCACAGAGTAGAACATATGCCACATTTGTAAGACCGCCATCCAGTGGAAGATGGAGGAAAGGAAAGGATGATCCAATGAGGACATAGGTGACCAAAACACAATGGAATCCCCCACATAGAATGGAAAGGCCGACAAGTATACCATAAGGACCCCCCAATGAGCAGCAGAGCCGCAAGGTGGGAGGGAACCCCAATTCCAGAGACAGCAATCCCCACAGGGGAGGGGGAAAAGGGGGCAAAAGGAGAAGAGCCGCGATCGCCAGAGTGTGAGCAATAATTCTAGCAAAAGACCTCCTCTGCACCTCTAACCTGGTAACCAATAAAAATTTTTAAAGTGACGCTATTTAAATAACGGACTTTGTCGCCATTCCGCGAGTGCGTGCAATTTTCAACCGTGTCATGTATGGTATCTATTTACTCGGCATAACATCCTCTTTCACAATATACAACAAAATTGGGCTAACTTTATTGTTGTCTTATTTTTTAACTCAAAAAAGTGAAATTTTTCGAAAAAAATTGCGCTTGAAAGACCGCTGCATAAATACCGTGTGACAAAAAGTATTGCAACGATTGCCATTTTATTTTTATATTATAAAAATATATACTGTTTGGGGGTTCTAAGTAATTTTCTAGCAAAAAAAACTGTTTTTAGCATGTAACCAACAAATGCAAAAAGGGGCCCGGTTGGTAAGTGGTTAAGGGAAAGAAGTGGAATGTTATGCAATGGCCAAGTCAATCACCTGACCTGAATCCGATTGAGCATGCATTTCACTTGCTGAAGACAAAACTGTAGGGAAAATGCCCCAAGAACAAGCAGGAACTGAAGACAGTTGCAGTAGAGGCCTGGCAGAGCATCACCAGGGATGAAACCCAGCGTCTGGTGATGTCTATGCGTTCCAGACTTCAGGCTGTAATTGACTGCAAAGGATTTGCAACCAAGTATTAAAAAGTGAAAGTTTGATTTATGATTGTTAATCTGTCCCATTTCTTTTGGTCCTTTAAAAAGTGGGAGGCACATATACAAACTGTTTTAATTCCTACACCGTTCACCTGATTTGGCTGTAAATACCCTCAAATTAAAGCTGAAAGTCTGCAGTTAAAGCACATCTTGTTCGTTTCATTTCAAATCCATTGTGGTGGTGTATAGAGCCAAAAACATTAGAATTGTGCCGATGTCCCAATATTTATGGACCTGACTGTATGAATGTGAGTTAGGGACCTTAGATTGTAAGTTCCTTGAGGGTACGGACTGATGTCAATGTACAATGTATATGTAAAAGTGCTGCGTAAATTCACTGCGCTATATAAATACCTGAAAGAAATTAATTAATTAATTAAATAAACCCTGCACCAATTTTTTTTTAAAAAAGGGCCTGGTTTGCATTTTGGCGGAACCCCCAAGCAAATTTTTCCAGTGATTCATTATCTATATTGCCGGGAGCCGGCAATACATTACAGCCGTGAGCAACTTTAAATGACAATTTTGCCTTTACGAATGTCATTGTGTGGTGGCACTGCTCTAAACATCACACTGATGCGTCACTTTACAGGCAGACAAAGGGGACCCCCCCCGGGCACAATATTTAAAGGAATAATTTTTTTATCACTTTATTCATTATTAAAATCACTGCTCTGGAAAAAACAATATTTTTTAAAACTTTTTTTGGCATTGATTTATGTCCCCCTAGGGCAGTACCCGGGTCCCCATACACTTTTTATGGCAATAAAAAGGCATATAAGCCTTTAAAATTAGCACTTTTGATGTTCCCTGTTTGAGTCCCATTGATTTTAATAGAGTTCACGTATTCGAACAAGCGTATTGCCTGTTCGCGGTGTTCTGGTCCAAACCAAAGCAGGGGTGTTCGACTCATCCCTAGCCAGGAGGCTTATATCCGTTTGATGGACTTTTGTTTTGGGACTGTTTTCTACCCCTGTGAGGGAAGCCTTTCTGTTATCTTTATTTGCTGACCAAATAAGCATTGACAGGAAGCCCTTAACCTTGCATACGGCTGGATTACCTGTTTGAAAACTCTTCACTTGGAGCTAATCGCCCACAATTGGTGAAAATGGATGCGTGCAAGCTCTACTGATCCACACTGAAAATTTGCTGGCTACACTGTGTACCTGTTGTTAAAAGACTGCATTGAAATAAGCTGTGGGAACCTTGTGTCAGCGGTGTTAAAAGGACAGCAAGCTGCTGCACAACAAGAAACAAATAAAATGTTGGTGGCTCAGCAGCAGCAAGCCCAAGCAACCAGCCAGCAAGCTGTGGCTGCCCTGGCTCAGGCAACAGAGTCTCAAGTGATTGCTTTGGCACAGACAACTGGGGCTCAAGTGGCTGTCTTGGCCCAGGCAGCCTAGAAAGACTGACAGGTATTAGCTGAAGTACTGCAGCGGATTCCAGCCCAGACTGCAAATGTCTCCACAGTGTCCCCTGGTGAAACCCTTCCAGGCAGCAAAAGTCACCTTCTTCAAAAGATAACATCCCAGGATGATGTGAAGGCCTTCATATGTACATTTGAAAGAACTGCTGAGTGGCAAGCCTGGCCTAAAGACCGCAGGGCTGCACTTGTGGCCCCACTGTTAGCAGGGGACTCCCAAAAAGCATACTTTGATTTGTCTGCTGAGGATGCCCGAGATTATGACAAACTAAAAGCTGAGATCTTGCGGCGTCTGGGAGTCACCATGGCAGTGAGAGCGCAGCAAGTATATAGCTGGAGTTTCAAGGCAGATGGATCACCCCACACCCAAATGTATGACCTAATCAACCTGGTACTGATACTCACAGGGCCCCAAATAGCGGAGAAAGTTGCAATGGACCAGTTTCTGAGAGCTCAACCTCCTGAGTTGCAAAGATGGGTGAGACAATCTGATCCAAATTTGAAGGATGTTCTGGTTGAGCTGGTGGAACGCTACTTTGCGGCCAAGGACCTGGTTGCTGGGTCTGCAGTTTCACGATCCCTAACGGTCAAAAGACCCCCTCCTGTGACCACCCGGTCAACCCCAGTATCACAGATAGTAAGGCCCAAAAGCGGAAGTCCTGAGAGGCCAGCGAGAGTGGTTGGAGGGTCACCCTCGGTTGAAAGACCCCATCTGGGAAGCCCCAGAGCAACCCATGGGAATCCCCAGTGTTGGTGGTGCAGTGAGTGGGGTCATATCTTTGCCAAGTGTCCCTTGAATCCTGAGCCTTTGGCGTGTGATGTAGTCCGACGCATGTCCTTATTTGCTTGCCTGGGCCTAGTAGCTAATCCGGACATACCAAGCTCTGTTGTAAAGATAAGGGGAAAAGTGTGCGTGTCCTCCTGGACTCTGGAAGCCTGGTCACCCTGGTCCATACCCAGCTGGTGGACCCTGAACAGCTTACCCAGCATCAGTTAGGAGTGGTATGTGTGCATGGTGACTGTAAGAAGTACTCCACAGTGCTGGTGACCTTTGAAACCAGCTCAGGATCGGTTTGCCATGAAGTGGCTGTGTCCCCTATCCTATTGCACAGTGTAATATTGGGGAGAGAATTTCCACTGTTCCAGGAACTTTACAGTGGGAAGGAGAAGAGTCTTGAGCCTGGACTTTCTATTGGGACTGAAGGGGGGAACCCCAACCCCTTTGAACCAAAGGTTGATGAAAATGCTGTAGGGGTGACCCATTATGAAAATGTGTTTTTTACCCTAGCAGTCTGTGCGGGTGAACCAGAGGTGATCCCTGAGATCCTAGAATTGCCTGGTGTGCTGAAGCTAGAGGTTTCTCTGGAAAACTTCGGGACCGCCCAGTTACAGGATCCTACTCTTGTACAAGCCTGGAAAAATGTGAAGGTAAACAATGAGACCCCGGTAGCCCTGGGACTAGAAAATGTGTTTCCTCATATGGCAGTTAACCATGACATATTGTATCGGGTTGACAACATTTGTTGTGAGGTAGTGAGTCATGCCCTGAGTGTCAAAAGACAGTAGCCCATTGGTGCGATTGCCTTTGATTGAGATTCCTTTTGTCCGAATTGCCATGGATCTGATAGGGCTAGTTGTTAAGTCTGTTGTTAAGTCTGCCATCAGTACATCCTAGTGGTCATGGACTATGCGGTATCCCAAGGCTATTCCCTTAAGAAACACTTCCTCCAAGACTATCGCAAAAGAGTTGTTCCACATGTTTACCCGTACTGAGATCCCAAAGGAGGTTCTAAATGACCAAGGGACTCCCTTTATGGCAAAGGTAATGAAAGAGTTATGCAAATTGTTTAATATTAAGCATCTGCATAGTTCAGTTTACCACCCTCAGACAGGTGGTTTAGTAGAACGGTTTAACAAAACCCTCAAGAGTATGCTAAAGAAGGTGGTGGCTAAAGATGGGAGAGACTGGGATTTTCTTCTGATATATCTGTTATTTGCAATTAGAGAGGTCCCCCAGTCTTCCATGGGGTTCACACCCTTTGAACTCTTGTATGGGAGGCATCCCTGAGGGTTGCTGGATATCGCTAAAGAAACCTGGAAGACTGAAACTACACCTTACAAAGTGTCATAGAGCATATCTCAGCCATTCAGGATAGAATGTATTTATTTATTTTATTTATTTCAAGTACTTATATAGCGCCATCAATTTACGCAGTGCTTTACATGTATATTGTACATTCACATCAGTTCCTACCCTCAAGGAGCTTACAATCTAAGGTTCCTAACTCACATTCATACATACTAGGGCCAATTTAGACAGGAAACAATTAACCTACCAGCATGTCTTTGGTGTGTGGGAGGAAATCGGAGTACCCAGAGGAAACCCACGCAGGCACAGGGAGAACATGCAAACTCCAGGCAGGGAGTGTTGTGGTTGGGATTCAAACCAGTGACCCTTTTACTGCTAGGCAACAGTGCTACCCACTACACCACTGTGCTACCTAGAATTGCCTCAGTAATGCCCCTTGTTCGAGAACACATGCAGTAAGCCCAGGAAGCACAGAGTCGAGTGTACAATAGGTCAACGAAGGTTTGAACTTTCCACCCTGGGGATAGAGTACTTGTTTTAGTCACTATGGTGGAAAGTAATTTCCTAGCGAACTGGCAAGGACACTATGAAATATTGGAAAAGGTTGGGGAGGTAAACTTTAAGGTATACCAACCAAACAGATGGAAGAAAAAACAGATCTATCATGTAAATTTAATTAAAGCATGGGAAGACAGGGAAACTCTCCTGGCCCTGAGTAATCAGCCACTAAAGAAAGAGGAAGGCGTAAGTGAGGTTCAGATATCTGAGTCTATGTCAGTGTCCCAACAGCAGGAGGTGAGAGAGTTTCTACAGTGCAATAAAAACTTCTTCTCATATTTGCCAGGCTATACAAATGTAATTAAACATGACATTGTCGCGGACGCCAAGGTTCGAGTGCAGCTCAAGCCTTATTGTATTCCAGAGGACCGCAGACAGGCAGTAGCCAAGGAAGTTCAGAGGATGTTCGACCTTGGGTTGATAGAGAAATCCAAAAGTGAATGGTGTAGTCCTATAGTTTTGGTTCCCAAACCAGATGGGTCCTTAAGATTTTGCAATGATTTCCAGAAACTGAATATACCACTCTTGATCTCACTAGAGGGTATTGGCAAGCTCCCCTGACAGAGGAAGCAAAAGAAAAAAAATGCTTTTGCAACACCTGAGGGATTATGGCAGTATGTGCTGATGCCCAATGGGTTAAATGGAGCTCCTGCTACATTCCAGCGGATGATGGATGAGATCCTTAGCCCACATCAGTGCTATTCTGCAGCCTATCTAGATGATGTGGTTATTTGGAGAACAGACTGGGAAAGTCACCTACCCACCTACCCGGCTTAACCGCAAACCCAAAAAAGTGTGCCATAGGGTTAGAGGAGGCCCGATATCTGGGATACACCATTGGGCTTGGCTTAATAAAACACCAATTCCATAAGGTAGAAGCCATTAAAGACTGGCCTGCCCCTGCCACCAAGAAACAAGTGAGAACCTTCCTAGGCATGGATGGGTATTATCGGAGGTTCATCCCAAACTTTGCCACACTAGCAGCACCCTTAACTGACCTCACCAAGGGCAAAAGCTCCTCTGTAGCAATTAAATGGAATCCCGAGGCTGAAGCAGCTTTCCAAAGTCTGAAGGAGGCACTGTGTAAAAAGTCTGTGTTGGTAGCCCCAGACTTTAGCAAGCAGTTTGTAGTCCAGACCAATGCCTCTAGTATCGGTCTGGGGGCTGTTTTGTCACAACTGGTAAGTGGAGAAAAACACCTCGTGGTCTATTTGAGTTGGAAGCTGAGGAAAATTGCAGTATTTTGGAGTTAGAGAGTTTGGCCATTAAGTGGGCCTTAGAGGCTCTATGGTACTACTTGCTGGGGCGCCACTTCTGACTCATAACAGTCCATGCTCCCTTGAAATGGGAGGCTAAGGCTAAGGACCATAATGCAAAGGGTTACCCGTTGGTTCCTAGCCCTCCAATATTTTTCATTTAAAGTGGAGCACAGGGCTGGTTGTAACCACAAAAATGCAGATGCCCTTTCTAGAACCCTCTGTTTAATAGCTGGTGTTAGAACCCACTGGTTCAAACAGAGGGGGGAGGTATGTGACAAACAGCCCCTGTCAGTTATTGATGGAGTATATCTGCCACATAGAATCTTTAGATTCTTAAGGTAAATGGGTGGCAGGGAGAGGTCGGTAGGCAGCAAGGGGTTAAGCACTGGCCACACCTTGCTCCCCACCTGGGGTTTAATTTTGCCTGACCTGGGTTTAATCAGTGGTGGTGCTGAGAGAGAAGGAGCAGGCTGTGAGGGAACATGCCTGCAGGACTGAAGCAGACCCTGTGATGTCTATCTGTTAGCCAGGAGGCTTATATCTGTTTAATGGACTTTTGTTTTGGGACTGTTTTCTACCCCTGCGAGGGAAGCCTTTCTGTTATCTTTATTTGCTGACCAAATAAACATGGGCAAGAAGCCCTTAACCTTGCATACGGCTGGATTACCTGTTTAAAAACTCTTCACTTGGAGCTAATCGCCCACACTTAGATACAGAAGATACTTCCTGTTATTACTTTGTACCATAGAATATACACTATCATACTGCAATGCCACCTGCTGGTATAGACAAGTACAATGCATATATATAGTTCACAACATAGAAAGCTATTTGCTGTTGCTTCTTTTAATGCCACTTCTCAACAGCATGTGCGTTGTCAAATTATATTCAGCTACTTCTGAAAATAACTATGACATTCCTTCAACAAAGGCTTGAGTGCATCAGCAGTCATCTCCTCTGATGGGCAATATTAAATGGCACTAACACCTTGCTCTTGATTGTCCCTTACTAGGTGATACTTGAAGTCGATGTGTTTGGTCCTAGGATTGACTCTTTCTGATTGTGTAAGCTTTATACATCCCTGGTTGTCTTAAAAAATGCAAATTGGTTTTGACATGTCCATCTCAATGTCCACAAAAAGTTGATGAATCCATATCGCTTCTTCACATGCATATGCTGTTGAAATGTACTCTGCTTCAGTTGAAGATAGAGCCACAGTTATTTGCTTTCGACTAGACCAATTTACGGTTCCTTCCCCATACTGGAAGTTGAATCCACTTGTGGATTTGCAGTCTGTGCAGTCCCCGGCCCAATCAGCATCCACATATCTGACCAGTATTGGATATGATGTTGGATGGTAACCGTAACTTCATCTGAATTGTTCCTTTGAGGTATTGCTTCACTCTTTTTATTGCGTTCCAATCACGCTGACAGGGAGCTGCGAATTTCATGCATAATATGTGCTGTGGCTATGTCAGGTCTTGTCACAGTGGCAACATATAGCAGCTTACCGATTGCTCTGTGATACATGTCATTGTTGGGTAGCAAGTTTTCTGCCTCATTGCTCTTAGATAGCCTGGTTCCATAGGAGTTTTCACTTTCTTTGCATCTTGCATATGGAATTGTTCCAAGATTTCTGAGATTGGTTGAGAAGATAACTTCCATCTTCTCTCTTTAATTGGATTCCCAGATAGTAGCTAATGTTCCCTAGCTCTTTGATTTCAAAATTTCCTTTCAGCTTGTGAACTACTGTATCTGATGGTAATCCCCTTCTTGTTCAAAACAAGTTATAATGTCATCAACATAGATAAGGATGTACTGTATATCCATCTGTCTCCTTGATTCTTGGAGTAGAGACAGGGGTCTGCTTTACTTCTTGAGAATCCCTCTCTAGTAAGCACTTCTCATTCTACATCCTTGCAGATTGTTTAAGACCATAGATGCTCTTCTGAAGTTTACATACAAGTAGAGTTGAGCGAACCTCTGGAAGTTCGGATTCTGCTGGTCCGTCCGAACTTCGGGACAAAGTCCGGGTCCGGGTCCGGACGGAACCCGAACGATCGCACGGACAACGAACCCCATTGAAATCAATGGGGACCCGAACATTTAGGCACAAAAATGGCTGTAACAAAGTCGTGGAAAGCCCTAGAGGGCTGCAAAAGGAAGTAAAATGGGGGTAAGGGTAGGGCAAGTGCCCTACAAAAAAATGGGGACAGGGAAATAACTTTAAATATTTAAGAAAAAATAAAAACATAAAAAAAGCAAAAATGGAGGTGAACGTGGATCATCTTTAAACTGTGTCTGAAAAGTATTAATTAACGGTAGAAGCCATATAACTGTTCTAAAATCATCTTCAAACTAGGGCAAGTGCCCTACAAATAAATGGGGATAG
>BLSH010388637.1:407813-422850 GCA_018402905.1 Glandirana rugosa | reverse complement strand
CACCAGGGGACAGGCCGGTTCCCGCCGTAGCGCCTCCTGCCCGCAGAGCCACCCGCCTGCCACCAGAGGGCGCCGGATCCGCCACCGCCTCCCACGCAGGGGACCGAACAGCTCCACGCCTGGGCGAATTAGCCGCCGTCCCGCGATCCCGCCTCAGACGAGGATTCCTCCCAGGGGGCTCCACACACCCGGCCGAGCGCCGCTTGCGCCCCGCCCCCGGAGGGTCCCTGGAGTTCTCCGAGGGGCTCCTAATGCGGCGCTGGATCCTCCTGCTGTCCTCCGGGCTCAGCCGCTCCGGAGGACGGGACCGCCGTGCACGTGTGGCTGCGGGGGGAGGGGCGGATTCAGCAGCCCCCTGCCCCGCACCACGTAGCAGCTCCACCATGCGCTCCTGGAGCCATCCTGGTCCCCTCGCCGCAGCTGCCTCCCGCAGCTGCGACAACAGGCCCTCCACTTCGCCCATCTCCACCCCGGAGGCCGCCGACATGCTGCTACCTGCCATCTCATCCATCTCTCCCAATCTCTGCTAATCTCTTCTCCTGCTCTCCTAAACTGCTTCCTACTTCCTGTCCTGCCCTGATCTTATATTGCACCCCTCCCACCTTAGTGCTGCCCCCTGACCCATGGATAACCTCCTCTACCAACTCAGCTAAGGCCCTTTTAACCCCTGTCATGCCGGCCCTCCGCTATTTTATTCTCTCCAGGCCTCTCTTTCAGGGTATATGCATAGGGTTGCCACCTTTTCTTCAAGCCAAACCCTTTAGCTGTGCACAGTGAAAAATTATTTTTAAGGGGAAAAGATGTGGACTCTGGTGTAAGGGGGAACTCTGATGTAAGGGGGTTTCTGCTCACCAATCTCCCACTTACATTGGAGTTCCCAGCATTCCCCCTTAAATTAGGGTTCCTAAAGCCCCCCTTACATCAGACTCCACAAGGCACCCCTTACATCTTAGTCCCTGTCACACACCTGTTGGTGGAGTCTGACTTGTGCAGGGAACAATCAATCTTGCGCACCTGATTCGGGGACCCCTGGTAGAACAAACAGGTGGTCCGGGAGTGCAGGATGGCATGAGGGCTGGATAGTCACTGATGCTGGTGTGTGAGATCCCAGAGCGGCTTGTGCAGATCAGAAGAGAGGTGGTACAGGCTGGGTTGGCAACTGGCTGGCAGTGCAGTACAAAGGAGCAGGCAGAAGAATGGTCAAGTCCAAGCAGAGTTTGTAATCAGGCTGGCAGCAGAAGTACAAGGGGTCAGGCGAGCGGGTGGTCGTGGATAGCCGGGGGTCAGTGCAGGCAGATATTAGCAGGTCAGGTCAAGCCGGGTCTTTCAGGAAACAGGATCAATCAACAGGAATAGATTAACAGGAACAGAACTGGGGCTCACAGGTACACAGACGTTGTAGAATGGACAGCACCGGCTACAGGGTGCTGTCAGCTTAAATGGACCATTTGGCACCAATACGCATACACGCACGCACATGAGCACGGGAGCGCACACACACACGCACATGGGCGCGTGCACACATGCACGGACGTGCACACACGCTACGTGCGCCTGCGCACAGGCTCTACAGGGGTCACAATAGCTCCCTTACATTGCCCCCCCAAGGGGCAGCCTCCGGATACCCAACTTTGGCAGGGTTGTTATCCTTGAACGCTTGGATACGTTCATCCGCATGGAAGTTGGCTTCGGGCTCCCAAGAGCTCTCCTCGGGGCCGTACCCTTTCCACTTCACAAGATACTTGATACCGCCGCCCCTCTTTCTGCAGTCCAGTACAGACTCAACCTCAAATTCCTCTTCCCCATCAATCAAAACGCGTCCTAGCGGAGCAATTGCTCTGTTTGGGTATGGATCCGGGGTCACCGGCTTCGGCAAGGTGACGTGGAATACCAGATGTATCCGCAAAGATGAGGGAAGATTGAGTTCATATGTGACCTGATTGATCCTTCTTTTTATGGGGAAGGGACCGACAAACCTTGGACCCAGCTTTTTGGACGGGCAAGCCAATCTTAAATTCCTTGTAGATAATAAGACTTGGTTGCTGGCTGGAGATCCAGTTCGCCGCGTTTCTTCTTGTTGTATATGGTTTTACTCTGTTCTTGCGTTTTAGCAAGTGTTTCCTGCAGTAGTCTCCAATTGGTGTTGAAGAATTTAGTGGTTTTGTGCACTGCTGGTACCACACTTTCAACTGACAAGCTGGGAAGGACTGTGGGATGAAAGCCATAATTTGACCAGAAGGGTGATTGTTTAGTAGCAGAGTGAATGGAGTTGTTGTAGACAATTTCTGCCAATGGTAACAGTGCGACCCAATCCTCTTTAAAAATGATGAAAAGCAACAGAGGTATTGTTCCAGGGTCTGGTATGTCCTTTTGGTTTGGCCGTTGGTCTGAGGATGGTAGGCCCAGGAGAACGAAAGGTCAATTTCCAGGGCAGAACAGAGGGCTCTCCAGAACCGTGACGTGAACTGGACTCCACGATCTGACACTATGTTATCAGGAATTCCGTGTAAACGGACAATCTCTTTAATAAAGTTTTCTGCAGTCTCTACTGCAGTAGGGGTGCCCTTCAGCGGGAGGAAGTGTGTCATTTTGGTTAGTCGGTCAACGACTACAAAAATTGTGGTGTATCCGTTGGCTGGGGGCAATTCAATGATAAAGTCCATGGATATTTTGGACCAAGGCCATTCAGGTATTGGGAGTGGATTTGTTTGTCTTATTCCTGGCACAGACAGAACTAGAGCTAACATAAGCTTGACAGTCCTCTCCGACTAGTGGCCACCGGAAAGAATGAAGCACAAGTTCGGTGGTTTTCCATGTGCTAAAGTGTCCGGCTAACTTGTCGTCGTGACAAAGTTTCAGAACAGCAGGGCGCTGTTCCTTTGGCACGAAGATTTGGTTACCATGCCACCATAGACCATCTTTCCAAGTCAGCCCTTGATTTTATAGTCCTGAAGAGCAAGAGAAGGTTCTTCGGATCTGTGAAAGCAGATCATCTTGGGACAACAGGAAGTTCCCAGACTGGAGAATAGTGTCCTGGAGGGGCAGGTGTTCCAGGGTCTAAAAACATCCGGGATAGGGCATCCTACTTGACATTCTTTGACCCAGGCCTGTATGTGATGTGGAATTGGAACCTAGAGAAGAAAAGTGCCCAGCGGACCTGACGGAGCTTTAGTCTTTTGGCAGTCCTGAGGTACTCTAGGTTTTTATGATCTGTATAGATCAAAATGGGGTGCAGGGCCTCTTCTAGCAGATAGCGCCACTCTTCAAGTGCTGACTTAATGGCGAGTAGCTCCCTGTCTCCCACATCATAATTCTTCTCTGGGGCCGAAAGTTTGTGGGAGAAGAATGCAATGGGATGGAGTAAGGCTTTTGCGCCTTGTCTGTGGGAAAGCACGGCCCTGACAGCAGTCTCGGAAGCATCTACTTCCAGAATGTAGGGCAAGGTTGTGTCCGGGTGCTTGAGTATGGGCGCAGAGTTAAAGAGTTCCTTTAGAGCCTGAAAGGCTTTTTGTGCTTCTGGTGTCCAGTGGAAACGCTGGCCTTGCTTCGTGAGCTGGGTGATTGGGGAGATGATGGCGGAAAACACCCTGATGAACTTTCTGTAGAAATTAGAGAATCCCACGAAGCGTTGGACCCCTTTTTTATCCACTGGAGCTGGCTAGTCCTGGATAGCTGAGACCTTTTATGGATCCATTGTAATGCCTGTGACAGAGAGGATCAGACCAAGGAATGAGATGCTGGAGCCTTGGCATATAGTCCGTGTTGCCGCAGGTGACTCAGAACACTGCAGACATGTTTGCGATGTTCTTCCAAAGATGAGAAAATCAGGATATCGTCAAGATAAATAATGACAAAGAGGTCTAGGTAGTCTCGGAAGACATGGTTGACAAGGTACTGAAATGTGGCTGGGGCATTGCAAAGTGCGAAGGGCATGACAAGGTATTCATAGTGTCCAAAGCGGGTTCGGAAAGCTGTCTTCCACTCATCACCCTCTCAGATACGGATGAGATTGTAGGCCCCTCGGAGATCCAACTTGGTAAACAGAGTGGCCGACCCTAGCCTTTGCAAGAGCTCTGGGACTAGAGGTAGCGGATAATGGTTCTTGACTGTTATTTAATTTAGGTCCCTGTAATCAATGCAGGGGTGAAGCGTATGATCTTTCTTCTCGACGAAGAATATGCCGGCCCTGGCAGGAGACATAGAGGGTCTGATAAATCCCTTTGCCAAGTTTTCATCCAAATAAGCCTTGAGGGCCGATAGCTCAAGTTCAGACAAGGGATAGATATGGCCAAAGGGGACCTCAGTTTCCAGGTAAGAGTTCAATAGGGCAGTCGTAAGACCGGTGTGGTGGTAATTTGTCAGCCCCTTTCTTGCTAAACACATCCAGATAACTATGATAGGCCAGAGGGACGGCTTGACGGGTTTCCAGGTCAGGTTCAGAATCTAAGCTTAGAAGTGTAGGGCCAACATCCCAGGACGGAAGCAGACAGTGCTTGGTGCAATATGCAGACGGGAACTGGATGTGCCCGGATGACCAGTTAATGTAGGGGCTATGCACCCTGAGCCAGGGGAGACCCAAGATGATGGTAAAAAGTGGGGATGCGATGGCATCAAGGATCAGCAGTTCCTGGTGGCCACTAGCCGTTGAGACAGGTATGGGAAGGGTTTCATGTGTAACCATGCCAGACTTGATGGCCGTTCCATAGGCTAGGCGAATGGTCATCTTGTGCGCCTTGGGACACAGGGGCATCTGGTGTAGTACAGCGAAGGCTTGGCCAACAAAACAACTACACGCCCCGGAATCAATAATGGCCGGTACCTGGATATTCCCTTCGGGAAGCTGCAATGAAACTAAAAGGGTCAGATGAGACACATTACTGGTTACAGGAGTCTCTTCCTTGCTGGTCTTGCTGTGCCACTTACCAGATTTGGCAGGGCAGGTTCTCACCATGTGTCTGGGCTCTCCGCAGTACAGGCACAGATTATTGGTACAACGTCGCTGTCTTTCTTCTGGTGTGAGCGACAGGCGAAGAAGGCCAATCTGCATCGACTTTGGTTGGTCAGAAGGTGCAGAGGTGGAAGTTACAGAGGTAGAGGGAACCAGAGCAGGGTAGCTGGGCACACGAGGCATCATCCATGTAAGGCGTGGGGTCCTAGACATTCTGGAAGCTCTTCCTGTTCGGCGTTCCCTGAGCCGCTGGTCTATCTGGATTGCCAGATTAATGAGGGCGTCCAGGGTTGGAGGTACCCCGACGGGGGCAAGCTCATCCTTTAAAGGCTCAGACAACTCTAGGCAGAACTAATAGCAGAGCTGCATCATTCCACACCATATCAGTGCTCCAGCATCTGAATTCGGCTACATAGTCCTCTGCAGTGCGTCGGCCCTGCTGCAGGGCATGCAAGGCAGCTTTCACTGTGGTGGGGATCCTGGTTATTAGCGGGCCATGGCGTCAAAAAACAAATTCAGGGTGGCGACTTCTGGCACTCTCTGTTCCCAGAGCCGATGAGCCCAGGACTGAGGTTCTCCTTGTAATAAAGAAATCACAAGTCCCACCTTCGTGGCTTCCAAGGAGAAGGTGCAGAGTTCGCAGGAGTTGCGAAAATTCCCTGAATTTGCTTCAATCCCCCGCAAACTTATCAGGAAGGGGAACCTTAGGCTCTGATGGCAGGGCCACGATGGTGCGGGCGGACGCTGATCCCAGCAGCAGCAGGGGGCGGAGAGCTCACGCACTTGTTCTTCCAGCCGGGTATAACCCTCCTGTAGGTTTTTCACCGCCTGCGTAAGCCCGGACAAGTGGACACAGTTCATTCATGGCAGAGGGTGTTCCCTGCGCAGACTCGGACATGGCTGTCTGTTACTGTCACGCACCTGGTGGTGGAGTCTGACTTGTGCAGGGTACAACCATACTTGCGCACCTGATTCGGGGACCCCTGGTAGAGCAAACAGGTGGTCCGGGAGTGCAGGATGGCACAAGGCCTGGATAGTCACTAATGCTGGTGTGTGAGATACCAGAGCGGCTCGTGCAGATCAGAAAAGAGGTGGTACAGGCTGGGTCAGCAACTGGCTGGTGGTGCAGTACAAAGGAGCAGGCAGAAGAATGGTCAAGCCGGGTCTTTCAGGAAACAGGATCAATCAACAGGAACAAAACAACAGGAACAGAGCTGGGGCTCGCAGGTACACAGACGCTGTAGAACGGACAGCACTGGCTACAGGGTGTTGTCCGCTTAAATTGCCTGTTTGGCGCCAATGCCGGCGCATACGAGCGCGCACACGTGCAAACGCTACGTGCGCTCGTGCACAGGCTTTCCAGGGGCCACAATAGCTTTCTTACAGTCCCCCTTACTTTAGTGTACTCACTCGCTCAGAGGCAGGAGAGAGAAGGGAGGAAGGGGGGAGACATCAGTCACAGACAATGGATGGTGAGCTCACTTATCCGAGGATGGAGGCTAAGGCATCGACTCCTTTCATCCACGATGCATCTGCTGGTTGCTGAGCCTCAAAATTCCAGCCCACACTTTCCTAAAGCATATAAAGCTGGGGATTGGAATGTGGGTAAACAGAGGGATAGGGGTGGGAGGAGGAGGATAAGATCAAGCCCTCGCTCCTCTCCTTTCCGTGTATGGGGGGTGGGGCCAATGTGCACACCTATGCACTTGCCGATTGTGGTTCTTAGTTACTTGGGGAGCCACAGTCCATTCTGAATATTGTGTCTGGGTTTCAGGTGGTCTAAATCCCGGACACATGATTCAAAACCCGGAATGTCTGGGTGAATCCCGGATATGTGGCAACCCTATATATGCATGGTCTACATGCATTTCTATTAGGTTGGGTGTTTTTGACAGCCCACCAAAAATGTGGCATGAAGGACTTTCGGTGTACTTTCAGAAGACAGTGCAAAAACACACAACCTAATATAAGTCAGTAGGGCCACAACTAAAAATGTGTGTAAATCACACACGTAAACTGCGCATACACTCACGCTGCAGCCAAAACACAGCACCAATGTATACCTGGTCTAAGTTTTTTTTTTAAGGGAAACTATAATGGTTTCCACTGCTTCATTTCTACAAATAAACATTAATACAAGGTGCTTTCATTACACTGCAGAGAATGTTGGACTTATAAAACGGAACATTCTATACTCACCTTTTCGTAATTTTCCTTTCCTTTCGCATCTCAATGGTAGCATACATATGGGTCATGACTCCGCCCCCCACAGCCTGAAAGGACTAAATATATATAAGTTTAAAGAGCAGGCCCGCTGCAGTATTCTTCTGTATATATCACCTCCAACAAGAAAGGGTGCTTACCTGTATGCTGCCATTGAGCTGCGACAGGAAAGAAAAATTACCGAAAGGTAAGTATAGAATTTTCTATTTTCCTGTCGCATCGTGGCAGCATACATATGGGAAATAACTCGCCAGTGGGTACAGTTTCATCAGTCTGTTATTAAGAGTGGTCTTTTTCTCTGGTCTTTGCCACTCCTCTTTGATCAGGTCTTCTAGTTCCTCGATGAACGTATATGATTCCGGGTCTTTCTTTAGATTTGGAAAATACTTTTTTATTTTCTGTTGTTCTTCTTTAGAAACAAGAGGTACTCCCCCAGTACAGGTAGTGGGACTTTATAAGGCAGTATATGAAACAAACCATATAGAATAAAATAAGCAATTTATTACAAAATGAGGTAAAAGAATGGACATCAGATATGTCACATACATACAATTAAAAACATTGTGGCAATGGTATTACAGTCCAAAATGAATGAACTTGATAATAGTGATGATGTAGAGATGTATTATCTTCATGAGCATATGCCCAACATGTTTCGGGACAGTTACCCTTCTTCAGGGGCAGAGGATTATGCCCAGAAAACAAACTCTGAAAAATATCATAACATTACAGACTGACATCATTTGTAACAGGATTAGGATGTGAGAGACATAATCATGGAAAGCTACTCACCACATGCCACAAGGTAGGACTAGTGCCACATCAACAGGACCACCGTTCAGCAAAGAAAGTGAAAAAAAAATGTTTTCCCCAAGGGGGACTCGGGTGACCAAGGCACAGAGGTGACCAGTAGGTGAACCACAGGGACCCCCCAGAAGGGCGGTGAGGCCACTCTCAAACAGCAGAAGCAGCGAGACCTGGGGGGGTAATGGAGGCTCTAAAAACAAAAGGAAAAAATTGGGAAAAATCATACGTATGAGTCAAAAGAACATACTATTTCTATAGCAATATAAGCTACTTTCAAAAAGGGGGGGGGGGGGTTTATTAATGTTATGATATTTTTCAGAGTTTGTTTTCTGGGCATAATCCTCTGGATTTGACTCTTGTTTGAAGTTGCATCAATGCATACCTCACCCAAAGTCCCGCCCTTTCCCTTTCTATGTACACAATAGGGATGGAGACACATGGCAAACATGGTCTCACTCAAAGTCCCAAAACTCCTTTTCTGCAGCTAAACTTGCAAGAGGATGCAGTGTGGGAAGCCCTGACAAGACATGGGGCCAAGAGCACTGTTTGTGGTGCAGGGAGTGGGGGCATGCTGTCTCCAACTGCCCTTTGTCCCAGGCCCCAGTGCAAAGTGGCCTAGCAAAGCAAAGGTCAGCCTATGTGTTTGGGAAGCCTGCTCTGAGTGCCAGGAGTGAGCAACAGGCTCACCAGGAGTCTGAGAGGAGTTTGGTCCCCCATAGCAACGCCTGTGATGTCAGACCCATGGATCACAAGACAAAGGTATTGCTTACAGAGGATTATGGCAAGTGTAAAGCCACACAGCTTCATGGGAAGAATGGGCAAGATGTTTGGGAGAGCCAGAAAAGAGCAGCTGTGAGGTTGTCATCTCCCTTAGCAACCAGAGAAAGTCCCCAGATCCCATGCCTGGAATGTGGTAAATTGGGACATGATTGTTTGTCTTGTCCCTGGTTGTGGGGTACAGTGGGAGACCATGTTGCGGAGCAAACATTTTGTCTGCAGGCCCAGATGCCTGTGTAGTCACCCCTAGCAACAATAAGGAAGTAGCTGTTGTGCCTGCAAGGGGTGCTAAGGAGTTTGAAAGGGCTGCTGCAGTTTCATCCTGTGGCCACCAGGGAGAGTTGGACAGCGAAAGTGCGACAGAGGACTGCTTTATGAGACATCGTACTCAAATGAAGGTAGTGACTCCTATTGTTGGGATAAGTAAGACTGTCTTTAATGAAATGATGGCTGGAACAGCTGATTTCATGCTGAAAAAGACTGGTTACGAGACTGTCCATGATGATGTGAGAGTGACCCCAGTTAGTGGGGCCACTGAATATGCTCTTGAGAGTGACTGTTCCCTGTGCAGTGCCCTGTACAGTGGGAAGGCAGGAGTTAAAGTCAAAATTGCATCTGTGTATGCTTCTCAAGAGGGAAATAGTGGGGTGTTTAATGTCTAAGTCCCAAGTTGGTAGTGGGCTAGGACAGCCTGCAAGAGCTAAAAATGCTGTAAATGTTGATAATGTAAAGCCTGCTGCTGTTGGGAAAACCCCAGGTTATGGTAAAGCAAAAGCTGTGGTTAAAGACGGGCCATTGCCCATAGCAACGGGTGGTAAAACAGCACAGTTGTCCCTAGAAATCTCCAGGAAACTTCATATAATGGAGCAGGAGGTTGCCCTGGACAACTGTGATGTCACTTTGGTGGGGCAGATTGGAACTGCACCTTTTACTGGGAATGTGTTAGTGCAATTTGCTAGTACTGAAAGTCTGCAGGTAAATAATGGGTTAATGCAACTTGTGGAAAATGCAAAGATATGTGAGGTTTATGAAGTGTCACCCGATCAAGGAGGTGGATGTGGTATATTGCAACCTGTTGTGTTAAAATCTGTATTACCGAAATCTGACATGATTCACAATGACTTGTGTAATAAGTCTGCAGCTAAGCCCTTCTGTTTGCATGTGTCTCCTTGGGCAGATAGATTGGTGCTGAGGAGTACCAGTGAAGGGAGCACACATACAATGGATTGGGAGGGTATGGCCAGGCGGACATTAGCAGCCGTGGAAGACACGAATGTTCAGGAGAAATGTGTTTATTACCATGCTGATAATGTTTACGATAATATTATTGAGAAGGGTGGTACTGACAAGTGCAGGGTTGCAGATGCTGTGGAGCCTCTTGGTCTGTCCAGGCCTCATTGGACTGATTTAGTGCTACAGATGCTTGTTGAGATTAGTTGGCCAAGAGAATAAGTGCAATCCTAGAAGGAATTTCTGGGGCTAAAGGTGTGGTGGACACTGTCTCTGCTGTGCCAGCAGAGGGAGCTGCAGACCAGCCTTTAGCGGAAGGTGTGGTGGCTGATGCAGAGGTTAACCATCAAGAGAAACAAAGACAATATAAGGGCGAAAACACAGCAGAGATGGTGTCAATGACTCCCGAAGGTAATATTGATGTGGAGGTGTCACTGGTAATTTTCTGGAGCAGTTCAACGTTGCTGAGCCTGAGAAGTTGGCTATACGTCCAGCATCTGACAGCGCTCTAGTAGAGCACCAGGCTGTGGTTACCCCCAGCTGGGAGGAATTTCGGTTAAACGATGCAACCTCTCAAGTCGCAGCAAGTGAGCCTCTCTGCGTTCCCAGAATCATGAAAGTCCTCAGAAAGGATTTGGGTCGGGAATCAAGGGGCTGGTTTGTAACCAAAGCATTCAAGGAGATGCTTGAACTTTGGGGGGTACAGTCATGCGATACTGGTGCATCTTTTCCACAGTCTGATGGTCTGGTACTGTGGAGTTCCACTAGGTGGACGACTGAATGGCAGACTGTACAGAGCAAAGCAAAACAAGACAGAAATGGGTTATTGCTGAATTTCTTGCTAGTGTTAAATGTTGCCTCTAGGTTTAATGCTAAATTACTCCCTGTAAAAGTGGTGTATGGAAGAGGCTCTAGAAAAATGATGTCAAAAATGTCAGAGGTGTCACCTCCTAACAGTCAGGTGGAAAGCATTTCTACTGCTATGGTCCACGGGACCTATGTTCTTGGGGTCAGTTCCTTACGGCCTTAGCCACAGAGTGACTACAATCTTTATGGAGTCCTGGGTATCTACTGCTTTTGGATGGTGACTCTGGCTCCACCCTGTGGCCAGCTGTAGACAGTCACCTCAATTAGTTCCCTATAAAACTTCATTTCCCCTTCCTGTCCTGCTGGTATAGGTTTAAGTTTATGCTAGCCATTATACCTGTTTGTTCCTGTTACTAACTTTGTGTGTTCCCGACTACGCCTTTGGATCGCCCTCTTGTACTACGTTGACCGATTGTTGCCGAACCTTGCCTGTTCCTGATGCTGTCTCTGGTATACCCCTTGGACCTCTGTCTGGATTTGCTACTAACCGTGAGTCTTTTATTTATTTTGTTGTTCCTTGATTGGGTCTGTTTGCACTTACCATGGAGGTCCCAGAATTCTGGCTGCAGGACCGTAACCATCCTCCACTTAATACCGGGATAACAAGACCACTAGTCAGGAAACCGGAGTGATGGTTGGGGTTCCTGGCAGACCTAACAGTAATGGGTTTAGGTGACAATCCTGATAAGGTCCCGGAGACAGAAGCATGGACAATTAGAAATGGCCAGGTGGTAGGACATCTGCCTGCAGAGTGGGTGACACCAGGGGAGTTAACGGTTGGTGAGGCTCTTGTGCATGATGCTGGCCCTCCGGGGTGTGTGCCCTTTGCAGACTCTGACCTAACAAACCCTGGGAAAATAGTGGATGACATTGGCAACGCTGAAAAGTGAAATCTTAGGGGCTTATGGAAACACAACCGCAAGAAAGAGTGGGCCCACGCAGCTGTAAGGTGGCGCAGAGGTGCCCCACTCAAGATTGTGGCTTGGTGTGTCCCTCCCCCTATGGGTTCAGAAAAGGGGGGGATATGTGGTAGTGTGGTACCCCACCAGAAGGATGACCCGGGATTCTCAACCTGCCAGGTTGAGGGGCTCCTGGGGATTTGCGCATTTGGGTGGAAACTGAGTATTCAGTTTCCTCAATTCTTTAACCCCTTCCTTACCGGGCACTTAAACCCCCCTCCTGCCCAGACCAATTTTTGGCTTTCAGCGCTGTCGCATTTTGAATGACAATTGCGCGGTCGTGCGACGTTGTACCAAAATAAAATTTGCGTCCTTTTTTTTCCCACAAATAGAACTTTCTTTTGGTGGTATTTGATCACCTCTGCGTCATTTCTGATCGCCGCTATAAACAAAAAATGAGCGACAATTTTGCAAAAAAGAACAATATTTTTTACTTTTTGCTAAAGTACAAATCCATTAAAAAAATTATTCATCAGTTTTGTCCGATATATATTCTTCTACATATTTTTGGTAAAAAAAAAATCGCAATCGGCGTATATTGATTGGTTTGCACAAAAGTTATCGCGTCTACAAACTGGGAATTGATTTCTGGTGTTTCTATTATTATTTTTTTTTTTACTAGTAATGGCGGCGATCTGCGATTTTTATCGGGACTTTGATATTGGGGGGGACATGTCGGACATTTTTGACACATTTTTGGGACCAATGACATTTATACAGCGATCAGAAATTTAAATATCCACTGATTACTGTATAAATGTCATTGGCAGTGAAGGGGTTAACCTGCAGGGGGCAGTGAAGGGGTTAAATATGTTCCCTGGGTGTGTTCTAACTGTGGGGGGGCGGGACTGGTCAGGACATAACAGATCTAACTGATCCCAGTGACAGGGATCAGTAGATCTGCTTGTCCCCTGTCACAGAACGGGGAACCGCCGTGTTTACAACGGCGGTTCCCCGTTCTGAGGCTCCTAAAAGTGATCGGCGGGTCTCGGGCGGACATGGGGGCACGCTGGGGCATGCGCAGTGGAGGACGTCCATGGACGTCCTCCCGGCATTTCAGATCCGCGCTGGAGCCGTATTTTGGCAATAGCGCGGATCTGAAGTGGTTAAAAAGTCTGTTTTGGAACTCGGAGCCCGGGGATTTCGTAGCGATTGGGTGGGATGAAATCCCCAGTCCTAGGTCCGGAGTTTGTTATCTACCGGCACACTGATTACCCAGCTGTGTGGGGGCCTGATAAGAAAAGTCAGGACCAGGGTTCTGGGTCACATACTGGGAGACGGCTCCAGAGTGGGAGACAGGCAGTCTCCAGGGGTCTAAGGCTGCAGGAGACAGTCTGGGCATCCACATCTGCAAGGAGGCAGGTGTGACCCGCGATCACGCCGCAGCGGATCGCTTACCAGCCAGGAAGGCTGGATACAGTGATAAGCCAGGAGGGCTACTGATCGCTTATTAGC
This sequence comes from Glandirana rugosa, assembly GCA_018402905.1. Classification (NCBI taxonomy): domain Eukaryota; kingdom Metazoa; phylum Chordata; class Amphibia; order Anura; family Ranidae; genus Glandirana; species Glandirana rugosa. The sequence goes on along the minus strand of BLSH010388637.1, from coordinate 409,584 downwards.
TTGGAGACTGGGTCTATGATTTCTGGATGTTGATGGTGACAACCCCCTCCGAGGGAAACCCTTTTGATTGTTGTTTTGAACTTTCTTTTAAATAACTATGGGCAGTCATGCCCTCAAACAGAGATCCTGGCTGGCATGAACTCACTACAAATGCATCTACCACGAGAGCTAAGCACCCCCATTCCACATTTGCCATGATGTGACAGGAAATATATTTTCATGTTTTATTCTCTTTTATAGAATTTTATAACATTTTACAAAATAAGCCAGTGAAGCAGACCTGGTAAACAACTTGAAAGAGAAAACAGTTGTGCTCCACGATACGGAACAGGCCATCGATCACATTTGCAATCTGAGGCAAGAAGACAATAGTCAGCCATAGTCATTCACAATCCTAAGCACGGGTCTATTTCATACATGATACAGAGAATATCAATAAATGTCTTAAAGCCTTACAACAGAAAAGGATATATTCTGCTTGCTGGCAGTAAATCCATGTCTGGGAGACTTTACCTCACAAAGAAGCTTTCTCTCTGACCATGAAACTTAAAAATGATCATTTAACAGGTTAAGCTGCTGTATCACGACTCTAGTCATTCAGACCAGACCTTATTAAAATGGTTGTCAACCTGTGACAACCACTCTAACCTACAGGTAAGCCTATAATAAGGCTTACCTGTAGGTGCCCTGCATATCTCACAGACCTGCACGGTTTGGGAGATATACAGTGTACTAGATGTGCCAACATCATTTCGGCACATACGCAGTGAAGAAACAGCCTCCATGCCCTTTCTTTACTGAGATCCTGCCTTGACTGGCGGCTCCCGTGCACATGCGCGGGAGTGACGTCACGCGACTCCAGCCAGTCACAGAGCCGGAGATTGCGGCCCCGGAAGGAAGAGGGGCTGAAGATGGACGCTGCCTGCACAGGGGACATCGCTGGACATTGCAGGCTTCGTTTGCAGGTGACACATAATGTGCTACTAGTAGCCCATTATGCGTTTACTTTGCAGGGGAATACAGAGGAGGTAAACCCCATCAGGGTTTACTTCTTCTTTAAATTTAGACTGACATCTTCATATTTCGTGTCTAACTGACTTAAAGCAGAGTTCCACCCAAAAGTGGAACTTCCGCTTTAAGTGCAGGTGACCCCCTGACATGTCATAATTGGCATGTCATTTTTTTGGGGGGGGTACCTCGTTTTCATAGGTACCCAGCTCCCACTTCCTCTCCTGGCGCCGGAAGGAAGTTAACCTCTCCCCCCTCCCTCCCTGCAATCTTCTGGCACACGTCACGGGTCCCAGAAGATTGCTGGCCATTCACAGCCAGACGCCCAAACTTGTGATGTTGGCGCCGCAGAGGAGAGAGGGAGAGCAGCAAAGCGGCGGCCGCATCGCTGGATCATGGGACAGGTGAGTGTCTGATTATTAAAAGTCAGCAGCTACACTTTTTGTAGCTGCTGACTTTTAACTGGGTGGAACTCCACTTTAAAGCAGTATTTAAAAGGAATTGTAAACCCTCACCTTGTAAAACAACTTATTCAGTTTAAAATAGAAATGAAAGGCAAAACATTTGTGTATAGATAAAAAAAAAAACATGCTAAAAACCTTATTTACCTCTTTTTTGTAAAATATTATATTCCCTCTGTTCTCAGCTGCATAAGAGAGGGAGGAGGAGAAACAGCAGCACACTGAGCTTCCCAGTGAAATGCTGTGCGGGAGGGGGGGGGGGGGGTCAGGACAAGTCTGATTACTGTGCGGAGGGGGGGGGG
>BLSH010388637.1:365363-380057 GCA_018402905.1 Glandirana rugosa | reverse complement strand
TGGAGGTGTCTGTAACATGGAACATGATTTGGCATTGCTGGAAGATTGGTCAAAGCAGTGGAGACTGCAGTTCAATATTTCTAAATGTAAAATAATGCATCTAGGGAAAAAGAATCCGCTTAGAGAGTACAGCATTGGGGGCACAGTGTTGGCCAGCACTGCAGAAGAAAAAGATTTGGGGGTGCTTATTTCAGATGATTGCAAAATGAGCAAACAGTGTAACCAGGCAGTGGGAAAAGCAAATAGAATTATGGGATGTATCAGTAGAGGGATCACCAGCAGGAGGAAGGAGGTTCTGATTCCTCTATATAGATCTTTAGTGAGACCTCACTTAGAATACTGTGTCCAGTTCTGGAGACCTCACTTACAAAAAGATATTGATAAAATAGAACGAGTTCAGAGACGGGTAACAAAAATGGTGAAAGGTCTGTCACATCATCTCATACTAGTGTAGGTAGAGGATGCTGCTGCTGCTGTGAGGGACAGATTAGCTTTAGAAAATCATCTCATACTAGTGTATGTAGAGGATGCTTCTGCTGCTTTGAGGGACAGATTAGCTTTAGAAAATCATCTCATACTAGTGTAGGGAGAGGATGCTGCTGCTGCTGTGAGGGACAGATTAGCTTTAGAAAATCATCTCATACTAGTGTAGAGAGAGGATGCTGCTGCTGCTGTGAGGGACAGATTAGCTTTAGAAAATCTGTTAAAAACAGTGATTTATTGGTGGGTGGGTGCTAGAGGCGATTTTTGTTTGCTAGAGTACATTTTGTTTGCTAAGCAAAGTGCCTCATATAAAACCTAAGCAATTTTTCGGTTTGTTAGGTGGGCGTTTGCAGCCATTTTTGCAAGTGCAGTGCACTTGCAACTGCTTATGTGTCAGGGACACTACTTTAATCGTGTTCTGTTAGTTCAGTTGGCAACATTTTGGCATATTTAACCACTTTAGGGCCAGAGCACTTTTGGCGATTCGGCACTGCGACACTTGAACTGACAATTGCGCGGATGTACCCAAACGAAATTTGCATCCTTTTTTTCCCATAAATAGAGCTTTCTTTTGGGGGCATTTGATCACCTCTGCGTCATTTCTGAGCGCCGCTATAAACAAAAGAAGAGCGACAATTTTGAAAAAAAAAACTAATTTCTTACTTTTTGCCAAAATACAAATCCAAAAAAAAAAATATAAAAAAACATTTTTTTCCATCGGTTTTGGCCGATTTATATTCTTTCTCATATTTTTGGTAAAAAAAAATTGCATTCGGCATTTATTGATTGGTTTGTGCAAAAGTTGCCGCGTTTACGGACGATGAGAATTAATTTCTGGGGTTTTTATTTATTTTTTATTTTTTACTAGTAATGGCGGCGATCTGCAATTTTTAGCGGTACTGCAATATTGCAGCGGACATGTCGGACCATTTTGACACTTTTTTGGGACCATTGCCATTTATACAGCGATCAGTGCTATAAAAATGCACTGATTACTGTGTAAATGCCATTGACAGTGAAGGGGTTAACCTGCAGGGGGCACACTAAGGGTTAACTGTGTTCCCTGGGCGTGTTCTAACTGTATGGGGGCTGCCCTGGCTGGGGAAAGGGGATGATCACAGCTTCCATATACAGGAAGCCTGTGATCATCGCCCTTCCCCCTTCAACAGAACGGAGATCCGTGTTTACATACACGGACCTCCATTCTCTCACTGCGGGGGGGGCATCGTGGGTAGCCGGCGGCGATCGAGTCCGCCCCACCCACTCCCTGGCCCCCTCACAGCACTAGTTATCGCAGCCGCCCTCATATGACGGCGGTTTGCGATAACGAGCCCCTCTGTCGCCGTCAGACTGCGGTCGGCAAGTGGTTAAATACTGCTTTTCCACTGCAGTTAGAAAAATTAATTTTTTTTTTTTTTTTTGTGCAAAATATTACATTTGCGGCCAGCAGGACATTTCTTGCACAAAATTAAAAAGTGCGTCTACATTGCTGGTTTAAAAAAAAAATCAAAATACTACATTTGCGGCCAGCGGTGCATTTCTTGCACAAAAAGTGTGTCTACATTGCTGGTTTAAAAAAAAATATTCTAAATACTACATTTGCGGCCAGCGGTACATTTGTTGCACAAAAATAAAAAGTGTGTCTACACTGCTGGTTTAAAAAAATAAATTCTAAATACTACATTTGCGGCCAGCGGGGCATTTCTTGCACAAAAATAAAATGTGCGTCTACATTGCTGGTTTAAAAAAAAATATTCTAAATACTACATTTGTGGCCAGCGGTGCATTTCTTGCACAAAAATAAAAAGTGTGTCAACATTGCTGGTTTAAAAAAAATATATGTATATAGTGCTACATAGTACATTTGCACCGTGCTGTGCATTTCTTGCACAGAATTAAAGTGTGTTGACATTGCTGGTTTATAAAAAAAATAAAAAAAAATAGTGCTACATAGTACATTTGCACCTTGCTGTGCATTTCTTGCACAAAATTAAAAAGTGCGTCTACAGATGCCCAACCACTTCTGTTGCAGGATGAGGACATGGAAACACCACCGCAGCACGTCTCTGATGATGACGAAACACAGGTGCCAACTGCTGCAGCTTTCTACAGTGTGCAGACTGACAAGGAGGGCAGTGGTGAAGAGTGGATGGAATATGATGTGTAAGATGATGAGGTCCTAGACCCCACATGGAATGAAGGTCATGCGAGTGACGTGTGCAGTTTGGAAGAAGAGGTGGTGGTCGCACAGAGGTACCAGCACAGCAAAAGAGGAAGCAGGTTGCAAAAGCAGAGCGACCGTCTCCTAGACAGTACGCCTGCTACTACCCACCGCACCCAGGGACCTAGCACACCAAAGGCAGCTCAAAGGAGTTCCCTGGCATGGCAGTTCTTCAGACAATGTACTGACGACAAGACACGAGTGGTTTGCACGCTGTGCAATCAGAGCCTGAAGTGAGGCATAAATGTTCTAAACCTGAGCACAACCTGCATGACCAGGCATCTACATGCAAAGCATGAGCTGCAGTGGAATAAGCACCTCAAAATCCAAGAAAGGTCTCGGGCTCCTCCTGCTTCCTCTTCTGCTGCTGCCTCGGCCTCTTCCTCCACCTCTACAGTGCCAGTGTCACCTGCCACCCAGCAAACAGACGATGTGACAGCAACGCCACCATGTCCGCCACTGTCCCCAAGCATTTCCACACGGTCCCATGGAAGCTTACAGCTGTCCATCTCCCAAACACTGGAGAGAAAGAGGAAGTACCCCCCTACCCACCCGTGATCCCTGGCCCTGAATGCCAGCATTTCAAAATTCCTGGCCTTTGAAATGCTGTCATTCCGTCGGGTGGACACGGACAGTTTTAAAACACCTGATGGCGGTGGCTGTCCCACAGTACGTGGTTCCCAGACACCACTACTTTTCCAGGCGAGCCATCCCTTCCCTGCACAAACAAGTCAGGATAAGATCAAGTGTGCACTGCGAAACGCCATCTGTGGCAAGGTCCACATAACCACTGATACGTGGACCAGTAAGCACGGGCAGGGACGCTATATCTCGCTAACTGCACACTGGGCAAATGTAGTGGCCGGTGGGCCTGAGGCGGATAGCAGTTTGGCGCATGTCCTTCCACCACGAGGATTGCAGGGCATTTCTCTTTGCCTCCTGTTGCCTCCTCCTCCTACTGCGCTTCCTCCTCCTCGACCACCTCCTCATCCGGTCAGCGTTACACCTTCACCACCAACTTCAGCACATCCAGGGGGAAACGACAGCAGGCTGTTTTAAAACTGATATGTTTGGGGGATAAACCCCACACTGCGCAGGATCTGTGGACGGGCATTGAACAACAGACCGATGAGTGGTTGTTGCCACTGAGCCTCAAGCCCGGCCTGGTGGTGTGCGATAATGGGCGAAATCTCGTAGCAGCTCTGGGCCGAGCCTGTTTGACGCATATCCCTTACCTGGCGCATTTGCTTAATTTGGTGGTGCAGAAATTTCTAAAAAACTGCCCAGATATGTCAGAGCTGCTGCAGAAAGTGCGGGCCGTCTGTGCGCGTTTTCACCATTCTCACCCTGCTGCTGCTCGTCTGTCTGCACTGCACTTAGGCCTTCCCGCTCACCGCCTCCTATGCGACGTGCCCACAAGGTGGAACTTCACCTTGCACATGCTGGAGAGACTGTGCGAGCAGCAGCAGGCAATAGTGGAGTTTCAGCTGCAGCACGCACGGGTCAGTCGCTCTGCGGAACAGCACCACTTCACCACCAACGAGTGGGCCTCCATGCGAGACCTGTGTACCATATTGCGGTGTTTCAAGTACTCCGATGACGCTGTTCTCAGCGTTACTGTCCCACTTCTCTGTCTCCTTGAAAAAACACTTCGGGCGATGATGGAAGTGGATGTGGCACAGGAGGAAGAGTGGGAGGAAGAGGGGTCATTTCCACGGTTATCAGGCCAGTCATTCACATGGTTCGGAGGGTGGGTTCCTGCACCAGCATAGGCCAGGTAAAAAAATTTCAAGCCAATGCACAGTTCTGGAGGAAGAGGAAGATGAGGATGAGGAGGAACCGTGTTCACAGCAGGGTGGCACCCAATGCAGCTCGTGGGCATCACTGTGGTGTGGCTGGGGGGATACGGATGACACAGATGATACACCTCCAACAGAGGACAGCTTGTCTTTACAGCCTGGCACACATGAGCGACTACATGCTACAGTGCCTGCGCAAAGACAGCCGAATTGCCCACATTGTAACTTGTGCTGATTACTGGGTGGCCACCCTGCTGGATCCCCGTTACACGGACAACGTGCCGTCCTTAATTCCCTTACTGGAGCGTGATTGGAAGATGCGCGACTACGAGTGCGTACTGGTAGACGCACTACTGAGGGCATTCCCAAATGACACCGGGGGTTCAGAGGAAGCACAAGGCGAAGGCAGAGGAGGAAGAAGAGGTCGCCAACGCAGCTGTGGCACTGCCAGCACCTCAGAAGGCAGGGTTAGCATGGCCGAAATGTGGAAAAGCTTTGTCAGCAGCACACCACAACAAACAGCACCACCAGCTGATAGGCAACGTCTTAGCAGGAGGCAGCATTTTAGCAACATGGTGGAACAGTATGTGTGCACACGCCTACACATACTGACTGATGGGTCTGCCCCATTCAACTTCTGGGTCTCCAAATTGGACACATGGCCTGAGCTTGCCCTTTATGCCTTGGAGGTGCTGGCCTGCCCTGCAGCCAGTGTATTGTCTGAACGTGTGTTTAGCACGGCAGGGAGCGTTATCACAGACAAGCGCAGCTGCCTGTCCTCAGCCAACGTGGACAAGCTAACGTTTATTAACCACTTCCTTACTGGGCACTTAACCACTTACCAACCGGAAGGTTTTGCAGCTTTAGGACCAGAGCACTTTTTGCGATTCGGCGCTGCGTCGCTTTGACTGACAATTGCGCGGTCGTGCAACGTTGTACCCAAACAAAATTTGCGTCCTTTTTTTCCCACAAATAGAGCTTTCTTTTGGTGGTATTTGATCGCCTCTGCGTCATTTCTTATCGCCGCTATAAACAAAAGGAGAGCGACTATTTTGCAAAAAAACCCAAATTCCTTACTTTTTGCTAAAATTCTAATCCAAAAAAAAAAATATAAAAAAACATTTTTTTTCACCGTTTTTGGCCGATTTATATAATTCCTCATATTTGCGATAAAAAAAATTGCAATCGGCGTTTATTGATTGGTTTGCGCAAAAGTGGCCGCGTTTACGGATGGTGAGAATTCATTTCTGGGGTTTTTATTTTTTTTTTATTTTTTACTAATAATGGCGGCGATCTGCGATTTTTAGCGGTAATGCGATATTGGGGGGGACATGTCGGACCATTTTGACACTTTTTTGGGACCAATGACATTTATTCAGCGATCAGAAATTTAAATGTCCACTGATTACTGTATAAATGTCATTGGCAGTGAAGGGGTTAACCTGCAGGGGGAGAGCTAGGGGTTAATAGTGTTCCCTGGGCGTGTTCTTACTGTGGGGGGGTTGGGCTAACATGGGCATGAGAGATCTAACTGATCCCAGTGACAGGGATCAGTAGATCTCTCATGCCCCACTGACAGGGCGGGGAACCCGTTCTTTTCCCTATAGCCGCTCATCGCGGCTCGCCGGCGGACATCGGGTCCACCCGAGCCACGGGCACACTCCCCAGGAGTGCGGCGGGGGCGCGCGTGCGCCCCCTGGTGGCCAAATGCGAATCGCCGTTTATTTACGGCGATTCGCGCAGGGCTCCCTGACTGCCGCCGTGAAAAGACGGCGCGCGGTCGGGAAGCAGTTAAACCCCCCTCCTGCCCAGACCAATTTTAGGCTTTCAGCGCTGTCGCATTTTGAATGACAATTGTGCGCTCGTGCGACGGGAAGTATAACAGACCATTACACAGAACAGTGAAGTAGAACAAACCATTACACAGAGCAGGGGAGTATAACAAACCATTGCACAGAGCAGGGAAGTATAACATACCATTATACAGAGCAGAGAAGTAGAACAAATCATTACACAGAGCAGGGAAGTATAACAAACCATTATACAGAACAGGGAAGTACAACAAACCATTACACAGAGCAGGGAAGTAGCGCAAACCATTACACAGAGCAGGAAAGCACAACAAACCATTACACAGAACAAGGAAGTAGAACAAACCATTACACAGAGCAGGGAAGCACAACAAACCATTACACAGAGCAGGGGAGTATAACAAACCATTACACAGAACAGGGAAGCATTACATATTTATTATTTTGCCTTCAGAATCACTTTAAAATTCTGACTAAAGTTCCACTTCCTGCTTGCTTCTTCTTCACTGCAGAGAGGAATGGAGTGTGGGCAGGGATAACACAATTCCTTTCTTCCCCCAATTACCACTCACATGAAGGCCCAGAAACACCCACAGTAACCCTTAGACCCGCCCACATCAACTCCCACATTTGCTACAAGTGACTTCTATAGTCTACCCTGTAACTACAGAGGCTCAAAGGATCATGGGACATGTAGTATCAGGACTGGCAAAGCAAGGAAACAGGAAGCCAGAGAACCTAGAAATTCAGTCAGGAGGAGGAGTGACATCACAGACACAGAAATCTGCTTTATACAGATAAAGGAGATAAGATACAGATAAACTGACACTGGGGTTGTGATTCATTTACATGCACAATACATCTGTTGTTTTGGGGATTGAAAAGCTGGAGTTCTTCTTTAACTCATGCTTTTAATCATGTATTTCCTTAGTGAATTGACTTTAACTGTTTTCTGAGTTATTTACCCCATGTTTTTGGTTTGTAAGGTAAATAACTCATGAGGTGATTTGACATTTTCAGCATCTCATGAGATAATTGGAGAAAATCTGTAACGTGATTCAATTATCCCCTGAGATATTCTTTAGTGAATTGAGCCCTTAGTCTTTAGATTAAAAATGTGAATCTGGTCCAGAAACTGGAAAGGGAAGAAAACTTTTTTTTTTTTTTATCGCCACAAAAAAAATCACCAATCATCCTTTCTCAACACTTTTAACACAGAGGAGCCCTTGAAATCACTTTCAGGGAATCCTTGATAATAATTATTTCATCTTCAGCTCATGAAACATTAGCATGAATAGTAAATTGTAGGTGTAAGGATAAATAATAGAATAAGGACTGTGTTGAACTTAGCGTATTTGACAGCCAGGAGTGCTCCATACTACTAATAAAACAAATGATAATAATTAAATGCTACAAATAAGAAGGGTCAGAAAAGAGACAGTGAAGTTTGTAGTGCTTGGGGGTCAATAAGTAAAAGACCCCTTACATTGATGTCTCTTTACAGTGGTGGTCAATGAGAAGAATGGTCTTAGCATTGGTGGTCAGTGGGAACAATGCCCTTTACATAGTCCTGAAAAGATCATTGGTGTCAGTGGTAGCTGGCAGAAATTTCCTATAGGTCAACTCTAGCAACCTTTGAAGGAATCCTAGGGAGCCACAAAAACCTGGCTGAGAAAGGCTGTCTTAGACCAATAAACCTAAGTTTCTGGTCTGTTCACTTTTTTCAGCCATTACAATTGGATCTAACTTTTTATTAAAGTGGTTCTAAAGACAGAAGGTTTTTTTTCCTTAAAGCATCTGTTACCCCAGCAGTTTATATTCTTGATGTGTGCCTGCTGTACCATGTACTTGTATGACAAATGATCCTGTTCTCTTTTTATTGCTTCCTTTGAATTTGAAATTTATTTGAAATCCCTGGTTTTCCTGTCAGAACCCTTGCTTTCCTATTATTCCTGACCACACTAAGCAGGAGAGCATCCCGTGGTCAGTTTTCTAGCTATGCTGGGAACTCAGTGAACTCTCCTCTAATGATCAGACTTGTCCTGACACACCCCGCTGCACAGCCATTCACTGAGAAGCTCAATGTGCTGCTGCTCTCCTTCCCCAACTCTTATGCAGCTGAGAACAGAGGAAATGTGATCATTTATTAACCACTTAAGGACCAGAAGGATTTACCCACTTCCTGACCAGGCCATTTTTTGTGACATGGCACTGTGTCGCTTTAACTGACCATTGCGCGGTCGTGCGATGTTGTACCCAAACAAAATTGATGTCCTTTTTTTCCCACAAATAGAGATTTGTGTTGGTGGTATTTGATCACCTCTGCGGTTCTTATTTTTTGCGATATAAACAAAAAAGGAGCGACAATTAAAAAAAAAAAAGCAATATTTTATACTTTTTGCTATAATAAATATCCTCCAAAAAAATTTATTTTGGTTTTCGCATACGTTATAGCATCTACAAAATAGGAAATAGATTTATGTTTTTTTTGCGGGTTTTTTTTAGAAGTCATGGCGGCGATCAGCGATTTTTAGCGGGACTGCGACATTTCGGTGGACAGATCGGTCACCTAACTGACATTTTTGGCACTCTTTTGTAAACCAGTGACATTATTACAGTGATCAGTGCTAAAAATATGCACTGTTATTGTATGAATGACACTGGCAGGGAAGGGGTTAAAACTGGGGGTAATTAAGGTGTTAAATGTGTTCCCTCACTCTGTGTTCTAACTGTATGGGGGATGAGCTGCCTGGGGAAACACACAGATCCGTCTTCCTGCATGGCAGAAAGGCAGGACCTGTGTGATCTCCCCTGTCAGAACGGAGCCCTGTCTTGGTTGCACAGGCAGCATCCCTGTTCTGTCACTGCAGGGGACGATTGCGGGTGGCCAGCAGACCCGCTGATTGGCGCCCCCGCTGGACAATTGGAGTGCGCGGGAGCGCGCGCGAGAGTGCCCCCAAAAGCCCGTTCCCGAGCCGACGTACGGCTACGGTGATTTGCGGGAATTAGCCAACCTGCCACAGTATAATGACGGCGGTTGGTCGGCAAGTGGATAAAAAAAGGGGAAAAAAAGTATCTATAATTTTTTTTTTTTTATATATCTATACAAAAAATGTTTTGCCTGTCATTTCTATTTTAAACTGAATGGGTTGTATTACAAGGTGATTGTTTACAATTGCTTTAATGCTCTCCCACGTCTCTCTTATCATTGGCTCACACAGCAGCGGGAGCCATTGGCTCCTGCTGCTTTCAACCACAGTTAGTGAGCCAATAAGGAGAGAGCGGGGGATGGAGCCAAGCCATGCTCTGTGTGAATGGATAACATCCATTCACAGAACAGCAGCTCAGGAGCATGCCTGCTTGAGTATTCCCATAGCAAGAGAGCAAGAGGCTTCCTAATGGGGGGCACTCAGCAGGGGGGGAGGAATCAGGACCACCACCGGGGGACCCAAAAAGAAGAGGATCAGGGCTGCTCTGTGCAAAACCATTGCACAGAGCAGGTAAGTATAACGTGTTTGCTGTTTAAAAAAAAAATTACAAACTTTATAATCGCTGTAACTTTTCTTAGGGGAAGCAGAGCCTGGAAATTGTTTCCCTGATACTGTAGATAACAGTTACATGTGGGTTGTACAACATACCTGCATTTGTCATATGATATTAGTTTTTGGCAGAATTACAGTATCTCACAAAAGTGAGTACACCCCTCACATTTGTGTAGGTATTGTATTATATCTTTTCATGTGACAACACTGAAGAAATTATAATTTGCTACAATATAAAGTAGTAAGTTTACAGCTTGTATAACAGTGTAAATTTGGCCTGTTCTGAGTGGAATCTGTCCTGTTAAGCCACTGTATGGTCTTGGCCACTGTGCTGCAGCTCATTTTCAGGGTCTTGGCAATCTTCTTGTAGCCTATGCCATCTTTATGTAGAGCAACAATTCTTTTTTTCAGATCCTCAGAGAGTTCTTTACCATGAGGTGCCATGTTGAACTTCCAATGACCAGTATGAGAGAGTTTGAGCGATAACACCAAATTTAACACACCTGCTCTCCATTCACACCTGAGACCTTGTAACACTAAGGAGCCACATGACACCCGGGGAGGGAAAATGGCTAACTTGGCTCAATTTGGACATTTTAACTTAGGGGTGTACTCACTTTTGTTGCCAGAGGTTTAGACATTAATGGCTATGTGTTGAGTTATTTTGAGGGGACAGCAAATTTACACTGTTATACAAGCTGTACACTTGCCACTTTACATAGTAGCAAAGTGTAATTTCTTCAGTGTTGTATAATAAAATATTAACAAAAATGTTAGGGGTGTACTCACTTTTAAGAGATACTGTATGTACTATTTTAATGTGTTTCCACTGAAGTCTGTGTGGCACAAAATTGCGCTTTTTCACACCTGAGCTGCTCTTGTGTCTTCCCCAAAGTCGCATTGCAGTCGCTTTGTATTGATGTGAATGAGCACCATTGAAATCAATGTGATTTCCATTGTCATCCAATCCAAGTCAAATCTGAAATCACACCAGCGTGAACTAGGCATATTCGTGTTCAAGGGACAGATTGGAACAAAGCAGGGGAGTTGAGCCTCCCCATCTATCACCATATAATTTCAGGTAAGGAATTGGGGTATTTAAGTACATTTTAATCTCATATTATTAATATAAAAATTGATTTGCTACAGACATGGGGAGTAGGAAGGAATTCTTTCTTTTTTTTATTCCCCAGAATTAAAGTATAACTATAAACTTTTTTAGTTTTGGACAAAGTGGAGATGGATTAGGAAACCTATTAGGTTTTTATTGCTACCTTTGTCACCAGCCCCGTTTACAATTATTATTGTGTTGTCCCCAGAAAAATAATAGAGGGCAAATCTTCCAATGAAGACATTAGTTCTGGTGACCTGGAGGGCCCAAGGGATTCCCTTAATTTGCTATGAGACAAAAAGCAAAGGTAAATCTCCCCAATGAGACACAGATGGCAAAAAAAACTGACAGGAGTTAAAACCCTCCCTTACTCCATCCAAAATGAAAAAAGAAAAGTTTAACTTTACGCCAGTGTTAATTTCATTGACAAAAATATTTTTGTTGACAAACTAAACATGGAACTTCAGTCATTTTTTCATCTTTCCGTCTATTAAATCTTCTGCCCTTGTTGTTTTAACCTTGGATAGTAAAACATTTTTTTCTGCCAGTAAATACCTTATACAGCCCACTTCCTGTTTCTTGTCTGAAAAAAAAAGCCTAGGCTTATGATATCATGCACAGCTCTCTCTCTCTCACTCTTGTGACAGTTGGCCAGGAAGGGAGGGGGGATGAGTCATAAGAGGGCCAATGAGAGATGCAGAGCTGGAGGTGTGCCTCTGTGTGTCCGTATAAATCCAGGAAGTGAACAGGCAGCAGCTTCAGCTGCCCACAGTTAAAATGGTTGCAGCCAGACTCAGTGAAGGGAGATTTCTGCAGCATATTTGGCAAGTACAGAATCGCAGTATACAGTATCTCACAAAAGTGAGCACACCCCTCACATTTTTGTAAATATGTTATTATATCTTTTTATGTGACAACACTGAAGAAATGACATTTTGTTACAATTTAAAGTACTGAGTGTACAGCTTGTATAACTGTGTAAATTTGCTGTCCACTCAGAATGACTCAACACACAGCCATTAATGTCTAAACCACTGGCACAAAAAGTGAGTACACCCCTAAGTGAAAATATCCAAATTGGACCCAATTAGCCATTTTCCCTCCCTGGTGTCATGTGACTCGTTAGTGTTACAAGGTCTCAGGTGTGAATGGGGAACAGGTGTGTTCAATTTGGTGTTATCACTCTCTCATACTGGTCACTGGAAGTTCATCATGGCACCTCATGGCAAAGAACTCTCTGAGGATCTGAAAAAAAGAATTGTTGCTCTACATAAAGATGGCCTAGGCTATAAGAAGATTGCCAAGACCCTTAAACTGAGCTGCAGCATGGTGGCCAAGACCACACAGAGGTTTAACAGGACAGGTTCCACTCAGAACAGGCCTCGCCATGGTCGACCAAAGAAGTTGAGTGCACGTGCTCAGCGTCATATCCATAGGTTGTCTTTGGGAAATAGATGTATGAGTGCTGCCAGCATTGCTGCAGAGGTTGAATGGGTGGGGGGTCAGCCTGTCAGTGCTCAGACCATACGCCGCACACTGCAGCAAATTGGTCTGCATGGCTGTTGTCCCAGAAGGAAGTTTCTTCTAAAGATGATGCACAAGAAAACCCGCAAATAGTTTGCTGAAGACAAGCAGACTTAGGACTTAGGTTTACTGGAACCGTCTTGTGGTCTGATGAGACCAAGATTAACTAATTTGGTTCAGATAGTGTCAAACGTGTGGCGGCAACAGGTGAGTGGTACAAAGACAAGTGTGTCTTGCCTGTCAAGCATGGTGGTGGAAGAGTCATGGTCTGGGGCTACATGCGTGCTGCCGGTACTGGGGAGCTACAGTTCATTGAGGGAACCATGAATGCCAACATGTGCTGTGACATACTGAAGCAGAGCATGGTCCCTTCCCTACAGAGACTGGGCCGCAGGGCAGTATTCCAACATGATAACGACCCCAAACACACCTCCATGATGACCACTACCTTGCTAAAGTAGCTGGGGGTACAGGTGATGGACTGGTCAAGCATGTCTCCAGACCTAAACACTATTGAGCATCTGTGGGGCATCCTCAAATGGAAGGTGGAGGAGTGCAAGGTCTCTAACATCCACCAGCTCTGGGATGTCGTCATGGAGGAGTGGAAGAGGACTCCAGTGGCAACCTGTGAAGCTCTGGTGAACTCCATCCCCAAGAGCGTTAAGGCAGTGCTGGAAAATAATTGTGGCCACACAAAACATTGACACTTTGGGCCCAATTTGGACATTTTCACTTAGGGGTGTACTCACTTTTGTTGCCAGCGGTTTAGACATTAATGGCTGTGTGTTGAGTTATTTTGAGGGGACAGCAAATTTACACTGTTGCTATACCACAAAGAATAAGTAGGAGGCACCCACTAAGTTGCTGAAAGAAAAATAAATAAGAAAAAGGCTTTTCTTATTTTTTTTTCTTAATATTTAATGTTAGTAATATATTCAGGGAATAGGTGCAATGGCACTAAAGCCAAAGGTTTTTTCATATTTTAAAGGCACACTTCTGTTTGTCAGCAATATTTTTGTTTGTTTATGATACTTGGTTTTATTTATAAATACATTCTATATCACAATGGCTAAATTTGTGTCTGTAGTGCATGTTAATACCATATATAATAACATGTTATTAGATTTTTACTCCAGGAGTATATAATGAGTTTGGCAATTCTAGAGAAATGCTTAATTAATGCATTACAATGAGATTTAGTCAGTGTAGCCAACCTACTAGATTGAAATTTACTGACACGACACCCAAAATTTACTAGCACAGCCAAGTTTTTACTGACACTTCCAAAATTAAAAAAAATTGTTTTAAGTGCAAATTTCAGTATTTAGGCTACAAATAAGTACAATATGCAATTAGCAGTGTGTTTTAAGGTAGATATGAAGGCAAAAAAAACATATTTCTATTTTATTTTTGATATAGTAAGTAAGTAGCTCAGAGACAGGACGCAGGAGGGCAAGAAATTAGAATGGGCGGCACACAAATGAAACTGCCTCTCACAGTGACACTGACAGTAGTGTGCAGCAGCACAGATCACCAACACGACACGTCCCCCCCTCGGTCACAGTCCCAGTCTCTCTCTCCATGCCAGGTGGTCCCTCCAGTCCACTCCAGTCCAAACAGCCCTGACAGTTCCACTCCCGTTCTGCAGACCCACACTCAAGGCTCTGGCCACTCTGCTTGGTTCCCTTTCACCATGACATCACATGACACGCTCAAGCACCGCCAGACCACCTGCTGGCACCGCAGAACACACTGTAGCATACACTCAGATGGTCTCAGCGGACTATGGACCGGAAATGTGCATGAGCAGTTTTGAACCAAGTGTCACAGCCATATTTTTTACTGGCAGCCTTTTCCTCTCGCTGGCATTTACTAGTAGGAGAAAAATGCCTATTATTTACTGGCTGCCTGTAAAAATACTGACAGTTGGCATCACTGCACTGTACTGGATGGAGGGCAGGAGCAGGAGCTGCCAGAATTAACTTTTCACGTAAACAAGCTGGTGATTGGTTGCTAGGACTGCCCAGCTTCCTAGCAACCAATCACTTGCTAGTTAATGTGGTATGGGGAACAGGGGTGGTACCTTCACCTATTCTCTTAAGGAAAAAAAAAACATACTGCATACTGATCTAGTTGGCATGGGCACAGACAGAATACAGTACTGTATTACAAGGGTGACCGGGGGGGCGGGGGGGGGGGGGGA
>BLSH010388637.1:338553-349445 GCA_018402905.1 Glandirana rugosa | reverse complement strand
TGTGTGTTTGTGTGTGTATATATATATATATATAAAAAATATATTTACATTTTATTTGTGTTTAAATAAACTCAGAGCAGGAGTATGCAGTTACACATATAAACATATATGTGTGTGTGCGTATATATATATATATATATATTTATATATATATATATATATATATATATAAATATATGTGTGGTGTATGTATATATATATATATATATATATATATATTGTTGTTCTTTTTCTTATTTGTAAGTTTATAATATTAATATGTGAAGTGCATGCTATATGTAAAAAAAAAAAAAAGACGAGAACCGCATAAGAGATAAGAAGGTATACAGACTAAGGGACAACAATCTAGCAACCGTTTTCAACTTAACAGCACCCCTTATTATTCCACATACCCAGGGCTGGCATGACAACTGCTCACACAACTGTAAGGCACAATATGGGAGATGCAGATGATTGTGATTTGCATTGCAAATCCTGTATTAGTAATCCCATGCAATGTATAGATGTTTCCAGGGTTTGCAGTCATATGTAGCTGTAGATAAAAGCTCTCCTGTTTGAGTGAGGAGTGTTGAATCAGAAGAGGAGACTGTATATTATGAATCTCCTTTAAAAAGAAATAGATATGATACTGTTTGCAGGGTGCCTGTCCAGTGGTGAAATGGTTAACTGTCACTTGATCACATGGCGTGCGTTCCTTGTAGGTGAACCTCACAGCTTGTATCTTAGGAAGCGTTCACAGGGAGCTTTCCAAACTTACCTAATACTTTTTCTGGTTACGATAAGCTTGCACGTGATCGGATAAGAATGTTTCAAGAGCTCTCGCTAGTTTTGCCTTTCAGGATGAATTCTGCTTTTTTTTTAAAACCACACATCAACATCATCTTGTAGTATTCCTGTGTTAAAATAATCCAGAAAGGAAATATCATTGAATGCAGATAATCTCATTAGGTTGACTTATTCATCATGGTACAATGCATTGGCAGCTTGTTGTGGCAGTGACAGTTCAGAGAAGTATGTCAGTCACGTCGTGTTAAACATAACTCTTAGGTGAACAAAGTTCTCTGTAAAAGTTTGTTTTGTTCATGTTTTTTTTTCTGTCTCCTCTCAGGCATCAGTATCCAATGGATCCCAAAGACCTATTGAAGCCACCCAATGGATCTCAGGCTGTGAAGACTGCACATTACACTGACAAGAAAGGGAATGTGATTGATTTATTTACAAGCTATAGAGGTGGAGCCTGTGTGAACATTTCTACATCTTGTCCAACCCCACCTGCTTCACTGCCAGACACACGGCAGCAACTACAGCAGCAGGAACTGCCTACAACAGTGGATCCAGCTAATGGTCTGAGTAATGTGCCTCAGCCAGACCTGTCCAAGGCCGTCTCCCTTTCAATGGGACTTTACATGGGGGAACCAGATACAAAAGTAATGGGAAACGAACTCGGTTACCCTCAGCAAGCTCAACTTGGAGTCCCTGCCGGAGAAACTGACTTCAGGCTGCTCGAAGAGAGCATTGCCAGTCTTCAGGCAAAGTCATCTGTCCCAGAGAAGGTGCAGGATGGCCTAGAAGACAAAGGAGTTATCAAATGTGACCTTTCAACCCAGCCAATCACTTCTGCACAGGGTCAAGGGAGCAGCACTAACAAGTTGTTTTCCAAAGACCAAAGCACCTTTGACCTTTTACAGGATCTGGATCTGCCCCCGGAGTCACCCAGGGATTTAAAGGGTAGTCCATGGGCACTGGACCCTTTATTTGAAGATGAGGCTGTTGACTTGCTATCTCCTTTGACCACTGATGACGCTTTTCTTTTGAGGTCAAATTCAGTCAATGAAGACTGCAAACCTCTCATTCTTCAAGAGGGCGCACCTAAAATAGGTGATCAAGTAGGGGACTTAGTACTGCGTAATAGTGAAATACCATTGTCTCAAGTGAAGACTGAAAAGGATGACTTTATAGAGCTGTGTACTCCTGGAGTAGTAAAGCAGGAAAAGTTTAGTCCTGTTTATTGCAGTGGCCATTTTTCTGGATCTAGCCTCTTTGGTAACAAAACATCAGCCATCTCTGTGCATGGTGTCAGCACTTCAGGGGGACAGATGTACCACTATGACTTGAACACTTCCCCACTTTCTCTGCAGTCGGATCAGAAGCCAGTTTTTACCTTGGGCCCACCTCTGCCTTCTATTTCTGAAGCTTGGAATAGGTGCCATGGGTCTGGGAATGAAAGCATTGCTTCACCAGGGAATGTAACCTATCAAAGCAGGCCCTTGTTTTCCAATGGCTATTCAAGGTAAATCATTGGTTGTTGTTTTTTTCTCTGTTATTATGTTTTGTACATTTTTGTTTTATCATTTTTTTTTTTTTTTTGCTTGAATGAAAATGTGCTTGGGGTAAAGTATGCATTTGATGGCATATTACATTTTTACAGTGGATGCATTAGTTGTTAATGTAAGTTGCTAACAGCCTTGTATCCCAGTGTACTGAGTGGTGTAAACTATTGTAAGGTTTATCAAAGAGTTAATTTGGACCCCATATTTTGAAGAGGAAATACTCTAATGGTGTTGTGAATTAGATACAATCTTTTGTTCTTGCTGTTTGCTGTACTTGTGCTCCTCCTAGCAGGGATGGGGTTAAAGTTCCCGAGTGGTGTTTTTACCTGGTAAACTTCCAGTGTAATGTTCTGGTACAAATTGATGTTGTCGCTTGGTTTAATTTCAAAATTGGTTAATATTACACAGGGGAGATTGCATATAAAATGTGCAGTGACCTGTTTGTTTTCTCCGGCTGCTTCTTTTAGGAGTGCTTTGGCAGAATAAATGTAATACGTTGACTCTGCACTTTGCTAACAATCAGCCTTTACTATTATATATATTAATGCGGCAGGTTGGCTCTTTGAAATTCTTGGCTTATTTGCTACCAAACTATTCAGTTACTGTGAATCTATATATGGGTGTTTTTTTGTTTCAAAGATTTATTGAACTATTATTTCATAATACACTTAATCACATAAAAAGATCTATCACCAAAAACACCTTTAACTTCATAGACAATCTCAATAACACAATTTGAGCCTATTTGCCTCAGTGTGTTTTATTGATTATACTTTACCTCAAAAGCAGTAGGTGGTTCTATCAGCCCTTAGAGGAAATTCTAAAAATATCAGCATTTAAGCAATATTGGAAGAGTCTGTTGCTAAAGTACTTGCATCATTAAGAGAGACATAAGGGGCTGTTACAAAAGAATGGGATTTTTTTGGTGTTTTAGGGCTAAAAGCAATCAAGGGCTAAAAGGAAATCTGTATTAGTTGACATCAATAAGTTCTCCTGAAAATGCTTGTTGCTTGGTTAATATGTCGATCCAGTACCTGAAGTGTTTTCCAAGTTATTGACCTGTACCAAGTATGCAGATCAGGAGGTTTACTCAACTCCTGTACAATTTTCCATTAGATTTACCAAAACCATATAATATGAGGTCAAACTTAAACACATTCAATTTGTGTGCAATCAGGCAGGCCCTTGCACTACATAGTTGAAGCTGAATCTAAAGGAAATTGAATAAAAAATATTGTATAATGTATGGCCAGCTTAACTTTGTTAGCTTCATGCTTATCCTCATCAGTGACTCAGAATATCTCCTAGATTGTAAGCTCTAACGAGCAGGGCCCTCTGATTCCTCCTGTATTGAATTGTATTGTAATTGTACTGTCTGCCCTAATATTGTAAAGCGCTGCGCAAACTGTCGGCGCTATATAAATCCTGTATAATAATAATAATAATAATTAGTGTAAGGCCGGCCATAGATGGAGCAAATTTCTTTTGGTTGCGGGAAAGAAATTTGCTCAATTCCCCCATCAACACAGAAAGTCTTGACAGGGTAATCCCTCCAGCCGAGCCATTGTATTTCCCCCCGCCCTCTGGGAGAACACAGCCGCTAGCAATGTACGAACCACTGCCAATAATGTAAAATCTGACTTGCTGGTTGTACCCAAGTTGATCGGTCGGGCATTCAGCCTGCCTATACATGGTTCAAATTTCGGCTAATCCCTGCTAAACCGGCTGAGATTCGCGCCATCTATGGCTGGCCTAAAGCTCTTTTTTTTTTTTTAAGTCTTTTGATAGTGTGGTGAGAGGTAAAAATCAGTTTTTGCCCGTGCTAGGAGATCTATTCTATTTCCCTAAGAGAGCATTGTCATGGGGGCTGAAAGTGAAAGGAAAATCCAAAATTTTGAGTTGTGTTGAAAAAATGGCATATGTCCAATTTTTGGTCAGTTATGGTGCCTGGCCAGCTCATTCAAATGAATGCAACGCACCACACAAAGTGCCTCAATACACCCCAATAGACCACATGGATGTGAATCAGCCTTAAGAGGGGTTGTCACTCAAGTTGGTGAGAGTTTCTCTCACTGCCTGTTGTGTCTACTGGACCAGTAATGAAGGGAAAACTCTCTAATGGGACATGGGTCACAAATCCTAACATGAGGTTTAACCCTTTCCATAATCTACTGGATTTCACATTTACTATCTCGGAACAAGTGCATAGATTTCATGACTGTATTTTGACTTTGCTGCTTTAGGCAATGTCTTAGAAAGCAGACAGACAACTAGCATCTCTAGGAGGTTAGCAGTGGCAGTTTTCATATTTCTTTTAGGACAGGTTTCCTTTAATTTTACCCCAAGTGAGATATGTCTGCTGCAAGTAAACATTGCTATTTTCCTTGCATTGCCTTACAAGTTAAATATTTACTGCTAGGATTGTGTTTTATCTGTTTTGCATTGTACAGATTTTTATTATCCTGTGGGTCTTTTATATATGAATTTTTTGGATGGCAGACCTTGGGTATCAAGGTTCCCCCCCTACATGGCCTTAGGGCAGGTTCACACATAGGCGATCTGACTTCAGGGGCGACTTTGCCAGGCAACTTCAAACTCCTATGCAAGGCGACTTTGCCTGTGGCCAATCAGAGAAGGGAGGGAGAGGGATGCCTGAGTAATTCGTGGGGAGTACCTGTATAAATTCTTTTACTTTTTCCTGTAAAGTCACTTCAATATTCAGGCAGTCCCCAGGTTACAAACAAGATAGGGTCTGTAGGTTTGTTCTTAAGTTGAATTGTTTGTAAGTGGGAACAGGGACATTTTTTAAGTGTAGCTTCAGCCAAAAAGTATTTGGATAGCATAGGGAAGGGTTAACACCCCCTGTTATGTTTTGCTGTCTCAGATTTCACCTCACTTCCTGTCCCAATGTTAATTGGATTTTGAAAATTTTGGGTTGTTGTGGAAACAAACCTTTGTGATAAAGCTTCAGTAAAGAGACCTTTTTCCCATGATAACTCTTACAGGAGTGAATTTCCCTTCCTAGGGGGAGATTTCCTCTCATTTCCTGTTGTCTCCCTCCGTTTGTAAGTAGGAGTCAGTAATTTGTAAGTCGGATGTTTGTAACTAGGGGACCACCTGTAGATGGATAGAAGTTGCCTTGAAGTAGTACAGGAACCTTTTCTGAAGTCGGAGCGTGACTTCAGTAGTGTACATTAAGACGGCTCCCATTCATTTCAGTGGGATTTCTGATGTCAAGTGACTTGGGGCGACAAAAGTCGGAGCGCAAGTTGCAGCAGTGTAAACCGACCTATGATATGACACATGGATGTTGTAACTGAAGTACTGGGAAACCAAAACAGACTTTTGTCTGCACAGAATGCTTTATGTAAAGTTTATTTGATGCTGTTTGATGTCAGATGCTTCACCTTTTTGATTTGACTATTTCACTGAAACTGAGAACAAAGAAGTATCATAACAATTGAGTGTATTGCCAAGTGGGTGTTAAAATAACAAAATGGGTTTTTATTTTCTCCTAAAGGCTTTCCCAGCTGTCACTGATAACATTAAAGCGGTTGTCTACTCTTTTTAGAGGGGATTTTACCTACAGGTAAGCCATAAGGCTTACCTGTAGGTAAAATGAATATTACAGGTTTAGGAGATATTCCCCCTCCAAGCAGCTGTGGCGTTACTACACATGTGCCGTGATGTCCCGGCGACCTTACCGGAAAGACGGGCTCCCAAGCGCATGTGCGGGAGTGCCGTGACTGGCCGGAGCCGTGTACCTGGAAGCAAGATTCGAGTGAAGATGTCCGCTCCCTCAGAGGGGCCCGAGCAGCCCGGTCGGATCTTCGTTCCAAGGTGAGCATTTCATAATGAGCTAGTATGCGGTGCTTACAAGCTCATTATGCTATTTTTTTACTCGGTAGACAACCACTTTAATGTAAATCTTTAGCCAGACCGCACAGCTTACAGTGATTGTGAACCATTTTGTTTTTAAATAATAAACATGTTATACTTGCCTACTCTGTGCAGTGGTCGTGTACATTGCAACCTTGATCCTTCTCTTTTTCTGGGGTCCCCTGCCTGCAGTCCTGGCTCATTCTCATCTGCCAAGTGCCCCCAAAGCAAGCAGCTTGGTTTGGGGCACTTGTGCGGCTTGATCCTGAGCCGTCCTGTATGTGTCCATGGATACACACAGCGTGTCTTGGCCTCCCCACTCTCTCCTCTTTGGCTGTGATTAACAGTAACAGGAACCCATGGCTCTCACTGCTGCCTCTATGGCCAGCGAGGAGAGAGTGAAGAGAGCAGTTGCTCTCAGGCACAGTACTGGATCGGGATTGGGCTCAGCTAAGTTTAAGGGGGGGGGGGGCTGGGGGGATCCTGTGCACAGAATTTTAGGTATATTCAGCATCGGTCTTCCGCCAATTGTAAGACTGAGACCTGAGCGATCAAAGACCGCTGATCGCTTGGTTTTCAGAGCTCTGTGAGCAGAGAGCTGGTGACTGTTAGTCACTGGTTCTGTGCTCTGCCTGACCCCCCCCCTCCCCCCACACTCACTGGAGCACTAGGCTGTGGAGGGGGTGAGAGTGACTGGCTCAGGTGCCAGTCCAGGGTTGTGAACAGATCCTGAAAATGGGTCACAGGAGTGCAAAACAAGCTTTGGCTGTATTTCTCCTTTTAAGGTAAAAAATGTCTATGCTTACAACCACTTCCAAACTGCTACTCATTGTTAATAGTAGGTATATCCAGGTGTCTACTCTTTGTATTCCTCTATTTGTAGACACCACCCCTCCCAAAAGTGCAGTTACTAGGCTAGTTACTATATCACATGTCTTTGCATCAGAAATAAGGGCCTAAATCATTTTTGAGGTTTCATCTATAGAAATGATGTAGTATAATAATACATGCTATACTAATTTGCTATTATTACATGTCTTATTTCCTTTTCGTCAAAATAAAAAGGAACAGGCCTTTAAGTGACATTCTAGTATTAAATGAACTTCCGAACATGTTAATGGGTAACTCATCACTACCGCTGTTTATATCAGGACTTGGTATTCTCTTGTTAGATGCTGTGGAATTGTAAGGGCTTGCGAACACAATCTCCATTGAAAATCTCCATGCAAATAAACACAGGCTCAGTGCAAGGGCATGTAAAAAACAATTATTTTTTATGTGTCCTATTCATATCATGTCTGTATCAAGATGGGCTACGTTGTGGCAACTCACTGTCATTGCATCACTATGGTGCATAGACTTTAACAAAGTGTCCATTTTGTGACATTTCAGTAGTGCCTTGCATTGTAACAACACAAAACCCAACCCCTACTATCTGTGGCTGTCCACCTAGGCAACAATTATGTGCGGTGATCGCTGCTGGACATCAGTTGCTATATTCTCAGAATAGACCACCATCATGGATTTATTGGCTGACTACCCATTCACATCTTTTTGTCAGTGATGCCTGTTCACACCTATGCAATGGCTTCTGTGTGACTTGAGAAAAGATGTAGGCACTCTTGGTGCAGCAGCCTGTTTTTGGCCTCATTCAAAGTGAGTGCATGAAAAACACATGAAAATGCATAGGGAAAAAGCATCAAAATGCAGATGCACAGGTGTGAACCTAGCCTTAAAACCCAACTCCAGGAAGATAGAATAAAAGGATTCCTTGTAGTGGGGCTGTGACCGCTCTGCAAGGGTTGATAGCTTGTTTTGTCTAGGGGAGAGAAAAAACTGTTTTAATCACCTGATCTTCCGCTCCCTTATGATCTGGAGGTGGACTGTCCATTGGCATCCTCAAGTCCGGAGCAGGGCTATGGACCTACCTGACGTCCGGACCCTAGACTGGTGTGTGTGGGGTTGCAGAAGCTGTGGTGACTGGTCTAGCTGTGGGGAGAAGCTGAGGATCAGGCAAGTATAATTCATGTTGCCCTAGACCGAAAACTAGCACTTAACCCCTGCAGTGTGGGCACAGCCCTGCTTCAAGGGATCTTTTTTAATTTACCAAGAGTTGGGCTTTAATGAAATGTAACGTGTACGGTAATGTTTCCTATGTTCATGCTTTTACCCCTACCAGGTCATGTCAGTTTGCTGCACAGAATAACAATTGAACTAATTAATGTAAAACAGTTGCTAATGAGTACATTTGTTTCTCCTAATTTCTACTGGAAAATATGATTGCTCAGTGTCTCTAAGGAATGCAGTTGGTGAAACTGCTGGAAGGCATATATATGGTGTGCGGCGGAAATCTTGCAGATCGCAATATCCAACTTTACTGTACAA
Source organism: Glandirana rugosa (assembly GCA_018402905.1). NCBI lineage: Eukaryota > Metazoa > Chordata > Amphibia > Anura > Ranidae > Glandirana > Glandirana rugosa. Next base: position 340,851 of record BLSH010388637.1, on the reverse strand, counting down.
CGCACCACAAAGGGGTGCTTTTCAATTTATGACCGAAGATGATTCTTACCTTTTAAATTAAGCCATCATAAGAGAAATACAGCTAAAAGTGACAATATTCCAAAAATGCTAGTAGCTAAATTCTCTCTCAGCGTTTCAATACTTTAATTCACTGGCCCTAAAACAAGTATACAGTAAGTGAAGTACTGATTTGCATACTCTATCTGGATTGTGTCTTTAATTCTGAGAGCTATAAGGGGGTTAGCACAACAGCCAAGCAACTAGCGTTTTAAGGAGGCAACAAAGAACGGCCTCCATATTTCTCTCAGGACTGGTTTCTTTTAAAGGTACACTGACAACTCCAAAAAAAATAAGAAAGGAGATCCCGGTCAATGAAGACTTTCAATACTTTCCTCTTTTGCTGCCCATTGCTCTGACACTCTTGATGAACTGAGCTGTTTTCTGCATTCAACACCCTTCCTGGTGTTTCACGTCTGGTCCCTTGCTGCATGCTGAGTTTCTATCAGATAACCACCAACATCATTGATGTGTTCTGCAGTGACGTAGGGGCCACAGCACGCATTGAAGAACTTCTGTATCAGAGACGGATGCTAAAGATTCTATGGATGAGCATAGCTCTTCAAGAGAGCAAAGAGCCAAGGAACAGGGACAGAAAAGTATTAAAAGTCTTATTTTACGGGGACTGCCTTTTTTTTTTTTTCTTTATTAAGGCGAGAAGTAACATTACAGTACACAATCAAAACTCCAACATGTAAGAGGTCTTATTTACCTCCTCTTTTCTTATCACTAATAAAGCAGTGCTTCTTTATGAATTTGCACACACATTTGCACTTGCACATTTGTGTACCTAGGCTAAGGGCTGAATCACACCAGCAGTTGCTTTGAATGTAAAGCTAATGGTGGGCGCTGGGAGCATACAGTGCTGAAGCACCGATCCTGGCACATTGCACTATTTTTTTTAAATAGATTATATTTCTGCGCTTAGGATACTGTATTTTGGGACTGCTGCCTTCCAGGGACTCCCTCATTGAAGGGAAGAAAGGTATGAAAAGATAAAAGGAATGACGCTGTCCCTCTCCTATTTAAAAGGCACCAACTCTAAAGGGTGAATCAGTGAGAGGAAATATTACAATCCCCTCCCCTGCCTGATAAACTCACCTTACCCCAAATCAATTACCTTGTATCAAACAGTAATTACAATAAGTGCAAAGTGCAAGATTAATTCACGTATATCATTTAAAATATATGTTGAAATAGTCCATAATAAACCATGTGTTCAGTCCCATCAGATTCCACTTAAATAGTGTGATCACCAAAAAATGTGCAAAATAGCAAAAAACAAGGAATGAAAAAAATGCAAAATGTGTAAAACTAAAAACAAAAATACAAGTAAAAAATAAAAATAGAAAAAAAATATAAAGTCAATACAAGTGTTGAATAAAGTGACTCTTGTGCTTCTGTATGTGCAAAATTGCAATAAGGTGACTTCCACGCGTGCTCCCCCTTTTGGGTGGAACATTCAAAGGAAAAGCAGCTCCAGGTGAGAAATCAGTATATGGAAGGCTGTGTGCACGTCTGGTCCGTGAGCCAACAGCATACAATACATCAATGAAGGTTTTGACAGCACCACAGGAACTTCCAAACGAATTGTGTTTATTCAGTAAAACATCATACAGGATTCAACAGTCCATAAGAAGTACATCAAGGCAAGATAGATTGATGCGTTTCACGGGAGTTATACCCGCTTAGTCATAATCTGTCTACATCTCCATTTCTCCACTCATATCACACACTAAACGTTTATATGGGTTCCTGTGCTCCAATCCAGTAATACGCCTGAAGTAAATGGGGTCTCTGGATCCTATGGATGGCACCCGCCCTTCTGCCTCCTGACTTTGTTCCTCTGCTCACTCGGTCTACATCTCCATTTCTCCACTCATATCACACACTAAACGTTTATATGGGTTCCTGTGCTCCAATCCTTTCTCACAGTCCTCTGCTTGCAAAGTCAGCTCCACATGATATATAGGGAGAACAAGGAGTCCAGGATAGTGTAATACCGTAAAAATGGTCACTGAGTGCAAAGCGCAAAGCAGAGTGAGAGGAAGGACTCCTTACCTTCCTCAATTAGGAGCTGCTATAGCTACTTTGTGTACTGATCGGGATGTTTTTAATTATCTTTTAAAAACCTGCATGCTATTTATTTAAATAAAAGAACCATTTTTACGGTATTACACTATCCTGGACTCCTTGTTCTCCACTATACTCACCTCTTTACCTCTACATCTGGCTCACTCG
>BLSH010388637.1:303833-331077 GCA_018402905.1 Glandirana rugosa | reverse complement strand
CAAAACACTAGCCCAAAGATTACTTGACATACTCCCCTCTTTAATTCACCCGGACCAAGTTGGATTCATTAAAGGAAGACAAGCACCAGATGCAACCAGAAGAATATTAAATTTAATCACACATGTTGAAATACAAAAAACACCTACATTAATGATTGCGCTTGACGCAGAGAAAGCTTTCGATCGTGTGCACTGGGGGTTTCTCAGAGAAGTCCTGAGAAAGTTCGGTTTTGCAGGCCCGATCCTTCAGGCAATCTTAGCGTTGTATACCGAACCGTCCGCGAGGGTATTCACAACGGGTACTCTATCTGAAGAATTCAACATAACCAATGGCACGCGACAAGGCTGCCCCCTGTCCCCGCTGATTTTTGCTCTAATAATGGAACCCCTGGCGCACACGATCCGAACGTCTGAAGCCATTAAAGGCATACAAATTGGACATTCATGTAACAAAATAGGTCTTTTCGCAGATGACGTGTTGATAATAGCCTCTAACCCTCTCCGTTCTCTACAAGCTCTACACATTATCTTGCGGGAATTCTCAGAACTATCATTTTATAAAATTAATGAAAACAAAACGCAAATTCTAGGCATCAACATACCACCCGATATCAAACAGAAAATTCTATCCCGATATTCTTACACATGGGCTGACTCAAATATCCAATACCTAGGTATACAGATCCCCAACGCTACCAACAAAATTTATAACTCTAATTTCAAACCATTCCTCGAAAACCTACCCAATGAACTAAATAACCTTTCCAAACTTGAATTGTCTACCTCAGGCAAAATCCATCTATTCAAAATGATTACACTCCCAAAACTGTTATATCTATTCCGCACAATTCCAATCCCCCTACCAGGGAAATTCTTTAAGAAAATACACTCCCTGATACTAAATTATATCTGGAAAAACAAAAAACCCCGCTGTGCGACGACCATATTGACAAAACATAAAAAATCAGGAGGCTTCTCTCTACCAAATGCACACTACTACTACCTGGCCTCTATAGTGGACCAATCTAAAGCCTGGTGGAACCCACCTGAAGATAAAATTTGGTCCACAATAGAATCGCAATACACCCAACTTTATAACCTGAAGCTTCAAATTCTCAACATATCTCTGAACAGACACCCCCCAACTAGTCCCTACCCGACAATCCAAGCCACCCTCCAAACCTTACAGACCTTAAACACCAAGAAACCATCTACCACGTCTATGAGAGCCATATCACTCCCCCTGGAAATGGTCAAATTATATACCCCGAATTTATACCTCTCAACATGGACTAATCATGGAATCACACGTATAGACCACCTCTATAAGAATGGAAAAATTATACCTTTTCCCCAACTTCAACTTCAATATAAACTTCCGAACACAGAATTCCTTCATTATCTACAAATTACACAAACTATAAGAAAGGAAAATATCCCCCCCTCAGCCCCATTTAATGAAGACCTATATCAATTCTATCTACATCCTGACAAATACAAAGGCATCTCCCACTTCTACAACATTCTTAACAACTCCCATAATTTCAGTAAAACGACCTCAATGCACAAATGGGAAAAAGACCTCTCATTATCGATTCCAGATGCCCATTGGCAAAAAGCCCTCTTAACAACGCACAGAGCAACCTTATGCGCTGACCATTGGGAACTATACCTAAAAATAATCCACAGATGGTATTACACCCCTTATATACTCTCCAAAATCTCCACAGTTAACACAGGAAAATGCTGGAGGAATTGTGACTCCATTGGCTCACTTGTCCATATTCTCTGGCACTGTAAATCCACCACTTCTTACTGGAACCAGGTCTTTAAACTAATCTCTGAGATCTCAGCTTCACAAGTAACGCCCTCACCAGAACTAGCAATTCTCCACATACTACCTAATGAGATAAACACCAACCTCAAACCATTAATCACCCACATCCTCTTATCGGCAAAAGTAATCATTATGAGGAAATGGGGCACGCAAGAAATACCAAACTTATCAGAACTTACCACGGAAATCAATAGATGTTGTTCTCTAGAATACATCTTCGCAGTTAAAAATAACACAAATTCCAAATTCAACCACATGTGGAACCCATGGCTAAATCATCCGTCATACACTAAAGTTTGAAAGATTCCAAAGGAAAAATACAAACTTGTCACACCAACCTATTAGTAATCTACCCTACCAACTGGGAGTTACTTTCTGACTTTATCATAACATAAAACCAACCACACCACGTCCCCTCCCACACTCACAGTTTGTTCCCATCGGGGTGAAGTGGGAGAGGAGGTGGATATAATACCCTAAACACTCATATTCTAACGCTCAGGAAGTAACACACGACAAGACGAACAGGTACACCAAGTCTAAGACACTACGCGACTGTCTGTACCATTTTACGAAGAAAACCCACATAATATGATCCATATACTGTCTGTACTGTAAACTGAATGTTTAAAGCAACCTATACATTTCTATGTTTCTGTTTTTCCCCTTTTTTGTTGTTTTTCCTTTTTCAATACCCAACTCTCTGTTTAAATATAAAAAGAAATAAAAATATTGAAACATAAATCGGACTAAAAATACAGGTTTTGAATCGATGGATAATCTGATCATTAGTACGCAGGTTTGAGAGCCAAGCACTACAGTTCATGCCAAATTATCCAAAGGGACACACACTAAAATGTTTCTTGTACGACACCAGAACAAACAATTTTTGTTTAATCGGTACAGTATTCATGCGAAAAAAAGTGACCAAGACCACGCATGCTCGGAAACTAAAGAACACAGTACAATACAATACATTACATCACTTCTGAAGTTGTATTCTGTCATACAAGAATTTTCATAACTTTAGTAACCTATTGGTTTTTGGATATGAGACTAGCGTGCAAAAAAAAACATAAAATGGTCATTCATTTGATATTCTCATTGTGTGTACGAAGCTTTAGCTAGTGCCATGTTGAGCGCTAGGCAAAAGGTGGCAAAAAGGGATTAGCACATGCTGTCTTTTTTATTGATAGAGAGTCATTCACAAGCAAGAGGGCTGGGATTGTTTCTCACCTTCAAACCTAAGGCCCCTTTCACACTTGTGCGACGCAATTTTACCGCCATTTTACCGCAATTTCGGATCAGTACGACTTTGGTCCAACTTTGTTGCAACTTTGACACAATGAAAACATATTACAATGTTATACAGAAATAGTACAGAAAACACATCTATATTATTCAGGTGCGATTTGCATGAGAGTTTGAGGGTTTAACATTGAAGTCTATGGCCCTCAGGTTGCATCAAAGTTGGGCCAAAGTAATACAGGGACTACTTTGAAGTCGGCCGACTTCAAAATCGTACAGATATGAATGGTACTCATTGGAAATATTGGGGAACGACTTGTCATGCGACTTTGCAGTCCCAAATCGCAAGACAACTCACACGAGTTTGAAAGGGGTCTAAATGGGACATTTTACCGATTGCACTTGTAGCATGCAAGAGAAATTAGCATAAAAAGTATCCACCCAACTGATGTAGCTGCAAAGAATGGTTGGTATTCTAAGAAAACTTACTATAATTTCTCAGAATGCATTGCCTATACAAGTCATGCCATGCATTCTATGTATTCTGAAAAAATCCAGAATGCATGATGTTTTCATTAAGGGTGCAGTTTGGCTTTAAAGTGTTACCAGCCTTGGCTCAAACCTTTTAATTCATTTTGGCTAGGCATAAAAATGGCCAAAACCAATAGATCTTGGGGTGGAGATAATAGAAGTGGTTGCATGAAGACTGTAAAGAGTAGAAGAAGTTCTTTACATTTGGGACATCCCATCCTTCCTGTTTGTTAGCTAAGCGAATATTGATAGGATATAGGATTTTGTTTTGCCTTGTACAGTGGCTAATAATTATCAGATCGACTCTGAAATGGCCTAATTTTTGCAATAGATGACCTGTGCATAGGTTCCGGCATTCAATAGCAATCTGAGTATGTTAAAGGAGCTTATGACCAAAAAGGCTGTTTTGTGATCAGAAACCACTTGTGCCAATCAGTTGATCACCTTTAGGCCTCATACACACGGGCGTCTGAAAAAAAATAAGCAAAACGTTGGTTCAGACGTTTTGAAAAAATTGGCGTTTTGCATCGGTGTTAGTGAGCGTCGGCGTCAATAGGCATTTTTTAAATAAAAAATCAGTCCTCTGCTATTTTTCAACCTAAAAACGTAGTAGTCAAAAAACCCTGGTTAACGCCGGTACGGCGTTAGCGAGCGCTTTGCCGATTGGCGTAAAACGCCAAAACGCTACAGCCTCAGAACGCACTGGTCCTGCGTTCTAGAAACAGCTCACTAACGCTGACGCCCTCTACTGCTCAAAAACGCTGGCGTTTTTAGAGGGCCATTGAATAACATGGAGAGCTGCAAAAAACGCCCAAAAACGCTGGCATCAAAAAACGCCCATGTGTATGAGGCCTTAGGGCTCTTTCACACCAGCGGACCGTTCGGGTCCGCCTGTCAGTTTTTCAGGCGGACCCGAATGGACCCTCCATTGTCCTCTATGGAGCGACAGATGTCAGCGGTGACATGTCCGCTGACATCCAATCCGATCCACCAAAAACAGATGGATGGAAACCCTATTTTCCATCCGCCTGACGGATCGGATGAACACAGGCCATCTGATCCTCCATAGAGGAGAATGGAGCTGTGACAGGTCAGTCTCTGCACGGAGTGCAGAGACTGACCTGTCATCCGCCAGCTCAGCGGGGATAAACGGATGGATCCCCGCTGAGCAGCGGAGCCCATCAAAAGGGGCTCCGCTCGTGTGAAAGGGGCCTAACTATTCTTTTAGATTTACTAATTGATTGGTTTATGATTATATGGCTGCCTGTTTCCAATTAAGAGTTACCAAGGGGGTGGCTTGTTTGCTTTTTGTTTGGACCCAAATGCATATTATTTTATTTCTGCTTTGGTATTTAGTAGAGCTGCACGATTCTGGCCAAAATGAGAATCACAATTTTTTTGGGCAGCTGCTCTGTGTGCCTCTCTCTGCTCTCACAGTCCGAGCTGTCAGTATATGCTCCAGCGGAACAATAGCTCTGTCAGATATAAATAATAGAGATATGTTCAGGAGATGTCATGCTCCTCCTTGGACTTGACTCATAGTGGGCCTTAAAGTTTTACAAAGTGACTGACTAAATTCCTAGAATTCAGCTTTAACTGATAATGTGTTGCAGTTCGAGCAGTAAATGAAATGGAACATATATAGTAACAGAACAAAGAGCATTGGTGGGCAGCTGCAGTTCAGGACCTCATTATTGTAAATCAGTGGTTCTCAACCCTGTCCTCAAGTACCCCCAACAGGCCATGTTTTGGGAATTTCTCTTTGTGCAAGATAAAGGAAAACCTGCAAACATGTCCTGTTGTAGGTACTTGAGGAAAGGGCTGAGAACCACTGTTTTAAATCATTATTTTAGCATTCAGTAAAGTTAAATATAACTTCATTTAAAATCATTGTTAAGTTATTTTGGATTTCATTTTTTAGCAATTTTAAATGTAGAGCCTCCTGCATAGTGAAAAGGTGAAGACCCGCTTAGTTGAACTGGCAACTAAATCTCGTACAGATAAGGTCTCATACACAATGGGCGTATTAAAAAAAAACAGCTGTAACGTCGGGCCCGACGCCAGGAAAAAATCGGTGTTAACGCAATTGCGCCGCCATTTTGCATTGGCGTTAATGCGCGTTATTGAGTATCAGCGATACGTCACATTTTGTTTGAAAATACATCCCTCTGCTATTTTTGAACCTGAAAACGCTGGCGCTAAAAACGGCAGTTAACATCGCTACGGCGTTAATGCGCATTAGTGAGCGTTTTGCCGGCTCAGCGTCAAAAACGCTCTAGCGCTGCAGCTTCAGAACGTGCTGGCCCGTGGGTTCTGCTTTCAGCTCACAAATGCAAACGCTATCTACAGCTCAAAAACTTCAGCCTGTGTATGAGGCCATTGAATAACATGGAAATGCATTTTTAAGCTGCAAAAAACATTAAAAAACGCAGCTGTAAAAACATCCGTATGTATGAGGCCTTAAAGTTAAATGTCATTTTAAATGATCATAATGGAAAGATACCGTGTATGAATGTGTTGTAAGACACTTCATTCTACTGCCACTATGAAGGCAAAGCATTGTTCTAGTGAAGTTGTAGTATCAGCACATATGAAAAGCCAAGTGACATATAAACATGACAAAATTTCAAGACTGTAATGTTCTGCCTGCAAGTTTTACTTATTTTTAATGAAATCCCTTGGTGGGTGCAAAAACCTTCCCTGCCATACTGTCTAGTGTCGGATCTGCCAGTCCTGCCTCTTGCATGTAAAAATTAGGTTTTGGCAGCAATCACTACCCTCCTTTTATCTGCTCATGGGCTTCCAGAGCATTCAAGAGTAAATGAATCATTTTTATAGATCCAAAACCTGTAATGAACCACCAAACTTTTACTCGTGTTAAAGAACAGTGGCCACAGACTATTGGCAAAAAAGTAAAAATCTCTATTTTGAGCTACCTGCTAATTTAGCCAGTTGATAACCTCAGCAGCTTTGAACCTGACGCGCAAATGATGTCACAGAGGAGCAGGCGGTCACTTAAATGACAATGCGATTTGCCTTGTGTGTCTGAATAATGAAAGCAGAAGTTTTTCTTTCTTTAAGTTACTTATGACTCACTTCTAAGCAATAATTGTTACTTTGCTTGAACCTGTTAGGGATTATTAGAACACGTGTGCCATTATCCTATGCAACATTCTGTTGATATGCAGTTATGTAGAAACCACGTCATAATGGATTTATGACTAGTTTGATAACATACACTCACATGTGTACATATTTATAAGTGGAGACAGCCATGTTAAGGAACCTCTGCAAAGTGTGATTACTAAAGCTATTCTATGTGAGTAGCCAAGCTAGAGCATCTAAATCAGGGGTACTAAAATTCACAGAGGTCCAATCAGTAAAATTTTCCTCCAGCAGAGGTCTGAATGGCATGTTTGTGTGATGACTCAGGTCCTTTATTTCACAATCCTGTTCTTACATCAGTGTCCTCGGTCCCCCTGCATATCACAATCCCCCCTTCACAATGGTGTCCTCTGCCCCCCTTTCACATTACAGCCCCTGGCAGCTCTGCCCCCCTTCACATCACAGCACCCCACAGCTCTGCCCCTCCTTCACATCACAGACCTCCCTGCAGATCTGGCCCCTTCACATCACAGAACCCCCTTCAGTCATTCCCCCTTCACATCACAGACTACCTCAGCTTTGCCCCCCTTCACATCACAGCCCCCCACAGTTCTGCCCCTCCTCCACATCACAGCTCTGTCCCTTCATACCTTACTCAGGCACACAGAGAGGGATGAGTAGCAGCACTGGATGGAGGGCAGAAGCTGCTGGAATTTAACTTTTCAAATTAACAAACTGATGATTGTTTGATAGGACAGCCCTGCGTCCTAGCAACCAATCACCAGCATGTTAATATGAAAAGTTAATTCTGGCAGCTCCCGCCCTCCATCTAGTGCTGCTACTCCTTCCGCTCTGTGTGCAGAACTGTTTTTTCCTCCCGCCCTGCTGTGATAGTGACAGCAGCGGAGGTGTGGAGAAAGAATCAGCTCCTAAATGGCGGGACCGTGGCTGTTTGGATGGGACAGTGGCTCGGTCAGGATCCACACTGCCGTCTGCTATTTAGTGAGGTTTGATCTATATTTTCATATCCAACCAGCAAAAAAGCTGTGGCTATTTTATGTGTTTTCTAGGCTCTCCTTAGCTACTCTGTGAAAAATAAAAAAACATAATAGTGCTGCGCTTGGGATGAATACGTTTAAATATAAATGAAGTGAACAATAAATCTGTGTTAAACAAATAAGAAATCATGCAGTTTTCGTAAATCCCCCCCCCAAGTAGAGAAGCAAGCTATCCTACCCAAACCTGGCTGCTTTACCTCTGGTGGTGTACTCACCTTTTTACAAGTGTAGAGAAGAATTTTTAAGAACTTTCCATGAAGATAAAGTAAGAGGATCAGAGCTTTTCCATTTTAGACTGACGATTTCCTTGCATAGTTAAATGCTAAGTTTAGCAGTGTTCTTTGCCACCATGGTGGCCAGTCCCGTTAACAAGGTCCAAAAGACACACTCTTATTGTGGGTCATAGTTGGAGCGTGGTTAAGTTTTTCTGTGTACATTTTCTAAAAGGTGACAGTCCAATGAGCTTTTAAAATTAAAGTCACATGGCTAACAGTAAGATCCTTCTGTAAAGCCTCGTGTATTGAGCCTTATGTGCTATTTTTTTTTAATTCCATCTTTATTTTAGGCCGTACATGTTACATAAAATGTGGCGAACACACCATAGTAAATAGCAATAAACATAACAGTTAGCAACCATTTCCATCATTAACAAACATATCATTGCATATCATTGGCCTATTCTAGTGGCAATTGCAGTAACAATTTTCAGTAATTCGCCCAGTGCCACCAACCTTACTTACCTGAATTTGACTGTTAACATAGCCTTGGTAAAAAAAGTAGTCTAAACTTGTCACATATTCATCATACAGAAAAACAAAACAAAAAAAAAAAATAGAGAGATTTGAGCCAACTGTGAAGGACCAACTCAAGTCCAAGCGCATCCCATCAGTTTCTTATTGGGTAAAAGAAAAAAAAAGGTTTTATGGGGCACTTAGCAGATAACGTAGTCCAGGGGGAAGCCAGAAAGTTGTGTGGTTAGAGGGGACAGAGAAGAGGTAGAGTGAGAGATATGGGGATAAAGGTAAGGAAGCCAGAGAGTGACCCTCTGGGGTCCAGAAGAAAATTGCTCTAACATGGGCAAAAAGCAAATTGGGTGGTACGGTCGGCAACCGGCTCAGGTTGAGACAATGCTTGTAGATAACCATGGGTGCAAGTAAAGTATCGCCAGGGCCTCCACCGCTCCCTAGTATTTTCCTCCGTGTTTAGAGTGGCAGTCAGTTCTTCCATACGGAGGATGTCATTAATTTTGGCATACCACAGGACCCTAGTGGGAGGCTGCGTCTGTTATGTGCTCTTTTGACTTTGCAGTCATATCTTTATGTCTAACTTACCTTCTTAAAGTGGATCTTCATGGCATCTGAGCACCACAAACCATGAACCCTATTTAATTTATGCTTAATATTCAAAGCAAACTCCTTCATCCATCCATGTCTCCATGCTTTAGTTTGTTGAGAAATCACTTTGAACAACACCCCAGCATGAGTAAGGGCAGATGATTCATTTAACATTTACTTCCTGGAATCCATCTGCCATGCCTAACTCAGGCATGCATGCAGGAGAGTGTGCTTAGCTGAGAGAACCCTTCCTCCTCTCCTCCCCTTCTGAAGACTCCTGGGATGTATGACATCATTTGCCTAGGCAAGAAACCAGGAAGTAACTGAAGAAATGTAAAAAAAAAAGTAATATGATATACTTTATTTAGGAATGCTAGTAATATTAGGATTAAAAATAATCAATGTTGATTGGGAGAGTTCCACTTCCACAGTCTTTTATTTTCATCAAAACAGATACATTTTTATCTTGTATAAGATATTGAAAATGTTTCACATTATGGTCATTATAGTATTTAAATTTGTATTTTCACCTACTTTAGTCCCAGTGACAGTGACTATTAGGACAAATAAAAAGGGAGAATCTCCTAAAGTTGCACACAGATTGCAATAAAAACCTGGCAGGGATTCTAACCCCTTACCACTCTACCCAAAAATGTTACCTTTAAATGTATTCTAAATATAAAAAATACATCACTCCTTAGCTCATAACATAATTATTTTGTATATTTAGATAATAATTCCCTTTATCATTAATATTTATACAAAATCTATTCTGTTTAGCAGAGTTAGGCTGGTGAATATGGGGTCAGGCCTTGTAGGCCAGTCAATCGGCATGTAGTGGGAAACGTGATAGGAACTGGATTACTCTGGAGTAGTGAGTTTGTCCCCAGTGACACCTTAGTTTTGTTGTTGTCATTCCCTAGGGCTGCTGTATCTATAAAACACATCTCAACACTCACGCCCTGTTTGGTACAGCATTTCCACACAAGTCACATTATTTGTGTCTTTGTATACCTGTATTATATGAAAACAATATGTTTTGCAAGCTGGGTGTAGTCTTAGTTTCATTTTTTTGTAAAAAAAAAGAAAAAAAAATGTGGTCATCTACCGACAGCTGTTTGTTTGTACTGCAGCATGATTTCTGGCCAAAAATGTTGTTATATAATAGAAAAAACATCATGAATTGTTAAGGGGCCATCTGACTTGTAAAAGGCAATAGCTAAACATCGTTTGAATGTACAAATTAACAGATTCTTTTGTTTAGGTTGTATTGATGTCAGGCTCCCATGGACTCGAAAGAGAACTAAAGGCAACAACCTTTGCCAGTTTTTCTTTTTTGCCATCTATGTCTCATTGGGGAGATTGCTCTTCACTTCCTGTCCCATAGCCAAAACAGGAAGTGAGAGGAAATCCCTCCAAAGTGAGGGAATCCCCGATTGTCACCAAAATCAACCTAAATTAGTGTCTCTGTTGGAAAATTTCCCCTTTATTCCTGTTCCAGTGACAACCTAAAATTTGGGATTTTCTTTCAATTTCACTCTTTTACTTTCACTCTCGGTGATAACAGTAAACATAACAGAGAGGGTGAATCTCCCTAATGGGGGCACAGACAGCAATGAATACCTGACAGGTGTTCTAATCCTTCACCCTGCCCAAAACTAAAACTAAAAATGCTAAGCGTTCTCTGATTGGACAAGGTGTAGAGCGTGATGATACTGCTGCACTTCTTCACCTTTTGCATTCTTGAAGAATATGCATAGATCTTCTGTGTTCACAATGCAGCTGAGCAGCCGCTGGAGCCAGGAACTATTGGACATCACTCTAATAGCATTATCTACTATATTGCTTTCCAGCTTGTAGGGAGATCCCACAGGTATGTTATATTTATTTTAGGTACTTATATAGAATTTACGCAGCGCTTTACTATGCTGAGTTACTTTGGTCTAAGCTGGACCAATGTAACTATATAAAAATATCCATACCTGGAATTCTTCAGGTAGTGAATGTGTATGGATTAATACTTTTTGGAGAATAAGGATATTGTTTAGTGTTCCTTTAAGTAGGGGTTACATTTGTATTAGAGAGTAATGTAAGGGTTGTGTTATGTTTTGGCTCAAGGGTTTGAGCGTTAAAATGGTTGTAAAGGCAGAAGGTTTTTTATCTTAACGCATTCTATGAATTAAGATAAAGAAAAAAACTTCTGTGGGCAGCAGCTCCCCTAATACTTACCTGAGCCCTATCTCTGTCCAGCAATATACAGGAGTGCCTCGGCTGTCTGGGAATCTCCTTACTGATTGGCCGAAACACAGCAGTGGTGCCTTTGGCTCCCGCTGCTGTCAATCAAAGTCAGTTATCCAATCAGGAGAGAGGGGGTCTGAATGTACACACAGAGCAGTGTCTTGGCTCGGGTGTCCCCATAGCAAGCTGCTTGCTGTGGGGGCACTCGACAGGAGGGAGGAGCCAGAAGAGCCAAAGATTTATCTGAGAAGAGGAGGATCTTGTCTGCTCTGTGCAAGTTTTAGTGTTAGTGTTAGTTTTAAGCAGAATTAAACTATATCTGAGTACCACAGGCCAAAAATGCTGTTTAGTTAATAATATTTAAAGCAAACTCAGCCATCCATCCATGTATCCATGCTTTATTTTGTTGAGAAGTCACTTTGAAAAACACCCCCTAGCTTTTCTAGCTGAAGTCATCTTGAGTAAGGGCAGATGATTCATGTAGCACTTAATTCCTGGAATCCATCTGCCATTAGCTCAGGCATGGAGGCAGGATGAAAGAAAAAAAATGAATAAGAGGACTCCTGGGATGTATGTATGACATAATGTTGGTCTAGGCGAGAAACGTAGAAGCAACAGAAGAAATGTTACAAGTTTAAAACAATTAACAATATACTTTCGTATCTATTTACTAATGCTAGTAGAATAAGCATGTAAAATAATTAATGTCGATTGAGGGAGTTTAGTTCTGCTTTATAGTTAGAGGACTAGGATTAAAGATTGGAATTGGATATTGAGGATATGGAGAGGGTAGAGGATTAATGTTGGAGTAGTAAACTCCCCTGCCCAACTTTACCCCATGTAAACCAATTATAAAATTACTTGCATGTAGGTGGCTTTAAAAGTATTACGAACTGTGCTGTATAGGAGATCTCGCCCAATGTTTGTCAGTGACGTCACTCGCACATACGCGTTTTGTCCCCCATTTACGGCACAATCAGTCTGTGCATCTATGTGCCATACCTCTGATAGCATTACTCCACGGCATTACAATCCCACAAGATCTCGCTGTTCCTGAAACACCCCTTGTGACTAGCTACGTCACAGGGGGTGTCCACAATGACATTCATGGTTAACACAAGGAGGATATTTGCATGTGTATTCTTATTGGTTTCCCGGGCTTTGACGTCAAAGTAATGGTATACAAAAATGAGACTTGGTTAACCATTACTGAGCATGCGCGAGATTCTGGCTTTGACAGAGAGGAAAGGGTGGAAGTACAGATGAGCCTGGAATTGGAAGGCAAACGCAAACATGGCGCCAGTTTCGGCCGGAACAGATAAAAGCGAAACCAAGCTGCACAAACGGTAAAAAGATGCTAAAATGCTAATTAGTATCCTGGTGTGTTTGGAGATGTTATACATAGTTTCCTTATGATTTCTGGGAGCTTTTCTTCAGAGATTACTACCACTTTAAGAATTGATTTTCAACATTAGGGTAAGGCTTAAAGCTAATTATTAAGTGTTATTTTTACAAGACTAAAGCTTAAAGTACACTCATGAATTGCAACCCTTTAAAATAAACCGCATAAGGCTTAGAACCTCTCAGGTTTTATTGATGTTGGTGTCCTTGCTGGATAGAGTAACGCTCACTACTGGTCCCCGTAGCCATTATTTCTGACACAGAAAGTAAAGGGAAATACCATTTTTTTATTTGTAACAGAAAATGAAAGTAAGGGGGAGATCTTCTAATCAGGAAACTTGTTCTAGTGACAACTGTTTAAGAGGGGATATCCCTTTTCTCTCTCTTATTTCTGCTGTGTCTCTGGTATTTGATGTGAAGGGTAATCTATCTGAAAGGAAAAAAATTAAACTTTACATACTCTCATACACTTTTATAGCAATTTTAATGGTGGCAGTCAATAGTGGCATAGCTTAGTTTTTACTTACCTGGTCTTGAGGCCGATATGAGGAGAGGGCTTCCCTTGCGACTGAGTGCACAACACCCCTGGAGACGATGACAGGGGATGCTGAGCCCAAAGTAGCATGGGTTGCCAGCTGTACTATGGCTTGTTGGATCTATGGTGGCAAAGCCCCTTCAGGAGACAGAGCCAAACGGAGATTGCAGCTGCTACAGGTGACTCACTGGAACATGCAGGCGGATCAGAGTAGGCAGGGCTAGACAGGAGATGTAGTCAGAAACAGGAGCCAAGGTCAATCATGGTAGTCAGGCGGAAGCATAAATATAAGCATAGTGGGGGGAAGGGGCAGGCCAGGGTCAAGGCGCAGATAAGAGTAGGTCCATGGAACAAGCCGAGGTCAGAGCAGTAGTCCAGAAGTCAGCCAGGTCTGTAACAGGGAATCCAAAGATACTGAGCACATGAGATAAAGGGAGCTGAAGGTCAGTCAGCAAAATCTGAGTGCATCTGATATCCTTTTAAAGGCCAAAAGGCACTAGGAACGATCGCACATTCCATGTGCATGTGCGCCAACACGCACGAGCCTGTTCCGGCTCTTTTTCTGTTATGTTTGCATGCATTCCTGTGCAAGTGAGCACAACCATATTGGAAAATGTGCCAGGTCTTTGTGCATTCTTCTTCTGCCTAATACCCTCACAGAGGGGTCTAATTGATGAAGATTCTCAGGAGTTCACTTTAAACTTTAGTCTAGTTTTTACATATAGTTGTTTTCGAAGCATTGTACAACTTGTAAATATATTCAGAAAATGATATAGTGAAGGGGTCTTCAAACTTTCTAAACAAAGGGCCAGTTTTTTGTCCTTCAGACTTTAGGGTGGCCGGACTGTGGCCATCGGGAGTAAAAAATGTCCCAGCACCAGTGAGAGTAAACAATCCCCCATCATTGGTGTGAATGAGAGGAATTGAGCCCCATCATTGGTGTCATTGGGATGAATTGTGCACCATCATTGGTACCATTGGGAGCAATTGTGCCCCATCATTGGCACCATTGGGGGGAATTGCGCCAGAGGGCCATTGGTTACAATTTCCTGAAGAAATTGTGAGCCACCTGTTTTTCCTATAAATGTATGTAAAATGAACTTTGAGAGGAATCCTTTCTTACATGCCCTTTGTCTTTATTTTCCTCTTTAAAAAGAATTCCAACCAGTCCACTAGGGTTGTGTGTTTATAGTAAAATAATCCAGTCTTCTTGTACTCCTGTTCCCAAATATATATCAGCATAATGATTTATTACTGTAGACACATGAACAAATTAGTCACGGAACAACCTCTCACACTTCATGGAAAACCCAGTGCTTATGCGGACTTGATGCAGCCTGCCAACTTTTCTTTGCAATAGTGCAGAGTGGGAAGCTGCCCAAGACACAGTGCTAAATGTAGGCCCCTGCTGACTCAAGATCACGTCTGTCTTGGCTGCCCTCTGGTCACTCGTACCTGTTCTAAAGCATACAGTTTTGTGTGAGTATTGCGTTGTAGTGCACCAGAGGTGATCAAACTGCTCTGTGAAAAACTGCAGCTAAGGAGAATAGGACAGTTAACCACATCAGCTAGCCTATTTTCTCCTCTCTTTCACAAACCTAAGCTGAATAGGAAAACGGACTGGTCCTTGTAAACCGCAGTCTACTTTTCTCTGTTCAAATATATAAATCAGGCTTTGTGTCTTGGATTCCTTTTCTGTCTTGATATGCAGGAAATGTATTGCTTGAAACGAGAATTCACTGGTTGAAAAATAAATATTATATGCTGTGTTTTCACCATTGTGATTGCTGTGTGTGGAAAAATATTTCTTGTTTCATTTTTTTAAGTTAAATTGTTACATTAAATGTATTTATCATTCATTGAGTGACACAGGAATACTGGGAATTCTGAAACACTTGGGTTATACTGCCACCTACAGGAGTTTGAGACACTGGCAAATAACAATCATATAACCCTACCTCTAACTATCATGCTTAAAGCGGAACTCCAAAAGGGGACGTTCCGCTTTAAATCCTCCTCCCTCTCTCCTTTCCCATATTTGGTATGTTATTTTTTTGGGAGTGGACTGGGTACCTAGCTTTGACAGGTACCTGCTCCCACTTCCGTTCGGATTCCCAAGGCAGCCCAAACAGAAGTTTTTTTCCTTTCAGCCTCCCTCCCCACATTCTTCTGGTACAATTCATAGGTCCCAGAAGACTGCGGGACACTTCACAAAGCGCAGCAGACAACTGGTTGTGAAGCCAAAAGCTGCATAGCCGGCTGCTTAGTTAGGATTCCGGGGGCGGGAACCTGAAGGCTGGTGAAGAACTAGCCCGGGTGAGGACTGGGCTTGGTCCCTGGACAGATGAGTGTCCTTATATTAAAAGTCATCAGTATTTGTAGCTGCTGACTTTTTTATTTTATTTTATTTTTTGCCCATACTGAACCTCCTCTTTAAATTTTTTGCTAGTGTCCTATGATGCTGGACACCTTTTCCCCAGCTCTGCTGAGAAAATATCTAGCATACCTAGCCTTTTTATACTTATTGTTTTCATTTTCACTAGTAATGTAAAAAAAGTAATTGGCACTTGTCTACCTACCATCTGTAATGTCCGTTCCAATTATTGCTGGTTTAGCCCAGAAACTGATTTACCCTTAATTTGACTTACATTTTTTTCCCCATCCTGAGACATAATGTGTATTTAACAATGGTTGTGAAACACTCTCATAAATGTCTCCATTGGTATGGAATATATATTTTCTCTAGCTAATGTCCTCAAATGCTCCACGTTCAGAAGATAATTGCATTTACAAATGTTCCACTTTGAGTGATGCTTAGTCCATTGCTAGTTTTTCTTTACATTTTATTGCTCGCTCCCACCTTCCTAAACCATTGGCACACACCAGTGAAGCATTAAATTAAATATTGCAATGCGTTTTTTTA
The DNA here is from genome assembly GCA_018402905.1 of Glandirana rugosa. Taxonomy (NCBI): domain Eukaryota; kingdom Metazoa; phylum Chordata; class Amphibia; order Anura; family Ranidae; genus Glandirana; species Glandirana rugosa. The sequence continues at coordinate 314,867 of BLSH010388637.1, read as the reverse complement.
CAGTATTCCCTACTGGTTTCAGGGGCCACCAGCTCTTGACAACTTTACTACATTATTCCAAGAATAAGTCATCCTATGTTTTAAAAACAGTTATCCCCATTGCTAGGTGCATTTCTGAATGTTTACATAATACAAATCCAGGCAATGGATCCTATTTATTTCTAACGGGGCCACATTAAAACTGAATGCCAGGAAAGCAGGCACACTGTAAGTTAAGTCCAATTAGGTGCATGTCACCTCCGGGATTTATCTCTATTGCTTATATGAAACAGGTTTATTGAATTCCCAGTGGACACTCTGGCTAAGAGAAGAGAGAAGCACACACTGCAGCTATGCCCCCCCCCCCCTGCTGCCCATTCACAGAAGCCTTTGTATTTTGCAAATAAGTTCACATAAAAAGGCTTTGGTGAATGGGCAGAAGGAGGGGAGGGACAGACATAGCAGTTCCAGCAACTCTGCATATGAAAGAACTGAGACCACAGGCATGGGACCTCCAGAAGTTATCTTCCAAGTAGCACAACAAACCTGTTAGATGTGAATAATAGAGATAAGTCCAGGAGGTGGCAGGCACCTTGTCAGACTTAACTCCGGGTATGCCTGCAGTTTTTATAAAGTAAATAAAGAATTCCTGGAATTTAGGTTTAGTACATACATTACCTTCTAGCACTGCAGTTATTTATGCTTTTTACTAATATATATTTATATATTTTATATGTTTTTTAAGGTTAGTAGCTTCCTAATTCAGTAGCACACACAACTAACAGTTTTTCTATAGTGGTATTTTGAGAGTTACTCTCATTTAGAGTGGCCAATGAACCAGTGGATCTGCTAAACTAGATAGATTATAACTGTGCTACCTGCCACAGATTTGTAATTTTGTACAGCCAGGTTTGTGATCTAGACACCCCTCCCAGACAACACAGCCTGCTTCTTAACCACTACTGCAGTAGCAGTCTGATGATGAGACAAATTCTGAGTAGTCCCCCTGTCTGGATGCTCACTATTAGCATGTGTTCCTAGTGTTGACTTTTTATCTGAATGCTGGTTTGCAGGGCCTTATAGGTGGCTGACATACCAAATTAGGTACTTATTCTAATTAAAATATACAATGCATTGAAAGTAAAACTGACCTATAATTCAAAAAATGTGCTGCAGCACTTAGTTATAAGTGCATTTCCTTTTAAGGTTTCCTGAAGTTCCCCTGCCACAAATACCCATTGAGTCCACCAATGCAGCTGCCTGTAATGGCGTGGCAACAATGCTGCACTGCTCCTGAAGTCACTGCAGAGTTGCTACCCTCATGTAAGCTGTACCTGCTTGCACTATAGTGGGGTGAGATAATAATGCAGAGTTGTCACTGTTGATTCATAAGACTGTAGTTTGTCAATAGGCACCTGACCTCACCCAGTCCTGCCCACTGTTTCTGGATAGAGAGCACAGCCTCTGTTGCTATACACCCCACTGTCTGTGATCTGCAGTGTCTGGGAGGGCAGCGTGTGTGACACAAATGACGGAGGACTTTGCTCAGTCAGGGAAATTAGAGGAAGTTTTTTGTTTACTTTATGAGCCTTCTGCATCACATAGTACCTGGAGTTGGTGCTTGTTTAGACTGTCATACAGGAGCCTTTGGTTATAGTTTAATGATTTTTTAATGAGTACATAATCACATTCACTGATGTTTTGTGTGTGTCTGGATTTCAGCTTTCAATGCACAATGCGTCAATCAACCTAAACGTACCCGCTTGAAAAAACAAGAATTGTCAAACATCAACTCTCATGTAATGAAATGTCTCCGTCAGTGTTGCCAACCGCCAATAAATTTACTGACAGTTTGTAAAAATCAGTAATTTTTACAACTGTCTATAAATATCAGGGTCTGATAATTTGTCATGCTGTGCTGACTTTTTAAGTGTAAACTGGGCAAACTACTTGATATGGGTATTGTCAGTGTGTTCCATGTTGTGTTTAAATATCAATTGTCTTGGTTTTTAATAGAAGTTCAGTTATTTTTCAGGTTGCCAGTAAAAAATGTGCTCCGCTAGTAAATTTCCCATGTTTTTCCAGTAAAAAACGCTGCGGGAGGTTGGCAACACTGTTCTCCGTTGATCTTACAGACCTTGTTGACAAAATAAGCTTTTACTGAATATACAGGTTTTTCTGCCATGAGTTGTACAACTGTTAGTATTGATGGCCATGTCAAAGAGTATTCCATGGAAAAGAGGTAATAGGGTCTTTTCTGTGACTTTTCATATTTCAAGGGTCCATTATCAGACAGCTTTGTGCAGTAGTCAGGGGAGTCACCCATTAGAACAGTTAATGTGGAAATCCAGCAAATCTGATAGGTACTCAGTTGAATTATGTCTTACACATGCTAGAATATTTCTAATGCTGATCAGCCAGTATTGTGATGAACACACTGATTCTAGGTTTCTGCACTATCTGTGTGCTTATTGAATGAATGGGGATTATGACACTTTAGAGGGCCTCCCTGTGCATCCTTTCTCTTGTAAGCTGCGTACACAGATCTCCTGCAGCCTCCAGTGCCTAAATTGTGCAAGGCAATAGAAAATGATTGACTCCCACTTCATATCTTCCTAGTTGCAATATAACATGTTCTGCTGCACATGGTATTGTGAGAAAGCATTAGAAATACAAATTCCAGGTATACTAGCAGTGTTTGAAATGTACTTTAAAGTTAAACTCCTTATGTGTGATAGGTTCATCATTACTTTATACTGGGCCTGTCCCCAAATAACTGCCCTTTGAGCAGTCGGAGGAAAGTCATTTTCAGTAAACAGACAGGGTATCATCTCCACTTTAGTGTGAAAATAAAATAGCAAATAGAAAAAAATAATAATAGCATATACAATTGCTACAAGAGTCATTTTATAATTGAATGTTGTTAAAAATTACCTTTCCTTTTCAATCTGCAGTGCTGTAATTTTCTGTATCATTGCCCCCCCCCCCCCCAGAAATGTATTTTTCTGCTTGTGTGATTGGTTCACTGATTGATAATATGGCTCCATTCACATACTGTATATGTGAATTGGATGCTTTTTCGAACTGCATCCAATTCGTATGACATGTGAACCCAGATTTCTTTCTTTGTATAGCCAGTTCACATATATGCAGTGCAGCAACAGTGCAAATCCACTGCAAATTTAAAAGGAGTCCTGTGTGTTTTGTGAACACTGCTGTGTGATTCAGATGCAAATTCCAGGCTCATTGCCCTCTATCGGAACACACATCTCATCAGTTTTGAACACAAATTTAATGAGAAAAAAAAAGTGCCCCCCCCCATCCATACCAGGTCGTCCATTTGGATTCTTACAGATTTTAAGGGGAACCTCACGCCAAAATTAAAAAAAAAAAAAAATAGCATGCCCCCCCCAAATCCGTGCCAGACCCTTAGATCTGGTATGGATTTTGAGGGGGACACCCATGCCAAAATCCATACTAGACCCTTATCCGACCATGCAGCCTGGCAAAGCAGGTAAGGGGGGGGGGCGAGCAATCACCCTCCCTCCTGAACCACACCAGGGGTGCTTTTTCCCCATGTTGATGGGGGCAAGGCCACTTCCACACAACCCTGGCTGGTGACTGTGGGGGTCTGCAGGCACGGGGCTTATCAGAATCTGGAAGCCCCCTTTCACAAGGGTGCCCCCAGATTCTGCCCCCCTTGTGAATGAGTAGGGGTACATTGTAAAAAAAAAAAAAGTGTCAAAAAGAGATAAAAACAGAACGTTTTTGACAATTCCTTTATTGAACAAAAACCCCCAAAAAATGTGCCCTGGTGTAGATCCAGCAACAGTCATGATGAATGCTGCTGGCACCTGCCGTCTGCCTGCTCCGCCGCCTGACAGTTCTTAAATAGCTAATGGGCGGGGCCACCTGGTGACAGCAAGCACCATGATGTCGCCATGTGGCCCCGTCCCTTAGCTATTTAGGAACTGTCAGATAGCAGAGCGGGCAGACAATGGGAGCCAGCAATGGGGTCAGAGCTATTTTTTTTTTTCTGGGTCACGGCGGAGGCGTTCATCGTGATTGATGCTGGATCTACCCTGGGGACATTTTTTAATAAAGGAGTTGTCAAAAACTGTCTCTGTTTTTCTTTTTTGACACTTTAAGTTGCTGGTGGATTGTCTCAGGGGGAATGTTTGTACTTTTCTAGTACATGTGTTTTTTTTGCACATTATTGTGCATTGCATTAAGGCAGTCCATTCAATGAATAGGTTAGCAATGCACTAAAACATCAAAAAAAAACAGGCATGCCCAATTTTAGCAATTCAATGCACTACAGCACATAGCAGTGTCTTACCATGCTTTAGTGGCATGCCACAACAGGTGTATTGGAGCTGCACTGCATTGGGGTGCCATCTGAATGAATGGCCGTACAGCTCACTAATGCACTTATCATGTTTTGTTGTAACTCATGCATCAACACAACACAAAACAGCGAAACATTGTGAACGCAAATGGCATTTAATAAATACATAACTGGACTCTTTCCTCTGAGTTACAATTTAGGGTAACCTCTTACTTTGCATAGAGCAGTGGTTCTCAACTCCGGTCCTCGGGACCCCCCAACAGGCCAGGTTTGCGGGATAACTGAAATACATCACAGGTGATATCATTTGCTGCTCAGTGATTGCAGTGTTCTAGTCTGCATCTCCCCAAGGTAATACTTAAAATCTGGCCTGTTGGTGGGTCCCGAGGACCGGAGTTGAGAACCACTGGCATAGAGTCAGTCTGCAAAATAACAAGGAGGTAATTCCTGAGCAGACTTGTTCCAGGTAATAGAAAGGCAACAGTAACTCAAATAACCACTCGTTACACTCAAGGTATGCAAAATACCATCTCTGAATGCACAACACATCCAACCTGGAAGCAGTTGGGCTACAGCAGCATAAGACCACACCTGTCAGCTAAGAACAGGAAACTGAGGCTACAACTGGCATTTCCTCCTATTACAGTGGTTGTATGTACATCACTTACAGCAGGATTAGGTTATGCTTAATCTCATTTACAAGTAAAGTTGGCCATGGCTCAGTTTTTTTTCATTCAGCCAGCCGGGAATACAGTGATCAGCACTACAGCCCATTGGCGATCAAGGGAAGATTTACCAACAAGCTGGTTCATGAGAAGTAGATTGACTTCTCATGAATGGGAACGCCCATAGGTGGATTGAAATTTGGACGGTCCCTAGTGAACTGGACTAATTTTGATCCATGTATGGCTAGCTTTAGGATGCCCTATCTTCACTCAACGTTTTTAAAACTATTCTGTAATTCAGAGAAGTAAGAATACTTTGTTTCTAACTGTTAGATTTGACTATCTAATAAGCAAGAGATTATCAAGTTATTGTTACTTATTTAAATGTTTATTTTATTCAGAAGGCAGCCAAGATATCAGTTACTAAAGTGTGTCAGTTCACCTGCAAGCCAAAATATACTTCTCGGTGTATGATAGAAGTGTGGGTAAAGCAAAACACACACAGAGATCAAGAGTAGTTCCGGACTCTCAGCCTAAGGGTTCTTTTACTAGGAATTCAACAAGCTGGGGCTTATCAAAGGTATAGGTCCACAGGGCAGCATGGCAACTCCCTTTCATGAATCTTACCTATAGGTAAGCCTATAATAAGTATGTAAATATCTCCCAAGCATGCACAGTTTATTGTAGATGCAGCCAGTGATGTCCCCGCCGCATGCACTCTGAAGGAACGACATAACCATGCCTTACCTTTAGAGTCCTGTGCCGTAAACGGTGGCTCCCATGTGCACGCGCAACACTGGTGTCATCACGGCTCTGGACACCCACGCAGCCAGAGTCCTGGAAGACCGGGTGAAGATGGCAGCGCCTTTAGTGGTTTTACATAATGTGCTAGTGCGTACTTGCACATTATGACATTACCTTGCAGGTTTAAAAAACAAAACCATCGGTTTACTACCGCTTTAAAAGCCTTGTGAGAGGCACAAGGGGGAGGGTACGAGTGCAGGCTGCTGTTCAAATCAGTATTAAACCAACAGATTTTAAAGCACTTTAAGCTTCTGATCTCATCACTTACTGAGTGTACAGCTTTTACTTTTATCCTTGCCTATGTTCCAGTTTAAGCTGGTGCCATGACCACTGTGCCAGGTTTTCTGTTTCAGGGTAGCTCCTTTCACTTTCAGTGTCCTATAGGGCACCCCTTGCATGCAGGGTCTAGAGTTTTGTCTCCCTACACCTCCCCACTACCTGTTTTAAACCTACAATTGTCACACTACCTGCTGCAATCGCATGTATTTCACTGCAATTATGTCTGAATCAGGTGAGAGGGCAACAACTATGGGGTTTTATTGCCCTCAAACTGCAAGTATAAATTAGCCCTTACTGTTTTCAGTCCCCTAGAATAGTCTCTTGCTCTGTTATAGATGGCTTATGCCATCAATGACAATGGTGCACTGCAGATCATTATAGTGTGGGGCTTTACTTACAGGATTGCAGAAATGCACTGACCTGAACAAAATAGCTGGAAGGTAATGGAGAAGAGAAATCCACTGTCAGTACACCACAGCAAATCGACGCTCTTCTGGTTTGTCTCTGCCACTTGTAGCTGCTGTTGGCGCTGCTCCGGTTCCATTAAGGCAGGGATTCAGAAGATGGAGTGAAGTTGATATCATTCTGCCAGAGACTGCAGCCGGTGTTCTGCTGAAAAATCCAACTATCCGAAATCTCTAATCACGTCACTTCTGGTGAGAGTTTTCAGCAATAATTGGAGATATAGATGACTTGGCTGTTTTCACAGGACACCGGCAGCATATACAGTACGGTACAGGACGAGTTCGCTGTTTTGACAGAATAGAGGGTAGTCTGCTCACTAGTAACCAACAACATGGCTGCCTCCAAGGCGGCGACAACTTTTTTCCTCCTTACCAGGTGTTCTGTCAAAACAATAAACTCGTCCTGTACTGTAGACGTTGGTGGCGTTCTGTGCAAACAGCCAAGTCGTCTAAATCGTCAGTTATTGCTGAAATCTCACCAGAAGTGACGTGGTTGGAGATTTCGGGGATTTGGAGTTTTTGGCAAAACACCAGAACTAGAGATGCTGTGTTAGCAAATGCATCCGCCTGCCCTCTCCGTGGCCGGCGCCAGCCCCACTCCAATTAAAAAAATAATAGCCCCACTTCTTTTGTATGTGGTTCCACTGTGATTGAGGTTCTGTAGCTGGCGGGGCAGCAAGCTGAGGGTGCTATCTGCCCATCCCCTGGCTGCCACCTAGGCAATTACACAAGGTTGATGTCACCCTCTCTCCCATGTGACAGTGTTCAAGACTGGCAAAAAAATCAGAACGCAAATTTGTCACTTCATTATGGATCAGTCTTGTAGACAAAGATAATAATTATATTTTATATATTTTTTTTATCTATTTATATCTTTAATTTCAGTGTGCCCCAGCAGTTACTCAAAGGCTTGAAATGTACACCATTATAAAAACATACAGCATTTAAAATGAGATATATCCTGTTGCAAAACTGATACTCGCACTATAGGAAAATATTTGTACAGTGATTTTCCTGTTACAGAGCTGTTGTCATCTTTTTTATAGAAAGTCTAAACCATGACCTAAAGTCTAAACCATGACCTACTGTCAGCAAAGTGTTAATACAGGGTGTGACCACAGTGCACAAACCTTAGAGGCTCTTCGCATGCCTTTGGTAATGTGATGCAGAAAGTAAAACTGGTTTAACATATATTTATTGCCAAACAGGACCTCATTTTCATTTATTGAAACAGTGCTCTATTGTGATCACTTATATTATCACTATTATTTTTTGTTAAAGGATCTGTCCACCCAAAACAATATCATTGGTAGTTTGCATCGCCTACCAGCATTTTATGTTGTTTTCTGGGACTCCCAAGTCTGCACCTGTTTACTGGTCCTGTAACCTATACCACTCTTTAATTGCTGCAATGAGAGGCACAAGACTTTGTCCCGGAGGGGAGCGGAGGACTTTGCTGGGGAATGCATGACACACTGGCATCACCAGGAAACAAATGACACTTGTGACCAATCCATTTCTCGGTTTATTCACGTGGTCACTGTGTTAGACTCCTCTTGCTATAAAGGTCTTTTTGTTAAGATAAGCCTGGGAAAAATGGCACACGCTTAGCCTGGCCATACTTTGTGCAATTTTCTTTTCTTCAACCACAGGCCGAAGGAAAGAAAATTGCTTGATTCCCCCATTAACACAGTCAGTGTTGATGGGGGAATACCTTCCTCTGCGCTATTGTATTCTGACAGCTGGAAGTTTCCCTGCCATCAGAATACAATGATCACTGCAGGCGGCTATGGCTGCTGGCAGTGGTCATATGAAAAAAAGCAGACAGGCTGGTTGAACTGAAGTCAATCGATAGATCGACTTCAGTACAACCAGCCTGCCCATAGATGTATGAAAATTCAGCTGATCCATCTATGGCTGGCTTTAGGGGTCTATTTATAAAAAAATCTGCATAGCAATACACTCATTGAAAGATTTGTTCTGCGCTAATGGAGGCAAATTGACGAATGTTATTAGGCTACCTCCTGTGCAGGTCAGATGTTTTCCATTGATTTTAAATGTAAAATGCTGCATTTCCCACTAGATGATGTTAAAGTGGTTCTAACGCCTAAACATTTTTTACCTTAAAATGTTTGTTATAGTGGTTGTCAACTTGTGACAACCACTTTAACCTACAGGTAAGCCTATAATAAGGCTTACCTGTAGGTTCCCTGCATATCTCCCAAACCTGCACGGTTCAGGAGATATACATTGTACTAGATGTGCCGACGTAATTTCAGACATGTGCAGTGGAGAAACGGCCTCCATGCTGTTTCTTCACTGCAATCGTACCGCGACTGGCGGCTCCTGCATGCAAGCGTGGTAGTGACGTCACGCGACTCCGCCCAGTCACAGAGACGCTGTCGCGCCCCCGGAAGGAAGAGGGGCTGAAGATGGACGCTGCTTGGACAAGGGACATCACTAAACGTTGCAGGCTTCTTTGCAGGTAAGTGGCACATAATGGGCTGCTATGCAATGCATAGTAGCCCATTATGCTTCTACTTTGCAGGGTAATATAGAGGAAGTAAACCCTATCAGGGTTTACTTCCTCTTTAAGCCACTTGTATAAATAATTCCCATCCGCTTCTGTATTATAACAAGAAGTTGCCCTGTGTCTGTGTTATAACACATATATATATATGTCTCTGTATAGATAATACACATTCTTACTAGGATCAGTTGTTGTTTTTAAGCTTTTCTCCCTTAGCTCAGAATTCCCGAGGGTGGGGCTGAGCACTGCTGCTGACGTCAGCTGGAGAGACAGAGCTGTGCTCTGTTCTCTATATAGATAAGAATATTTCTGATATAACACTGACACAGGGAACTTATTCTTAATACAGAGGAAATAGATGCTTTTAGAGTTAATTATGAGAGCAGAGAGCAGAAGCTACAGAGGAAGAGGGGGGGTTGAAGACAGGCACACAGGAGATAGGAGAGCTGGGAGTGACATAGCCTGCATAGACCACGGGGCTCTCAGGATAAGCTTTATACAGGAGGAGTCAGTACAAAGTGGGAAGTCATGACCTGGCATTATCAAACAGGTATTTTAGGGGATACAGAGGGAATTTAAAAAGCAAAAGCATTTTTTTTTTTGGGTTAACAAACACTTTAACCACTTCAGCCCCGGAAGGATTTCCCCCTTTAGAACCAGAGTACTTTTTGCGATTCGGCACTGCATCGCTTTAACTGACAATTGCGCGGTTCTGCGGCGCTGTACCCAAACAAAATGGACGTCCTTTTTTCCTACAAATAGAGCTTTCTTTTGGTGGTATTTGATCCCCTCTGTGTCATTTCTGATCACCGCTATAAACAAAGAGCGTCAATTTTGAAAAAACCCCAATATTTCTTACTTTTTGCTAAAATACAAATCCAAAAAAAAAAAATATAAAAAAAAAAATGTATTCATCAGTTTTGGCTGATATATATACTTCCTCATATTTTTGGTTAAAAAAAAAACGCAATCGGTGTATATTGATTGGTTTGTGCAAGAGTTGCTGCGTTTACGAACGATGAGAATTCATTTATGGGTTTTTTTTTTTTTTACTAGTAATGGCGGTGATCTTTCGATTTTTAGCAGTACTGTGACATTGCAGCGGACATGTCAGACACTTTTGACACTTTTTTGGGACCATTGGCATCTATACAGCGATCAGTGCTATGAAAATGCACTGATTACTGTGTAAATGTCACTGGCAGGGAAGGGGTTAACACTAGGGGGCAATCAAAGGCTTAACTGGGTTCCCTGGGATGTGTTACTAACTGTGTGGGGGCTGGGCTGAGCAGGTGAAGAGAGTGATCGCTGCTCCCATATACAGGAAGCTTGCGATCACACTCCTCCTCCCCTGTCAGAATGGAAATTTGTGTGTTTATGCATCAGCATCCCCCCTAACCCCCCCCCCCCCATTTACTTACCTGAGCTCTCATTTGATCCAGCACTGTGCACATCTGCAGCTATTCTCTCCCCTCACTTCGGGTCTCGCTGGCTTTGCTGAGCCATTGGCGCCCATTGGTTTCAATCAAAGCTAGTGACGAGGGGGCGGGGGGCGAGTCCCACTGTCTGTGTCAATTTACATAGAGGTGAAGGGGGTATGGTTGTAAGGGCATTGGCCATCATCCCTAATAGAAATACTCTAGGATGGAAAATCCTATGGTTCCATCCTAACCACATAGCAGCATGTTTAGTGTCTCTCTTGCTGCTATACCAAATACTCACCATATAACGGCTCGTTGTTATCCTATATCGATTCTTATATTTGGCCTCTTTCCATCTGGATCGCTCGGGCAGCATACGAGTTCTCCTGGTGTGGTGATGGATGACACATTTGGCTTTTAAATTTTTGTTGACTGGTGTACTTACACTCTGTACCATCTTAGGACATAACAAATATCCTGCTTCTTTCTATCAGCCCCCTGAAGAAGTAATTTTTATTTTGAAACGCATTGGGGTTTCATGATT